>CM074489.1:25389011-25738255 GCA_037389245.1 Oryzias sinensis
TATATGTATATATATATATATGTATATATGTATATATATGTATATATGTATATATATGTATATATGTATATATCTATGTGTGTATATATATATATATATTTTCTGTTGTTTAGCAGATGATTTTATCTAAAGTGATAAGTGTCATACAGTTTAAAAATGAGTAAAACAGAACATGTGCCAATCTTTTCGGGAATTTACAAGATGTATTGCTATGAAAAGAGCATTTGCTGCATTTCAGGAGAAAGTTTGGAGAGTTTCAGGCGAATCTCATTACAGTCAGAGTCAAGCTGAGATATTTTCTGTGAAAACTAGCCCTGAACATGAAAGAACATTGAGAAGCTGAGCTTTTTTTTGTTCTGTGTAAAAATCACTTTTGTGTACTAAGATGAATGACACATTTCAATGTCATTTGTTGTTATGTGACACAAGCATTCAGTGTACTTGTTAGCCACATGGTGATATGATGCATTACTATGCAGTGCTCACACGCCTGTGCACAAACTTAGAAAAATGTATGAGAATGAACAGAGCTCAGACCCTTAATCTAACATTCATGGACACATTATTTATGCACCTAATTGAATTTTATGTTTGTTATGTTGCAGCTTGTTAAGATGACAAATTTTCCCTTTATAGAGTCATCATACTATGACTGTTTTTGGCCCTAGTTTTAGGAGGAATTCTGTGCATTAAAGTAATTAAAAGAAAGGATGACAAAGGATATCCCTGCCAGAGTTGAGCTCTCCTTGGAAACAAATCAGATTTACTATTGCAATGCCAACCGAGCTTGTGCTCTGTTTGTTCGAGGATTAAAAAGCCCAAAAGCCCCCAATAGCAGCCATGTATCCCACACTCCAGGAGCTTCCCACAGAAAATATCTTAAGGTGAACAGTCATTAGGCCCCCCAGAGTCCACACAACACATATGGACTGGATGTGCAAAAGTCCGACATCCATTGAGATTCTAGTAAGGTTTAAAAGCTGGTTTGCTTTTCCAGGACAACCTGTACGGTCACTCATTTGGAATCTTTGCAGAACTGATTTAAAGTCATTTTCTATTATGTCGCTGAGCTTCTTCCACTCAATCTTTTCATTTTTGACAGCAAAACCCAGTTGTACAGGACAACCAACCCTATAGACCTAACTTTTTTCATTTGTAGTGCCCACCACTAATTTTGGGATTGCTGCCCAGTGGGCACCAATAATATTGCAACCACAGCTGAGGTCAGTCCCCAAGACCCACTCCACTGAGATTCAATGTCCTCCATTGTTGGTTGGTAAAAATCTGTCAAACAAGGTAATTTGTCACATGTTCCCAGCAGACCCTCTCCACACATTTGGGTGTACCAGCTCGTTTCCATTTCTACATTTCCCCTTGCCATGTGATCCAACACAAAACCTTGAGAACACTAGAGGGAATAGAGTCAAACCTCTTTTTAGGATCATGGTTCCAGACCCAAAGCTGTAAGTTAAGGCAAGTCCAACTGTATCTAGTTGGTAGCCCTCAACCTTGTGCCACAACTGTTGGAGTTGTCCAAAGAGCCAGTTTTGGCAGCTGAGGATAGGAATTCTTACCTTCCGCCACTGTTCAATCCACAATGTCCCAAACCCTCACAGGCCTATCCTGCAGGGAATGAGCCTGCAGGAGAACAGGAAGCAGATTTGACAATATAGAACAACAGAAGACTGGGTAAGGAAGTCTAAAGAGTTTCAGTTTCTGCTCCAACATTTCGACAGTTGGTTCAAAAGAAACATAAATAACATAAATGTGGTGCAATTGCAGGAGGATGTTTTTTGGCAAACTTCATGCACCAACTAAGGAGCTTTTCAACTCCACTGTGTTCCTCTTCGCTTATAAACAACATCACAAAGCTTAAAATAATTGTATTCTCTTTTCAAACATGGCAGTGGGTTGACAGTATCCTACTCATGCAGATCTAAACTTAACAGAACTCTATTGGTTGATGGATGTCCTGGATGTTGTCTGTTGTTAACCCTTGTGCTGTCTTATGTGGTCCAGATGATGATATCCCTACTAGGGCAAAGGTGGATAAAGGTGGAGAGGATTTCATGTAATCTATGGACACCAGTGAAGATCACAAATCATTGAAGAAAAAAGGTTCAGCGCACTGTCTTGTAGGGTCCAGATGACCCAACTCCCAACTTAACGTGCCTTGGATAGCACAAGGGTTAAGCAGCTTCGTCATCATGGATTAAGATTTCTGAGGAATGTCTCAATGTTTTATTTTATTTTTAATATAACAATTTGCGGGCGGCCGTGGTGCAACGGCAGGGCGGTCGACCCATGATCGTAAGGTTGCAGGTTCGATTCCTGCCTTGCACGCCCATGAGTCGAAGTGTCCTTGGGTAAGACACTGAACCCCACCTTGCCTCTGGTGGTAGGCGGGCGCCTGTGTTTGGCAGCGGAGCGGCCACCAGTGTGTGAATGTGTGTGTGACTGGGTGAATGGGTCGGTGACTGTAAAAGCGCTTTGTCCTTGTAGGTAGAAAAGCGCTATACAAGTATACGCCATTTACCATACGCCATATAAACGGACCCATTAAAAATGATTTAAAAAAAAAAGTGTAAAGTTGGAAGATACTGAAAAGGGACATTTTACAGACAGCTTTTAAAAGTTTAATTTTTCAAATGAAAAATTCCACAGGGAATCTCATGTGTTTCTGAAGCCAGGAGATTCTCAAAAACTATTCCAAAATCTATTATAAACCCATGCAGCAAACATTAAAGTAAAGTGAAATGTAGCATTTTGTTATAAGGAAAAGAAATTGTTGACAAAATAACAGTTGTGTCTAAAGTCCTGCAATTTTCTGGCAAATTTGTTTTCTGATTCAACTTCTGAATGTTTAACATGAATCACTTAAAAGTCCAGAACAACTTTAGTCAATATATGAGAGATGCAGATGCACTGAACTGCAGAGATTCTGCCAGCAGCCTTTTCAAAGCATGAATCTTGTCACTTGTTCTGCAGAAAGATTTAACATGATATTAAATGCATTCTACCACAGTGTAAAGGGAGAACTGTCATTCACTCATTCATGTGTCACATTCAAGCCTCAGTGTTTGCAGAGAGTGTGACCAAACTAGTGGAATGACGATTAAAACATTGCAGAAATCTCCAGGGAAAAATGATGAGTTTATCAAGTTTTTTTTTTTTAATTAATGAGTAGATTTTTTCAAAGAGGATGCTCTGTTAGTGTCATATCCTTTTGTCTAACAGTGTACTGTGTCCTTGTTTCAACAGATGTGGCAGAGAGATGCTTTTTTTGGATGCAACCTAGTTGTTTTAGAATTTATTTACTGGATCAAGTAGTTCATTCAGCTTCATCCACTCATAGGACTCTCTTTTCTGCAATCGCAATGCTTAACAGTTCTGATCAGTCACACGACAACTTCCACTCAAAAGATGGGAACGAGTTCTCTCCACAAGATAATTCAAAACAAGCTGCTAAAATTCACATACTGGGGGTGGAAGAAAGAAAGAAATGTTTTTTTTTCAGCATTGAGAAAACACATTTACACTCTGATATTAACAACCTTTTAAACAACCTAGCCCCCATTTTTTATGTCATTGCGCCTTTTAAACATGTCAGAGGACGTAAGGCGTGCTGTGGAATTATTTTCTTGGCACTGAACCTTTTAAAGTTGTTGTGTTTTTGTCTTATTTGTAATACAATTTTTGTGTTTATCTGTGCAAGGTCATTTGTACTGAACTGAGCAACTTATTTTCATTTAAATATTTTTATTTAAAATTCATATGCAACAAAACTGATTCTATGTGCGTTTCTTCCTTGATGACAGTTTAAGTGTCACACCCTTTACACTTGTCATTCACCGTGTACTCTTGTTTTTAATCACAGCTAAATGAAACTATTTTATGATGTCCAAAGGATTGTTTCCTCAGTCTTTCATACTTTAAGATGGTACTGGTCACCAGGGTTGAACACATGTCCTTTTAAGCTGTAAAGTTTTGTAGATTTGGTCATAATATTTAAATAAAATACAGTTTTCTAAATCATGGTGACATTGCTTCACATCAAAATGGGTGTTGAGTGCACAGAGAATGATAGATGAAACACACAGATGTATGCCCATAACCTTTTAGATGTTAGAATCAAGGAAATTGAGCCTATCTTTGATTATACTCCTGTCAGGTTCTCAGAACCTGAAGGGCTCTTTGAAAGTTGTGTATGATCACCTGGCTTATAGGAGGGAATGTGTGATAGAGCAGAGTAAATGAACTGCTATCCAGAGATTTTTCTCCATCATTGATTGCTTAGTCAGTCTATCATCTTCTTATGTGTGCAGACACACTATGCTGCCACCCAAAAAGGAAGAAATGCACCCCATACAGCCCTTATGTACAGAAAAAAAGAAAAGATAAACTCCCACAGGGGACATCAGGGTTTAACATAAAGCTCATTTGAAATCTACTGGTGTAGCCCCATCTTTCTTGTTTCAGGACTGCTCTGACTTGGTTAAACACTTCTCTTGGGAGGTCAGCTTGCCACTATGTATGTGTGTTGGGCAAGAGTGTAAAACCGGAGGGCATGCTGCTGATGGCAGACTGGATCTGAAGGGTAGAATCCTAAATAAATAATATACAAAATATTTCATAACATCTTGAATCTTGTAGAATTTTGCTTAAATGTCAGGAGACTTGAAGTCCAATCAAGTCAATTGAAGATACCTGCGTGAAGCCATGGGGACATGGATGGAGAAGAAAATAAGTTCCGTGCACGTGCACTGTGGCTGCCAAGCTCCCCCTTTCTCCCCTTTTGGCTTTAACACACAGATGCACACACTCAAAGACTTTTAAAGAGAGCTCATTCATAAGATGGCTTGGCAAAAGAAGCTCTCTGCTGACAGCTTCATGGAGTGAGAAATGCCTTGTCCTTGTTGCCCTGATGTCACTTCCCATCAGACAGATTCTTGTTCTTTGGGCAGCTAGAATTTGCTCTCTGGTTGGGCTCCTTCATCCAGCCGGTTTAACTCATTTTCTGTCTGGTTAAAATCAATGACACGGTGAAGACTATCTCAGAGGTGCAGCTCAGTACATACAGTATCACACATTTTGAGACCCCAGTCTCAAAATAATAGGCTAAATAATGGTGCAGATCTACAATTTGTTTTTATATTGTATATAAAAAAATAAATTATAAATGAATAATTTAAAGCAGGGGTGTCAAACTCATTTTCACTGAGGGCCACATCAGCATGGCAGCTGTCCTCAAAGGGCCAGGTATAACTTATACATGCAACTAAATGTAATGAAAAATAAACGTAATAACTCCTTAATGTTAAATAACTCATTATTTATTTATTCTAACTTTTTAAAGTGACAATTACAGTTGCATAGAAACACATGTTTGCTTATTCCTCTAGCATAAACCCTTTTGCTTTTTATTCTGTCAGGTTAGGTCATATGGACAGTGTTTAAGTCCTAATGTATAGTTGCCCAATCTGATATTTCAAGTCCAATTCCCCCTAGATATGAATAGGAAAACAAACCAATTTTTATTTTAAGAAATTAAGAACTTTTATGCTCTCGCGTGCCACATCAAATGACATGGAGGGCCACATTTGGCCCCCGGTCTTTGAGTTTGACACATGTGATTTAAAGAATATAAATGAATGCACCCTTCAAAGGATGTTTTTGCAGTTTTCTTAGGCTTCTCCAGCATTGAGGAGAGGCTGTGAGATCTTTGTGGCATGCTGTCAGAATATTATCACAAATGGTTTGACGCTGACATTTATTTGCTGATATGGTATGAAAGAGTGCAATTAACCTGAGTTTTAGTTTGAAGTAAGAATGGTTTGAGCCCTACAGTGAGAAAGGAAATAATTGTTGATGGATGAAGGTAAATAACCTGTAGGTGCTAAAAACTTAGTTGAGAGCACTTATATGCATGCTAAACTGTTTTTTTGCTTTGCAGATAATCGATGAGGATGAGACACAGTTTATGACCAACTGTCCTCATGCAGTGACAGAGAGCACTCCTCGCCGGCGAAACAACATTCAAGTTTTTTGGACGGCGCCCCCTACTGGCTCTGGATGCGTTCTTCTCAAGTATGTACATACGCTGAACCAATATGAGGGAAGTTCTCTTCCCAAACCTTTACAGATACGCAACACTAACTAGTCCTTTACATCCTGAGGCCCTCAAATGGGTAAATGTGCAAGCTGTAAAGATATGAGATCCAAAGATTTTGTGAGAGATGTATGCCATAATTGTGATTATACCATGGCCCGGGTGAAAACTCGAGTCTGATTGGCTGCTGGGTGTGCATTAAAGAGTGTTATACCACAGGATAACCGCACGGTGAAAAAAGAAGTTCCGGTCACCTAGCTTAAATGTTTTGTATCACTATGCCGGCTTCTTTAAAACAACCTTTTGCTTCATCATCTGGACAAAAACAAGCGGTAAGAGGTGAATGAATCTGATTTCTCTGATTTCTCTGAATCTGATCAGCATATATATATATATATTTATATTGCCGAATCATGACTACAGCGGTGGTGCCTTGTTACCATGACAAGGCGCCGCACCAGGTAACAAATAGTCTGCTTTTTGTGAAAAAAGCGATCCAAATCGCAAGAACACAAGAATTAAGGACTAAAAACTGGTTAATATTTATTTATTTTGTAAGGGACCATGGTATAAGCGGTTAATGGCCTTCGAAGTGTGCATTATCACTTTTTAACGCTCTTCTCGGAAGCAACCATCCTCCGCTTCGTGTCGTACGGTTCAGGATTCCACAGTGTGCAATAAAAAGTGAAAATGCATACTTCGTCGGCTGTTAGCCCTTACTTAGTTTCACTTTTCTTTTTTAAAAGAACATAGAAAAAGAACTTAAGTTCATGCTTATAGTTTACATAGTTTACATTTATATATGTAATTAAAAAATGATCAATGTGCAAATTCCTTTTTTTTAAGTATAATTCTAGTTCTTTTCCCTTTTGATCATTAAGCTATGAATGTGTTTTTATTTTTTTATTAGTCAGAGTTAAATTGTAAGCATGTAACCAGCACATGTCCATTCGTTATAAGTAGTAAAAAGTGTTTATTTGGTTAAGCACGTTAAAATGCATAGTTTCAAACTCCTCTAGAAGAAATTATAAGTCATTTGTTACCTTTTATTACCTTCATCTATTTTGAAAGCTCATCAACATTGAACCACTTTCCAGTTCTTAGTCCTCTGGGCTCAAACTGTAAAATAAAATCATGACAGAGATTCTGTTATCTCCCCTGTTTCTTTTTCCAGCAAATAATGAGAGCATGGGGATAGGGGACTTAGTGATTGGACCTCACAGTGGCTTTAAATCAATGCATTATTTAGTGCTTGATGCTTTCTTTCTTTTTTGGTGTGGAGTATTATGACACAAAAGAGATGCTTAATAATGTTCCAACCGTTGTAATTTATTTAAAAAACTCTGACTCTGTAGTTTGTACTTCTTCTGTTTTGCTCTTATCTACCTGTTTTTTTTTCAAACTTTACTATTTCTTTTCCTAGGACCCCCCCCCCCCCTTGCCTGCCTTTATATTTTGCATCTCCATCATCACATCTATGTTCATCCTTCAACATAGAGTGCAGAAATAAATAGGCACATAAGATGAGCCTAACTTGGTAAGAGAGACTTGGAACTGAAAAACTTTGCTGTAGTAGCAGATGAGTCACAAAAAAGCACAAAGATTTTATAAAAGAATTGGTTGGAAAAATTAAGCATAATTAATGTTAGTGTTTTTTTTAAAACATTATGGTGTTTTTATGTATTATTTTCAACAAGTTACACAGAGACTTTGTGTCTAGTCTGCATACAAGAACAGAGAAGTTCTGTTTTTAGTTGTTTTCTGTAAGGAAGGGAAAATTATTGCCACAGTAAATAGTTATTTTTAGTGTAACTTCATTTTCCATTTGTTTTTGTTGTGAATCTCTCTTGCTGTGACTGGTCATCTGTTGCATAATTAAAGGAGGTTTGCTGTCTTTAGATGGAAAGACCATGTTTGGTGGTTTGGCTTTTTCTAAAATTTGTCCATGATGACAGGGTCATGCAAGGATGCTCATTGAACCTCCTAAACTCAGACTTCTGGCTTTCAGAAGCGTACAATCTATTTTAAACCTTCTAGTGTCCTTCAGTCAAATCCAACAGTTTTCATTAACATTTTTGAGTTGCATTGAAAAGAAAAAGCCCCTACATAATTAACATTGTGTTTTTCTAACTGCCTGTACAGTTTCCAATTCTTGTAAAACAAATATTTTCAAGTTTTCCCCACTAAACGTTGTGTTAACCCTCTGTGCTAAGACATTTGGTGTCACAGTCAGATTGCTTTAGATGTTCCGTATTTTCCGGACTATAAGCCGCTACTTATGTCACCAACTTTCGACCCTGCGGCTTATCCAATGATGCGACTAATTTATGCTTTTTTTTAACGGCCGCCAGGAGCGCTCCGGCAGCCTCAGAGGGGAGACTGCCTGCATAGTTCTATATCCAGCAACAAGCGCATTGGCTTTGACACATGCACAAGCAGCCAAACAGCATGGACATGACTTCAGCTCTTAGACACGTAAGTCATGGTGCAATAAAAGAAACACCCATGTTTAGCCGCATCCCACTATCCTTTGGTGCCATTAGACCCAACGTGCACGTGACTCCCACTACAATATGACACAGCTTTCAAGTTAAAAGTGGTCTACGCAGAGCTGCGTAGACCGTGCATAAGTCACTGCTGCTCTCTTTTACTGGTATGTTTTTTTAACCAGCCCTGTTATTTCCACATTGCTGCCGTGTTACAGGCAGAAGGAGGGGAGAGCTGGTTTTGCGTTCCGCTGCAGCTCCCTGCTCCTTCTTAAACACGCACGCAGTTTCAGCACATATACATGATCAATCTACAACACAGTGTAGCGAACAGGGGGTTAGCCCCACCTTAAGCCCCTAAGACTCATGGGAAGTGGGGAATCTGAGTGTGAATTTCCACCCCATAATTGAGGGAGCTGTTAGCTGAATTGAGGTCCATGCTGTTTGGCAGATGTGGGAGTGTTAAAATAAATAGGCTAAACCATTAGTTACTCCTTCATCTCTGAGACTACTGTGGTTTCAGTGACGTGCTAATTGAAGTGCCACAACATGCGGCTCGTATACAAGTGTGGCTTGTGTATGTACAAAGTGCTTAATCCTCAATAAATAGTGAGGGTGCGGCTTGTAATTAGGTGCGTTCTATAGCTTGGCAATTACATTATAACAATCAAGTTAAGAAGTTTAATCTTGCCCAGAGGTATCTAGAGATTACTGGATGGTCTTCTTGTACAGATGCAGTGGGTGAATCATTAATGCTTTTGTATTTTCTCTGGTCTCTAATGAGACAACCCCCCCCCCCCCCCCCCCTAAAAAAAGAAGCAAATTATTCTACCTCCTCAGATCTTTTGATAATACTTCAACTTCTTTAACCCCTTTTCCCCCCCTTTCCTTGGTACCCTTGTCCCCCATCTCTAACATCTCCCTCTCTCTTCTCTTTCATCCGGTCCAAGAAAAAAATGTGTACAAATATAATTAATATAAATAAAGTTTAGCCTCAAGTACAAAAAGCGTTTATACAAATATACACCTCGTTTGTCCAAAGACACATTAAAAGCTGTCCAGAACAAGAGGCCTTCAGCTCTCATCTGCTGCTGGCATTGGCAAATTAAGAAAAAAAACAACAACTTAGCACTTAGTTCTACATTGCTAAGTTGTTACCTAGCACTGTACTTACCTTATGTAATGGTTCATATTTTTTTCTCTCTTAATAGGTTGTGATTAATACACATCCCATTTGACAGAGAGCATTTACACAGTATACAATTTAGCTCAGTCTAAATGTTGCAGTGTCTTTAGTGAAACATACCTGTGGACTGCACAAAATATTTTTTCAAGCAGATTTTATGGGAAATTTTCCAGAAAATGTTTATAGCAGAAGTGTGAATTTGCCATCTAAGATACTTCATTGACAGTTATCTACACATCCATTTGGAGCTCTATTAAAGATTTTTTTGTGCATTTTTGTGCAATTTTCTTGTCAGCAAAACTAAATATATTAGATGACAATAACATTTTGAAATTACAGCGTTGTTACGGAACTTGTAGTTATTGTCTTATCAAAAAAATGTTTTTTTGTGTTATTTTGCCAAAGATTTCATGCAGTTTTTCTCTGTAGCTTTGGAACTTTTTAAAAAATGACTGGCAATGAAAAACTTCAAGAGTTTTATGATATTTTTATGTCTTCTTCCCTTCATTGTTACGACTGTGATTATTGATATTTAGCTTTAAAAACTGACCTTTGGTGTTTAAGATTAAATATTCATGTTATTCGTCTTTTTTTCTCTTGTTTTTTTCATGCTTAAGTGAGAATTTTGGTAAAGAATGATGCATAGGAGAATTATGTCACAAGTTACAGCAGAAGTTGCAATAGAAATTGATTCCGCCCAGGTTCAGTAATGAGCCTGACACACATACAGCATCTTTCAGCAGCTATATTCTAAAATTATTCTTACTGTTGTGGTTGGAAAATAGTAAAACTAAAGTGATTTAACTCAAAGTTGCAAGTGAAGCAGGCAACAAAAGGAAATGTTCTCAATTTTGCCAAAGAAAGCAACAATATTATCCCATTTTTTTTCTTTTCTTTTAAAACTCGCTTTTTTCTGACTTCCACCTTTTTTTCCACCCAGATGATGATTGGAATCGTCTGTGGTGTGGATCGGGTGAGATATAGAATTTAAATTGGATGTTAAATAAGCATTACTCTGGCTGATTGTCTGGCCAACCCAGAAAAGTGGGCAAGCACTGAAGCAGTAAGGCAGTGAGCTCTTCTCTGTCAGGGAGATAGGGTATGGGAGAGCTGGGGAGATAGAATTATTGAATTAATATGTGTGCAATTAGAGATGTCCGAATGAAATACCATAAATAAAATAAATAAGCATATGTGTGTGTAAACATTTTTTTTGTTGGGAATTTACAAAATGCAAAGTGAGCAAACAAAAGAAACATCAATCACTATTTGGTGTTGGTACTCTGCCTTCAAACTAGCATCAATTATTGTAGGTATTCATGTACTTGCACAAAGTCAGGGGTTTTGCAGGATTATAGTCAGGTTTATGATTGACCAATTTTGTCAGTCAGGAGCTGATGATCATCAGTGTCACATGTAGGTTCAAACCCAAACCTGAACTGAAACAGTAACAGCTGAGTAGGCTTTAAACTGGGTGCCAAACTCTGCTACCAAGGTGAAGCTGTAAAAGACAGTTTCATGTCATGGCAAGATTGAGCAGAGCAACAAGACACAGACTGCATTAGCAAGGTCTGCGGTTTCAAGAAAGGCTGTTTAGGAACAAATGAATGAGCATCATAGAGGATTGTAGATGCAGTGGTTGGGCAAAGAAACTAAGTGTAGCAGATGAGAAACACATCAAGCTAATTACCCTTTGAAATAGAAGATGTGCAGCAGTGCCATCATCTCAGAAATGGCAGAAACCAGTGGGACCCAGGCACATCCATTCACTGTCAAGGGAAGTCTGGCCAGAAGTTGGAGGACTTGCAGCCAAAAAAACACCCTTCCAACATGGAAATAATGCCAAGCAACTCCGGTATGCATTACAACACAGAACTTGGTGCAGAGAAAAATGGCAGCAGGTGCTCTGGAATGATGGGTCTAAATTTGAACTATTTGGCTACAGCAGAAGACAATTTGTTTGTTAAGCAACAGTAAAGCATGGTCGAGGGTTCTTGAACATTTGGAGCTGCATTTCTGCAAATAAAATCGGAGATCTGGTTAAGAATAACGGTATCTCAATGCTGAGAAATACAAACAAATACTTAACCAGAACAACTTCCACCAGGGAGGGAGGTGTATGATTTCCTCCAAGGTTATTTCTGTGGATGAACAATGACTCCAAACATACAGCCAAAGTCATTGTGAACTGTCTTCAGTTTAAAGAAGAGCAAGAAGTACTGGAGCTGATGCCCCCCCCACAGAGAGTTGATCTCAACATCATGGAGTGTATCTGGGATTACATAAGAGAAAGGATGATGTGAGAATTTACATCCATAGAAGATCCATAGTTAGTTCTCCAAGATGTTTGGAACATCCTACCTGTTAAGTTCTTTAAACAACTGCAAGTATAACTAGAAGAATTGATGCGGTTTTAAAGGCAAGAGGTGATCATACAAAGATTGATTTAGATTTCTCTACTGCTATTTTGCTGATTTTGTTGATAGATAAATATAAATGATGAACATTTCCATTTTTGAAAACATTGTTTGTTTATAGCTTTTCTTTCCAGAGCTGTTTAAAATGTTTTCACTGTACTCTATACAAATATACATCGTAATATATTGAAAGAAATGTGCTGATGTGGGTCAAACTAACATAAAGGAAGTTATTCTAGAAATATACATTTGATAAACAGAGTGATATGGTCTTTGATTTTTGGAATCCAAGCTGAGTGATATTTGCACCATTTACAGGTTAAAAAGGAACCCTTACATATGACTCACCGTTAAATCAAATTACAACAATATCGGCAAATACTTACCAGAGCCTCAATACAAGAACTCTAGAACAGAGCTCCTTGTGCAAAATAAAATCAATGCAAGACACAGTAAGAAGACAAGATATATATATATATATATTTTATTTCCAGTGTGCCTTTGACTTCTTCAGCCAAAACAACTCAAACTTTATGATGATGGTGAGCAGATACCGGTAGTCTGATTTTCTACAAGCTACTGGGCCACAACAGTGTGCCCACTTGGCTCAGATGTTACCTCATCCGTCCTCTACTCTGATCCTCGTTGTTGGGGTTTTATCCCCATGGATACCTTCCTGGAGTCTATGCTGATCTGAGAAGCTGGTGTTTGTGAGGAAGTTAGGTCCACAGAGTCTTGCCTTCTGTTTTTTGTTTTCTCAAGTTTGCTGGCCTCTGAGATTTTTGTGTGTGACTGATTTACATGACAAGAGGCCTTACAGACTTTTCTACCACACTACCAAGTGAAACAAGCTTCTGAGATGGTTCAACCTAGGGAACCTTTCCTTTGACAGGCCTCGTGTGTGGTTAGCATTACCATTGGCCTGCCAGTCAATCAAGTCAGTCAAGTACAAACTGTAGGATCAAGTGCATTTCTCTGCCTTAGGATATACTTTTTAGCAGGATATACCTGAAAGTTGGTTTCCAAGACTCTTGTAGATTAAGGTCAAAGACCAATCTCACTGTACAACAGCAAGAAATTCACACACCCACCCTCACCCACACAAAAACAGACATCCTTTGCAATCAAACCTCTACCTTCAGCTATCAGATTTGATGCAAATCCTGAACTACCAAATGTTTCAGCTCTTCAAAAGACCACTGGAGATAGATTACACAGGGGAACAATTTTCCATTGACCCCAGTGTTAAAAACGTTGACATCACAACTAAACTGATTTATAACCTTGTTTCATTTTTTACGCTTAATTTCTACTAATGTTATCTGAGGGAGGAGGGTTGAACAGTTATTATTTGAAAGCTTTTTTGTCATCTGTTGGAACAATAGGGAGCAGGTGGAGGAATATCTAGAGAGATGGAGATTGGCTCCAGAAAGAATAGAAATTTAGGTCAGCGAGACAGAGTATCTGTGTGAAAACGACAGGGGCTCAAGTAGAACAGGGAGGTTACAGGGAAGAGAATTAAAGAAGGTGGATGACTTTAAGTTTTTTTGGGTCAACAGTCCAAAGCAACAGTTGTGTAAATAAGAGGTGAAGGAGCTTGCGTAGGCATGTTGGATTAACTGGACGAAGGTATGATGTGTGACCAAAGAGTGTCAGCAAGAATGAAAGGAAAGGTGTAGAAGGCTGGTGAGAGCAGCCAGGATTTAAAAGTAGTGGCTCTAAAAAAGAGACAGAGGGCAGAGCTGGATGTGGCAGAGCTGAAGCTGTTGAGGTTCTCTTTGGAAGGGGATGGATAGAATAGGGAATTAAAAGATCAAAGATGATGATTAGCGAGGGAGCGAGGGACCAACTAAGCTTTCTTTTTACATCATTCTGCACAATTAGACATTTGGCAGCATTTTTGTTGAGATGAGTCGAGCATACTGTGGTCAATGCCCCCATCCCACTTCAGATTTCACTTTAACCATTTAAAGTCTCATGATTGACATCAGATTATCGGTCCAGAGATTATATATCTATGGTTGCAATAAGCAAAAGTCTTGTCCATTGACATTACACACAGAATTTATCCAGTTTTCTTTCCCAGTGGTCCTCAAAACCGATTCAATGATTTGTATGGATTTTATGTGAAAAGAAAATATCTTCTTTGACAAAGAACGTACTGGCAGTGCCAAAAAGCAACATGTGCAAGAAAGAACAAAAAAGCATCTTTCTCACTCCATGCTTTCATGAGGAATTTCTTCTTTTTAAACAGCATATTTATGTACTTTTTGGAAATGTCAATAGATTTCAGTTGTCCCTGTTGAAAGAAAAATAAAAAAGCTTCATTTATTTTTGTCAATCCAGCCTGGTAATGATTTGTTCTTTAACTGTCAGTGATTAGGAAAACAGGAAAACATTATCATTCAACAGCATACGCTTCCCTTTAGTTTTGTTGACGCTCAAAAATAGGCGCGAGAACGATTTTTGACATGACAAGATTTTTTGATTGGTGTGCTGACAGAGACCTCACAGGAGTGTCACAAGTAAAGGAGAGATTTTAAAGCTTGTGAACTACAGACAGTATGATCCAGACTGTTACATGGAATAACAGCATTTCTACTTTTCACACTTCCCCTAATATCCTTCTGACACTTCATCTGTGTTATCTTGATAGCTATATTCCTCAGCTTTGCCTGTGCAGTGTAGATGATATAAACAGCTCCGTTGTTGCCAGGTTACATATACAAAACTCAAAGGTATTCATGTGATATCTAGATGGAAATTTCAACCACACATCTGTCTTTGTAATACTTAAGACTCTAAGCATTTGTCACAGACTACATAAACATCTGAATGCAAAGGTGCCACCAGGACAGTGAGATACTTCTCTGGTGGCCAGCCTGAATAACTGGAAACATGGCAACCGTAAAAGGGAAAATGGAATTTTTTGGTTAAAAAAAAAGGGCCCTCAGCTCTCCTCCACCTTACTTGGGGTGATCTACACATCCAGTCTCAACAGAAAGAGTAAAGTCTTATCTTATTTGTTTAGTGTTTTTATAAAAGTTGGTTGGGGTTAGGGCTTGTGGTTGTAACTGCTGAAAGATTTTCTGAATCTGAATTTTCTAAATTTTCTAAAAATCAAATCACGTAATATTAAAGAAAAAGTGACCCCACTAAGTCTAATAATTTTTGGTCAATGCACTATGAAGTTTTAAGTGTAATTTTTTATATGTAGGGTGTTACACAAAGTAAAAAAAATAAAAATCATCTATTTCACAAAAGGTCTGTGTAGTTGCAACTTTAAAATTCTCTGTCCATAATTGGATCATTGAAGCGGAATCTGTTTGGAGTGGACCTAATATTCAACAAATAATATCCAAAATGAGATTCTGTTTATTTGGATATATTTTCACTTTACCTACAAATTCACCATTTAAACCCCCTTTAGCAAAGTCCTAATCAATAAATACCTTCTGAATATCATGGAGAAATGTATGAATGAGTGTTATGATAAGTAAAAAAATAAAAAATAAACTGACATTATGCTTTAGTGCCCGTTAAGGTTCAGTAAAAAAAAATCATTTAACCTTTGCCATTTATTGATATAATTTGAACTTCTTAGCTTTTTCCCAATTATAAATCAAATCTAATATGTCTCTGATTGTCAATGTAAGGGTGGGGTCATCTAAGATAGCACAAGGGTTAACCTAACCCTCCATCTTACTATGGACCTTAAACTAATGGGGTCCCAAAACCCTTGTGCTATCTTAGATGAACACACCCTTATATTGACGTGTTCTCCCTACCATGACAAAGGTGGATAAAGGTGGAAAGATTTCATGTAATCCATGGACACCAGTGTAGATCACAAATCATTGAAGAAAAATGGTTCAGCGCACTGTCTAGTGTTTCTACATCAGTGTTTTTCAACCTTTTTTGAGTCACGGCACACTTTAATCTTGACAAAAATCCTGCGGCACACCAGCATTAAAAAAAAAAAGGAATAAAAACAGTCTGTATTGATCCACAGTCCCTCCATGATCTCACATGCATTTTTGTGATAACTGTGGCAGAAAAAGCTGGAAGTTGCAGCTGTTTTTTCTAATAGATGCAATAAAAGCTAAGTTAGAAGATTTAAAAACTTTTTGATTTGTGTTCGCTGTTGTTTCAAGACGTTAAGAAGAGAGACTCGTTGTGCGCCGACACACTCATGTTGTCACTTTTAACCCAATGAATCATGGGAGATGTAGTTCATAAATCCGCCAAACGCAGAAAGACTAGCGTCTCTGAGCTTCATGGTTTTGTTCACTTCTTCCACGGTCTGACACCGGATTCTGTGGAAAGCTACACCGCTAAAGACGAGCTTTAGCTGGTATTTTTGTTAGAACTGAGCGACTTTATCAGCAGAATTCAGAGCAAGGAAATAAAGACTTTAACCACTTCTGATTGGACAGACTGATGACATATGATCAATCATCCAAGAATAATCTGTGGAGACAGTTAAAGGGGAGGGACTTTTCAGAAAACGGCTTTAGTTGCTGCTAAATCACGGTACCGTCATTCTTGTCAAAATGTCTTTAGTAGAATCAAATAAACACAAAGAAAAAAGTATTTTATGATCTTTCATATAGCTATTTTCTTAGTGTTTTATCAGGACCTGTTTGGATGAACAAAGAGCTGAAATCCTGGAGATGGGAAATGTTTTTAGATCAGTTAATGAGGGCAATTTCCCACGGCACACTTGACCATCTCGGCACACTGGTTGAAAAACACTGGTCTACATGACCCAACTCCCAACGTTAAAGTGCCTAGGATAGCACAAGGGTTAATGGGGCCAATTTATAATGGAAAAGCTAAAAAAAAACTGGACTGGACCGGCCCAGATCAGGCTTTAGTTGCTCTGTGATGTGGATTATAAACACACTCCAAAATTGACTAAACATGCATAAGATAAAAACACAACACAGTTAAATTGTTTATCATGGTCAGTTGAAAATTTCTTTTCATTTAGTTTACCCATTTCAGATAGAAATAGCCCTGAAAATATAGAATTTGTGGTCTAGAAAATGTGTAAGACACATACACATTTTTTTATCCTCCTTCACACATGGAAAATGTGTTTTTGTGCTAATAAATACCTCCCACAGATAAAGCTGGTTTGTAAAAGACACTCTTTTTTTATTGTTACAAAATGGACATTCAGCCTTTCAAAAATAAACTAAGAGGGATTTTTACACAAAAATGATGCAATAAGTTTGCTGCTGCTTTTGCTGTGCCTCACCCACACCCAGCCTTGTTCCAGACAATTCAAGTTAATGACTGTGGTGCAAAATACTGTACTTGAGTAAATTAGTATTTTTTTGTGACTTGCTACTTGTACTTGTACTGAATATCAAAAAGATAAGCAACTTTTACCCTTTACTTGACAACATTTTTGATTGAATATTTGTACTCTTTACTTCACCACATTTGAATGGACACATACAGTTGTTCATTATATTGTGAATGTGCGCAACACATCTCTAAGTTATATTGACTGGGTTGTTGGGCAGATTAGATGGTTCCCCCATCTGCAGGGTGCTAAAGGTACCGGATGCCAGCAGTGCCTGATGTCTATCTGACATGGGCTGGTGATGACATGGGTGTCCTGAAAACCTTCCCACCTGTACTAAAGTTGTCATTAAGGTTTAAAACTGGCCTCATTTTAAGGCGAAAAACAGCTGGATAACTTCCAAGAACAATGAGAACCAGCTTTTGTTCCTTTTTTAACATTTGAGTGTGACTGAAGCCGCGGTTACATGGGCAGAATATCTTGATCGGATCAATGGTCGGGTTAAAATTCACCCGTGCACATGGGAACAGAAAACCTTTTTCCGATTAGAACAAACGTTCCCATGGCTCACACTTTCGTTCGGAATGAATCATCTGGGCATGCGGAGTAGTGTAAAATCACCCGGATGCGGAACTAGGTCCCGTTGTCAACAAACCACTGCCACAGACAGACAACATGTGCTGCGGCTCCGTAATACGATACGACCTTCCAAACGTGCTTTTATTAATGTCATGAATATTATGAAGCGCCTGTTCGCTCATCGTTATATTTAATCCGTGTGATCAGTGCTGTTTTGTGAATGAAACAGAGCTGTAAGAAGGCTTAGGACAGGCTAACACGAGCTAACAACATTAGCCTTGAGACCCGTCGCGGCGCGGCAATCTGCATCTTAAGCTGCTGCCAAATGTATGGAAATAAGCATAAACGCTATTTTGTGGGGACACAGCACAAACACAAATCCCGCGTGACACCCGCGGCGACATTTATTTCTGCTCTGAAAAGTTCTGAACCGCCCCCAAAGAAACCACTCTGTGAGCTAAGCGGCCCGAGCTCTGTTGATTTCACGGTTCCTCCTGAGTCCTGCGCCGCCTTGAAGCGGCGGGACGGCTTTCGCAGTCTAATTCTCCCACTTTCGCCTTTTACGTAACAAAACATCCTCCCCCTCGGACACAAAATTATTAATCCAGCTCCTCTGTTCACTCGGGTGCCAGTGGACTGAGTGAGCATCGGGGGGCAAGCGCTCTTTCCCATCTCGCCATTGAGGTGAAAAAGAGAAAGAGAGCCAGCGGGGCCAGCGAATGGCGCTTTTTCGCGAAGGCGATCCGCTGGTCTGTAAAATCTGCGCTCCAAAACTTTCTCTCGAACACCCGTCTATGCATGGCGTAACCCAAACATGATGACACCGATCGAATGACCGTTTATACTCCACGGTCGAATGCGCCATTCGGTATAACCCACCTATCTCGTCGGAAAAGCAAATTCACCAGTCGAATGAGTCTGTCGAAGCAGAGTATTCCGAGCAGCGCGTTTACATGAAGCATTTTCTTTCCGATCAGGCGTTCTCTCCGATTACTTTTGCCCATGTAAATGCGGCTTGAGATTACGTTTTTGTTCTATTTTTTTATCAGTTCGTTCTGCCATTTTTAAAACATTGAGTTGTTAAATTTCATTTCTATCAATAATAAATAAAACCTCAAAATAAACAGTTTATTGTTTTCACATATGTTGGTGTTCTTGAGCCTACATTCAGTATGAGGTAAAAACTCTTAAGTTCTTCGGGATACTTCATGCACTTTTATAACTCTTTTTAAATTGGTGACTAGTAACTTGTAATAGAGTAATTGTTGCAATGTATCTGTACTTTTACTCAAGTATGGTTTTTAGGTTATCTTTACAACTCTGCCAACATCTAATGGTTCCTGTTTCATGGCAAAGCCAAAATTTTGATGGTCTAAAACCATTGACTTCCTTTTCATAATTCGTATTGTAAACTACTTATATATGTATCCACTCTCTGTGTAGGGCTAGCATTGTGCAGAAAGAAGATAATCTTTTCCAGGATGAAGGTCCTTACCAACAAATGTGTGAAAGATGCGTTTTTCTAATTAATATATGTTATGTTCATTTTACCTTGCTTCCCATTAAGAAGAACCTGGCAGAGACAAGATGCCACCTGAGATCATGTTGGTTTTAATTATATAATTGAATATAATCCTCATCCAAAGTGTTGAAAATTGTAGAACGTGCATGGAAGCTTAAAACAGGAAAAAATGGCAACTGTTAGTTTGCCAGTTAAAGTCACCAGTTAAAAATTAAGTTGTTTTTGTTTAGGTATGGGGAGGCCTGGTTCTTGTTGAGAACCCCCAGTTCTTGAAGTTGATGTCTGATGCCAGGTCCTCTTGTTCCATCCTCCATTGCTCTTCATATATAGTCTCTTTTTGCATAATTCTAGTATCTTTTCTAAATCTTTAGTACTTGGAATCCCATCCAGATTATAATGTTGCATTCTTTAATTTCATGCTTTTCTTCTTCCTCTACTTAACCTTTTTTATGATGAGCATAACTGTCAACAACTCTGCTAATCCTCCTTATCTAGCTTATTTATTTCCTTTCTCTGTCCATTTTGCAGCCAGAATCACTCTATGGAGATGCAACAGATAAACCGCTGCTGGACTGTTGTGCCTGCGGGACAGCAAAATACAGGGTCACCTTCTATGGTAACTGGTCAGAAGATTCATCCCAAAAGATTATCCCCGTAAGTCCAAGCACACTATGGGCAAATTAAATGTTTACAATTTCCTTTTGAAATCAAATTACCTGTACAGAAAAAGACCCTAAACAGCAAGGAATTGGTTCTGTAAAAGCGATTATTTTGAGATAATAAAAGGTACAAAAAATATAGATATTTTCTAATTAATTTAAAATGGAATAAATGGCCATCTGGTATTATCTTTGAAAAATGTTCTAGTGTTCCCTGAAAAATAAATTGCCCTTTTCAACAGACTTTCAGTAGTTTTTTTTCTTTTGGGGGGAGGGTGATCTTATTGTGCAGTAGTTAGATTGTGATATTGCATATAACCTTGAGCTTCGGTATCAGGATGTGAACAGACTTACGGATTACATTACCTATTTTGTCTAAATCGGCCCCTCGCCACTCAGATCAATAAACCGATTAGAGCAGAATAAGATAAACCCTGGGATGCGAAAATTCCCAATTCATTGTTTCATGGTTGGACCATTGGGCAACTTACTCCAACATATATAACACACACGTGGGCAAAAACACACACACTTACTCTGCTGATAGATTAACACAAGGAGAGGGCTAGCTCTGTGGCTTCTGTTTCATCCTGACTCTTGGGGGGCTGCAGATTGATTTCTCCTTGCACAAAGTCATTTCCTAGGTAACTAGCTATTATTGGAGCGCATAAATTGCACTCAAGAATATTGTTCAGTGATGGTGTGCTTTCTTTAACACTATTGACCCAACTTCGCCATTTCTCCGGTAAACTTAATACAAATATTTTTTTCTCATTGAGGATAGCACTTTTCTCTAATTTGGCTTTCACCACTCTTACTTTTAGTCTCTGAGGCTGAATCTATTTTACTTAGCAGGCTCATAAAATGAACACATTCACTTACATGAATAGATTTAGGTTGGACTGGAAATTCAAAGTGACCAGGCTGCTTTTACCTGTCTTCAACTAAAAATACCTAATATCCATAAACTATTAAGATTTTCTTTTTAGCAAACAAGCAAGTGTTTTTTAATCTTTCTTAAAAAGCATGATTTTTTCCAAATATTTCAACGAGAATGGGCAATCTTTGTGGACATTAACAATATCCACACAGGAAAATGGTAAGACAAATGGTTTAAATAATTCAAAGCGTCTTTTAGTGTTTAATGAATGTAGCATCATCAAGCTTTTAGCTGCTATAACTTTTGACTAATAACCTTTTATTTAAAGCACAAGATATTGAATTGTGGATTACAGATTTTTTGTGCTTTTGGGACATTTCAGTAGATTTCAGATATCCAATATCTGTGCATACTTTAGCAGTTTGGTAGGAAAAAATAATAGACAAAACATAGCTTAATTGTACAATCACAATAGCCATATGAAAAGTTTTGAAGCTCCCCAACTGTGTCTATATTGTTGGCATGACCATTTAATCAGATGCTTCTTTGTGCCTCTGCAGGGCGTGCCAATCACTGGTCGGCCATCATTGGGGCCTCCCACTCTAAGAATTACGTTCTGTGGGAATATGGGGGTTCAGCCAGTGATGGAGTCAAACAGGTAGCTGAGCTAGGCTCTCCAGTTAAAATGGAGGAAGAGATCAGACAAAAGGTAAGAGTCTACAATGCTGACTATGTAGTACACATAAATGAATTAAAGAATTGATAGTGAAATTTTTCTCAATGTTTGACAAATCAAAACAAATTGAGACTTCTGAGGACTTTGAATTTCAGAATTTTCTTTATCAAATTTTGTGAAAGACACTAAGTAAAGTAACATACACTTTTGACATAAACTAATCAGACCATTTGCAAGATACATCCTACTATCCTACTCATTGTTGAAATTTCAAAATAAGCACTAAAAAATAAAGTAGTCCTATGGCCCATTAGTCAGTTATAAATTAATCTCTTAGGGGTTTCTTAAAATGTTTCCAGTAGTCTACTGACAATATATTTAGATACTTCTAGTAAAGTTAAAAGATTCTGGCATAATTATACATTTGAGCCTCAGTTCTTAGTGGGCTACTTCTCTGGCATTCCAGTTCTTGGGTTGTTTCAATCTTTGCATAGATTCTTCTATATATTTCTGCCTTCCTGCCATCTTATTCAGGACTGTCTCACTGCATCTTAAAATAGCACATGCAGGCAGAGCAGATGGTCCTGCAGAGTGCTTATTGTTGGCTAATACTGAAGACCTGGAGTCACAGTAGATAATGAGAGCATAGTGTGAGATGTCTGTGTCAGTGCTAACTACTTACTGCCTTTATTGCACTTTTTCTGGCTTTTGTTCGAAGATCTAAGCGGGTTAATTAGACAAGCTACCTGCGTTGAGAGAGAAACCCTTTTTTAGATGCACCTTTAGAATTCTGACATTTCTACACAAGTCACTCCGTGTTATTTATGACATTCTGAAGGGCAGACATCTTCAAGATATCTTCACACACAAGAGAGAAAAGGAGCTTTTTTTTTTTCAACAAGTGTTTTCATTCTGTATGACATTATTTAAATTTGAATGCACGAAAACCCTCACCAGTAATACTATGTAGTGACACTGACAATGGTAACATGAACAGATGCTAGGTGGCTCAGTGAGCCCCTTTTTTGCGATGAAATGAAGTTCCAAGATCTGGCTCACATGTTTTATACTGTCACTGACATATAGAAATGATTCATTAGTTTTTAAAAGTGTTATATTTGCTAATTCTAGTCAATTCTAAAATTACTTATACTCAAACTTAATAATGGTGAAATGTATTTAGTTGTAACAAACAGCAAGTTTTAGTACTTTATCAATAATCTTTAAACATATATTTTGATGATCCATCCAGCATTATTAAAATTAAGTGGTGGCCATTTAAACATGATCAAAGCTGTTTGGTAATCAGACAGGGAGAGAAAAGAAGAGATTTCTGACAAAAGAGATGTCATTCTATCATCCATGCTTTGGCCAAACCATCCAACTATTGGTAATATTTTGCTCCATGTCCACTTTAAAAAATGAAAGTTTGAGAGGCTTTGCCACCATGTTAGCAGCCTTTACAAGTTGGTCGCAATTACTTTTTCCTCACAGCTGTCTAAAATGAGGAAACTATTCCAGTTTAATCTGTGATTTAAAAAAAGTAGAATAGAGGACATTTGTGTTTTGTGTTTGACATTAACACACAATGCTTTAAGATTTTTTCAGTCTGTCCAATAAGTTGTGTTACTGAAGAGAATAAAGAGTTAGCTCATAAAAATGTCTCTTGAAGTTACAGAAAAGACTCAAAATAAAGTAATGTAATGCACAAAAATGAAGTATGACGATAAAAGAAAAGTATTATGTCATGCAAACAATTTTTAAAAGAAAAATCCTTCATCCCCATAATTATCCACTGGAGACAATGGTGGTGATTTCTGTGTAATTATCAGTGTTTTCTTAGAGCTAATGAGCAACACAATAGAGGTAAAACAAATGTATTCAGAAGAATCTTCAAGCAGATTACAGTACTTTGAAAGACATAGCTTTTAAAAAACCTGAGCAATATTCACTTTGGAGGGATCGTTGTGTGAAACAGAATTTTCCCTTTAGATCATAAAAAATCAAAGAGATTGCAAAAGTGGCTATTTAAAAACAAAAAAATTTAGGGAACAAGAATGTTTAAAAATTAGTGGACATTTTTCAAAAATCCTGTCGAAAAAGTACAAATATAACATATAACTGTTTTCCAGGATAACTTAGGCAAAGACTTACTTGGACATAATCCTACCTGATCTCATGTAGGGCTTAATTTAGTTGCTAAAGACAGATTGAGACCTTTCAAAGTTTTTTTTTTTTTTTGTGGAAAGCCAGCACTTGTCCACCTTATCTACTTTTATCCAACTGACAGAACAGAGTCAATGTCCTTGAGGTAAGGGAGCTGTGTCAAAGAGGCTGTTTTCCTCCTAGCCATGCAGTGCTACTCAATAAGTGCTGACACAAACAGAAAGCTGATTTGCTTTTATGTCAGGTACCATGGGGGTTTAGGGGGGCATGTAGCAATGAATGCAAAAATTAATATTCATAACTCAGCTTTGCTCTCTTGCCAAAGTACACTGATCAGAGTGCTAGTACAAAGTTTCATTCTATTAAACCATGGAAGCCTGCATTCATTCAAAGAATGTTTTTTTATGCTTCACGTGCCATTCTCGAGTTGAATTTTTTTTCTCTTCAAAGGAAAAGCTTTGCTTTAACCTTTCAATTTTATTTTTCAAAAAATTTTAAACACCTGTTTAGGAAAAAAAAAAGCTTTGATAGCTAAATATCCAAGAAATCATGCAAGGACCTACTAGAATGGTTCCCATATTTTCAGAACCTGAACCCCTTTCGGGGTCATGGGGTTGCTGGAGCCAAACCAGCTACTGTTCGGTGAAGGTGCTGTACACCCTTAACAGGTCACCTACTAGAATGGTTGATTTTATGATTTGTTTCTTCAGGATTTCCTTATATTTAAGACCCATTCTAATGAAAATTGTGTTTTTAACACGTTTTTGAGGCATTTTTCATACAATGGAGGACATATATAGAGAAAGTTGACCTTAAATTTCCTTTTTTGAGCATTTATTTATTCAAATGGTTGTTAATCATTAGCAAATTAAAAAATCCCATTAGAAAAAAGCTTGTTGGTGATACATAAATACAACTTCGGCAGGCCATAAGCTCCCTGCTCCGCTCCATTCTGATGCATCAATTTATAGATTAATTTACGTTTTTGTTTTCCTTGTCTGAACTGGCATCTGACTCAAAACTGTAAAAGCTGGATAGCTCAAATATTGCTTGCCATTTTTGCTGCACTTATAATGTTAGGATGGGAGACGAGGGGCTGTAAGCTAGCAGGAAACATGTGAACAGTAGCCTCCTCATCAGAGGTGATTTTCGGATCAACTACTGCTTCTCTGCAAAAACTATGTCCTAGAAAACGACTGTTCTTTTTTTACATTTAGGGCTAAAAATGGCATAATCACGTTTAATGGGAACACTTTAACAAAGATGAAAAGATGATATTTTGACATATTTAAACTAGAAGCTATAAATTAAGAGAATTGACAGCTGATTTCCTTAGTTTGATTAAGATCACTGTCATGCTAAACTAATATCTACATTTTTTGCGCTCTACATACTGTTTTGCTTTAGTGGATTGGATTGACTTTATTGAGCAAAAGCATTCCTAAAGATATTAACCTGTCTGTATGTTTTTCAAAGCACCTATATTCACCACAGACTGAATCTATATGTCTGAAAGCAGAAAAATGAGGTTTTGTGAATCACAAACAAACAGATAGAAGAGCTATACTGGGTTGAGAATGCTGCTTTTATTTGGCTCTGATGGTTTCCATAACTGTAAACAGATGTGCTGTAATGTTTCATGTGTGAAGTGAAACGCCTTTTATCAGATGAACCAGCAGTCCTGGGATGACGCTTCCGAAGGTTCATTCTCATCCCTCCTCTTTGAACAAAACATACCATACACAGACACACAGACACACAGACACACAGACACACAGACACACACACACACACACACACACACACACACACACACACACACACACACACACACACACACACACACACACACACACACACACACACACACACACACACAGACACACAGACACACAGACACACACACACACACACACACACACACACACACACACACACACACACACACACACACACACACACACACACACACACACACACACATATATATATACATACATACAGGTACATATGTGCATTCAGTCCTACAGAAGCTCAGTGTGTCACTAATGACAAGTTTAATGAGACTTTCTCCATGGACTAGCGACCAGGCCAGACTTCAGAAGGATTATAGAATGTTTTATTTCCTCTCACAGTGTGGGATGTTTTTCATTATTGCACAGTACAGACGCTTACAGAATCATTTATTATCAAGAGCTCCACAGCTGTGCCACTGTGCAGCAAGTAGAACTCTAACTCTTCAGCCAGAAGGAGACATTATGTCTTATTAACTGAATATTTAGGTGTACAGCTTTTATTTTCCCAAGAAGACAATTATGCATTTTGTAAGATGCCCTTAGAGTACATTTTTAGTGTGACTGGTACACTAGATAGATTTTGTTTTGTAATTATTGCTACAAAAAAAAAAAGTCAAGAATTGAGTAATCAGAAGTACAAGCATTATGGAATAAACTGTTAACCTACTATTCAACTTCTGCATTTCTGGTGCTTGTTCACTTTAGCTGTGAGAACAGTAATGTCTTCCTGCTTAAAGTGGGAGGTCTGCAGTGAGGAGCGTGGGAAGAGAAAAGTAGATATAAAGGTTCCTTTGGGTCACCGACTTGGACTGAATGAGCAGCTGTAAATGTGTGTGTTTGTAGTTGTGTACAAATAAGCAATTCATTTACATTTGTATTCATCTTGCCTTTTTTTGCTGTTGGTTCTGTTTTTTCCCCTTAAATTTAATAAGTGTTGTGTAAATGCTAGCTTGCCAGAACTTGAAGACATCTTATGTCAGGAAAATTGGTGTAAGAATCGCAGTTTATTCATTTATTTTTGTCCCATCTTCACAGACAAGTAAGCGCAAGAGATGGGAAAATATAAGTTAAGTTAGTTTTTTTTTTACAATCCATAACATTGTCTTCATCTTTTCTTTCAGATCTCTGTGAGTGTTTTTTAAAATATGTGTTTTTGTAGGAACAGATTTTCATCATGTAAAATGCTGTTTGAAGAAGTTTCTGGTATAACTGGGGAACAGTCATTAAAATACTAAAGAAATAGACAAGATAAATGAAAGCTATACATATATATATATATATAAATATATATATATATATATATATATATATATATGTGTGTGTGTGTGTGTGTGTGTGTGTGTGTGTGTGTGTGTGTGTGTGTGTGTGTGTGTGTGTGTGTGTGTGTGTTAGCTGGAATGGAGTAATGACATTACTGAATACCTAATCACAAACAAACAAAAAAAGAACCCACTGGAATAAAACATTTTTATTCTTTTTTTCATAAAAATAAAGAAAGAGAATTGAAGCTACCGACTAAACGACAAGGCAATTGTCTGAACACATTTTTCTTATCAAATGAATGTAGGTTTTGTGCCACAAGACAAAAACCTGTCCAGTAAAAAAGGATGAAATTGTGTCTTTGATCTATAGAATCTCTCTGTTTGTCTCAGTGTCATTTCCAAGCATTGGAATGAACTTAGCAAATCAATCCAAAACAACATTATAGCAAAGATCAGTAAAGGTTATTTTTTATTCATTACTATTTTTTCTTACCTTTTTCCTTCAGGCATGCATTTGTAAGAAAGATTTAGTTTAAGTAGGTAAAATAAAGCTTTATACAAATAATGCATTTCAAATAAATAATGCTACATGCTGCTACCCTCTGGACATTATATACTTGTGTACAGATGAGATTAAAACACTGCAATTATTTCATTAGCCAAATGTTTGCTTCTGTCATTGGACTTTTTTTATCAGACCATTAATAATCTCAGGCTTTGGATTGAGGTTACCTTCTCTGTTTTAAACCATTCAATTTTCAATTTTCTTTATTCCAAACACAAATAAAAATAAACACAAGTTTAAAAAAGATAAAACAAGACGTGTGCTTGAAAAGGAGTGGTTTGAAGGGAAATCTTGTCTGATCCCACCCCTATTTTTTCTTCACTTGATGATGTGCGTATTTCTATTTACAGTTTTGTTCAAAACATTAAAATTACATTCTGAATAGCGCTCTGAATAACGGAGATTAAAACAGCTTTATTTCACTGTGGTGACTTAAATACATTCTTTTTCGACATTTTATTCAACACTGTTTGACATTTTTTTCTAACAAGGAAAAAAAAACAGCTGGATGGGAAAAAAACTGTTCTGCAATTTCAGTTTTTACTCTACTTTTTAAATCATGTATTTCAGCCTCTTGTAAGATGACATATTTTCTTGGATACTTAAAATAAAACTCATTAAACCAAATAAGTGAAACTGTAAGCAGCATGCTGCATCCTACAGAATGCCTTAACGGTTCACTGATCTCTCCTTACAGAAACTATTTTTATCATTCCCTCTGCACATCATGTAAAGATATGTATATAGTACACACTCGTCCACTACAATGTAAATAATAAAATAGTTTCCTTCTTGTCTTGTCTTATTGTCAATTCTTCAGTTGCAAATCCCTTTCTTAACAAAATTTAATATTTATGTCTGACATCAGCACTTCAGTGAACAATCAAAAGTTTTCTTACTGCAAACTCTGCTGTAGATCTGAAAAGTTTTACAGTTTTCAGGTGGGCAAACAGTGTTGGTTTTTATTCCAGTTTTGGTTAACTTTTTCGTCAAACACTTAACCTAATAATTTTCATATCTAAATAAATGACAACTAGTGTCTGTCTACTAGTGTTGAAAGAAATCTTGATACAAATGTCTGATGTTAGTAATTACATAAAAACCTTGATCAGTCTGTAGGACATTTTACTTAGTACATTTTTAGTAACTCTTCATCTATATTTTTATGTTTAAAGTAACACGACCATGAGCCTTTAACCTATTACAAAATAGTGTATATGAATAGTATTTTCTGTTTGAGATCATTCATTTTAAACTTTATTGAATGAGGCATCTTTTTTTGTCATACCTTTTAGACCGATTTATTTTGGCAATCTTAAAGTGTATTCTGTGCTCTGTAACTGTTTGGCCTGTTGTTTTAGCCTGTATTATATTATTTTAACTTTCTGTTTTATCGCTTTTTTTGTCTTTCTGGGGGCATGCAGATGATTTCCATTTGACTGTTGAACTGTCTATATGTTCATCTTCATAGACAAAGGTTAATTTGTTCACGTTATTCTTACTTGCATTACAGTTTAATGTTGAGAACCTCTGGACTGATACCAGAAAAATTAAATGGTCTTTCATTTCACACATAAACCTGTCCAACATGAATAGATTCAACCTATCCATAAATGTTCAGAAGACAATGTTACTCAGGGCATCTCCACACACAGTTAAAGGCAAAAAGCTTTCCATTTGCTTCAACAAATCATTTGTGTTTCCAGGCTAACAAGCAAATGACTTCTCACCAATATAATGAACATTTGGCATTACGCACTCTATACTTGTTTCTTTAGTTTTTGCAAAGATCATTTGAGATGATTGAGTATGATACTGCAGTGCACAATATTCATCATTTTCTTTCAAGAGGCTGATGGTTCTGAACTTTTAGACAATTCAATAAAAAATGTATTTTCTTTAGACTTCCAGTAAATCAAGGGCAGATAAATGCAATAAACTTTATAATAAATATCTTGATCCTTTATTCATGAGTTGGCCTTGATAAATCTGTTGTCAGTAATAGTGGTGCCTGCTCCGCTGCCCCTACGTAAATGAAACCATGCCTTTCAGGCCCACTATGCACTGCAATCTCCATATCATTTTGTTCGTTTGGGACCGCAAGTCTATTTTTTTCCATTTAGAGGTCAAAGAGTTGAAGGAGACATAAACTGATTGACAACCATGGGGACCAAGCATTTAAATACTCATAACAAGTCAACACTTTGGTGAAAAACCCTTACTCAAAAAAGGAAGTGGGGTAGATGCCAGGCAAAAATCTTTTCCTAAATGTCATTATCTTTACAGTGTACTCTGGCTTGAAGAAATAGAGTGTAAGTAAAAAAAAATGTCTGAGGGTGCTGAACTGGTTTCTGGTGGGTTTTTCAAATAGCAGTTATGATGCTGGATCATGCTAAAGACTGGGTGCCGAGTCCAGGCCAGCTGAGAGATGGTAAAAAGCTTAGGCTGGCTTAGTGGCTGTCTGCTACAGCGATTTGTATTTGGGGGGTATCCCATTCTTACCTTAACCATAGATTCACTGAGGAGAAAGAAGCCCAGTCTTTCATTTTTATAAAATATATTTTGCCACATGCAGATTGAAAACCATTTGGATTCATTTCTTATTCTTTTTCTCTCAATGATCATCATGGAAAAACGCCAAGATGAAGGCTTACAGAGAAAAGGGATAAAGGAAAGTTTGAAAAAAACAAAAAAAAACAGAAATGAGATTGTCTTCCAATTCCTTTTTCCCCCCTTTTGTCTGACAAATGTGGGTTCTAAGTGTATAGCGTAAATATTTAAATATTTCATGTAATCTGTAAAAAGTAAGTTGTAATGATAAAACAGTAAAGAGTGAAGTGCAAGGTGGGCACATGGGAAATCAGAGTTTGATTCCCAGCCGGCGTGATGAGCTTCATCCAGTGTGGGTCTTTGGGCAAGACCCTTCACGTTACTGCCTCCGAACTCTGTAGCCACAAGGGGCCCCCAAGTCTGGGCCTGCCTACAGGGTTGTGTCCGGAAGGGCATCCAGTATAAAACTCTGCCAAACTATCATGTGCGAATTGGTAAAAGCTCATTTGCTATAGAAACCTTGAAGGGACATGCTAAAAGGTGAACGTCGTGCAATTAACACTAAAAATTGCTAAAAAAAACAAACAAAAAAAGAGGTTTGTATCAATTCTTTTTTGTTTTGTGTCTTCTCCTTGGTTTTCTTGGTTTTGTGTTTTCTCTTGGTCTTGAGGATTGTAATACATGATTTGAAAGTATGTTATCAAAGAAAAAAACAAGTATTGTAGTGATGATTTAAATCCTCCCAGTGCCTACCATCATTCTAACCTTTAGTCTCCTTTTTTTGATTGTTGCACCTACAGTATGCTTTAATTATATCTACGCAGCTGTGGAAATTTGCAATTATTAACAACAGCTGTTAGCAAGAGCAGCAAAATACTTTTTTACACTGTCATCAGTAAACTAGCTGTCTTTTGGCATTAGGAAGGTCTTAAAATATAAGGTTATGACCAAGAACAACTAGAGAGCAAATTAGATGTTTGTGAATGTTTGTCTACACTAAAACACAAACATGGAGTTTGAGAAATGATAAAGAATATTTTGTCACACATTTGTTTTTTGGCAAGTAAGCAGAAAAACGTAGGTCACAGAAGATGAAAACATAATTCATTTAAAGTAAAACAAGGGGAAAAGGTAAGAGAAAGTCAATTCATATATATCATGTCTGTGAAGACTGGCAGATTTAGCATGGTCTCAATTGAAATTTTCTTTCCTGTTGGAAGTCATACTGTATGTATTTTGGTGCACTGCAGTTCAAGATTTAATGCTTTAAGCATATATTTTGTATGGGGATCATGATCCCCCCTATGCTTTAACCACATGTAACATGTGGTAAGGACATATGTGGCTCAGTGTATACCTGCTTTTAAATCAAAAATCTTCTCCCCAGCTGCAGATCCTTTTGAAGCAAACCACATATACTGCAGTGCAGCACAACTAACCAAAGCTGCCATTGACCTCTTTATAAAGCATGAATTATGGGGGTAAGAATTAAAGTTAATAAAATGGAAGAACAGCTTAGAGAATGACAGACACTCTGAACTGGGTCATCAACAGCTGTTACCTCAATTCATCTCTAATAATATCCCTTAGTTCTGGGCCCAGGTCTGCTGGAGTTGCCTGTATAAAGGCTCAGACTGCTTGATGAATGAGTGTTCCAGGCAGAACTGTGGCTTCCCAGACTGCACCGCACAGCGAACAGATTGCCACTGAGGAGAACCATGGTCAGCAAATCAATTCACAGCTCTTCAGAGGAGTCCTCAGTGTTCGCAAACTCATCTGCCTTTAAACGGGAAAGAATCTGCTGTCACCTTATTTCCTGTCCTGTCTGTGGAATGTTCCCCTGTCTTCTTTGGAGTGAGATTGGTGCAATTGAAGCGACTGCACCTACGCAATATTTGAACTGCTGCCTGTTCTGCAGGGTAGGATATGGGGATGTCAGAAGAGATTTAATTAACACCTGAAGGCTCTGTAAGCTTTTCACGCTATGCGCTGATAACAGCCAGCTTGCATCCAATTGGAAATTGGAAGCAATTTTTTATGTCTATTAGTAGTTTGGAGTACATTCTACAACAGACAGATCTGAGATTCCTACATGGAACTTTGATTACCATATAAGAAGAGCTGTTATCTCACCCTGGGAAAAGGCTGCTGTAGACCATTTACAGCTTAGGCTTAGGTGCAGAAACAACTCATAATTGTGCTGTGCTGGGGAAGTATTTTCTCTTAAATACAAAACTGTGTTTTGATACTTTGACTCAATTTCCAAAAGGTTTTGTTGGTAATAATTAAAGGTAAAACATTATTGTCCATGTTCGAGTTAGAGCAAAATTGGCATGCACACATAAGAGGCAAAAGGACAATGATTAACTATCACTTCAGCTTTATGTTTTTACACAAGTTTAGATTAACACAAGGATCTGTAAGAAACACCAGCACCAATTTTTGCTGTGTTTTTCCTCACAAATTTCATGACTGCAGTGAAAGATGCTGGTTTCCACACCAGTGTTTGTGTGGTGAAGAAACGCTCCTATAAAAACGGATCAAAATATTAAAAAAATAGATAAAGAGAAGTGTTTAATAAACAAATACTTAATAATTGATTTTCTATTTTTAAAAGTTTAAAAAAATAATAATCAAATCAATCTTTTTTTTATACTGCTTTTTTATCTGGTAACACAAAGTGCTGTACACTAAAATAATTATTATAAAAAAAGTAAATTAATTTAGGAAGTAGAGCCCCCACCACCTCACATACGGTATTTTAATTTGTTCCTTTCCATAAGGTTATTAAATATTCTGAAGTGGTAACATTTTGAAGAACACAGTGCCCTTGTGTAAAACAATTTTCAAATACGTTGAATGACATGGCACATTTTATGTCAGTCAGACATCGTTCAGAAAACAGAGGTCAGACCAATCATTTCTAATAAAGACTATTTCCTGGGTAGCAGGTGGATGCTTAGATAACTGATGTGAGAACTCATTTTGTTCTTCACAGTAAAAGCTGGAAATGCAAGCCTGCGGGGTGGAAGGTGTTTTTACTTTAGAAGATGAGATGGTTCTGTCTTGATACCGGTACTTTAAAACTTCGAAATTTTTGAAAATGTTTTTTGGCTCGGTGAAAGTGAGCGATTTTTTGTTCAGTCATGGTGTATTGCTTTTGTGTCAAATAGATATGAAGTACAGTAAATTAATTGTAGAAGAATTTAAGAACTTTAGTCTTGCATTCCATTATACCTGTTATAATAATACAGGGTTTTGTCAGGAAGGGCATTCAACTTATTTCTTAAATCTTTTATATATTAATATCAGTCAAAAGCTGATTAAGCCATGAGCATATACTTAAGTTGAACAACGCTTTTAATTTTTAATACATTTTTTAGAAGAAATATGGTTCAAATAGTTCATAATTTATATTACTAAAATAGTTGTTACTTCAATCTGAAAGAAGACCTTGGCCAACGAAGCAATAACAGTCCTAAATATATAATTATATAAAATAATAATAATAAAATATATTTTTTTTATTCACTCATGATATGATGCCTTTGTCTTCTAAAATTGTAAAAAAAAGAAAAAGAATTTGCTTTAAAAAGTTATTTATGCTGATTAGCAATGGCTTATCAAAATCTCATGTTAAATGACTAAAATAAGTTTAACAACAAAAAAATAAACATTTGTGATCATTCTTGAGACAAACTTTATTTTAAATAAGCTTTTTGGGTAAGTGAGTAACTGAATGTGTTCTGAGAAATTATGGTTGTGAGATCAAATGAGCTTCCACATCATGAAGGAAAATATTAAACTAAGGCTTTCTTACCTAACTGCCCTTACAGGTGTATATGGGCTGAAAATGGGCAAGCCTGAATGTGGCTCACGGGAAACATCAAAGCTGTAGACTGTAGGTGAGCCTGTTGAGATATAAAATGTTCAATGTTTTTTTCTACATTTTCTATTACATATCACTGAGAGGTAAACAGGACATGACTACATTTGGAATAATACTTGTGAATTCCAGTCTTTTCCTAACATTCAATTGTAGTGTCAAATCAAGTATAACTAATAGAAGGTTCATTACATTTGCCCAGGACATGATACTGACAATTATTTATGCAAGAATAGATATTTTCACTCCCCTTTAAGCTGACAGAACTAAATAGAGAATGGGTCTCTTAATGTTAATCTAAGCGACACAAAGAAAAACATAAAATCTGTCTTTAGGTTGTTGTTTTACTGGTAATGATCAGCACTGAAATTAAATTGATTTATGACTGATCTTTGGTCTGCTGGATAGGCTTTAATACTGTACAATGGACCACACCAAGGATTTTTTTTTTGTATTTACATAGAGACAACAAGGACCATACTTAGGTACATTGCTCAAGAATGGCTCTTTTGCTAATTTGTTGTAATTGGTGTTCCTGTGTACCAGCTACTGTGGCTTGGGCTGTAGGAATATACGGCAAAGGCACCTACGCCTGAGAATGCTATAGAAGCAATGACTGATCTTGCAGCTGGCAAGTGGAAGGTAAATGCTTTCTCCCCCACCAATATAATCGGCAAACATGTTAGAAAAGAGTTTACAGCAGGGAAAATAAGTATTTGGCACTGCGATAAACATTTCTCTCAAAAACATATTTTAATCGAGGCTATTGACCACGAAATTTTCACCAGATGTCAGCATCAGCCAAGTAATGCACACATAGAAAGAAATCTAAACATTTATGTCCATAAAATGAAGTTGTAATAATAATAAATTAAAATGGCACAGGGGAATAAGTATTGAACAAAGCTTATTGAATTTATTTAATACTTAGGTGCAAAACCTTTGTTGGTGATTACAGCCTCAAGACGCCTCCTGTATGGAGAAACCAGTCGAATACATTGCTCAGGTGTGATTTTGGCCCATTCATCCACACAAACTGCCTTCAAATCTTCAAGGTTCGGGGTCTCTTTTGTGAACCGGATCTTCAGTTCTTTCAAAGATTTTCAATTGATTCAAGTTTGGTGATTGACTGGAGCCATTCTATAACTTTATTTTCTTTTTCTTCAGCAGTTGAGTCTTACATGGCTGCTGTGTGCTTGGGATCATTATCTTACAGAAAGATACACCCTCTTTTTCATCTTCGCCAGCCTTGCAGAATGACAGCAGATTCTGATCAGAATGTCTTGATACTTTTCTCAGTCATTATTCCTTCAATGATATAGAGTCTACCAGTACCACATCTGAAAAAACAGCCCCATACCCATGATCTCTCCCACCTCCAAACTTGACTATTGGTAGCAGGTGTTTTGGGGGGTGATGTCACGGTGTATTTCCCTCCAAACATGTTGTGTCTTATGACATCCGAAGAGTTCAATTTTGGTCTCATCTGACCAGAGTATCTTCTCCCAGAATGTCATGGGTTTATCCAAATGTTGTGTCCCAAACTCCAAACAAGCTTCAACATGCTTCTTCTTCAAAACAGAGTCTTGCGCGGTGTCGTGCATAAGAATATGGCGGTTAGAGTGCATTACTTATTGTTTTCTTTGAAACAACAGTTACCTGCCCTGATTCAGGTCTTTCTGAAGCTCTCCACGAGTGGTCCTGGGCTGTTGGAGACTGGGTGTTCTGACTCCTCTGTCTGAAATCTTTGTGAGAGCACCTGGCAGTGTAGTTTATTGTAATGCGTGTTCTTTCCACTTCGGATGATGGCCCATATGGTACTCTGGGAACTTTCAGAGAAGTTTTAGAAATCGCCTGTAACCAATGCCTTCAGTGTGTTTTGCAATAATAAGGTTGTGTAGGTCTTTGGACAGCTCTTTGCTTTTACCCATCATGCAATGCTTCTTGTCTAACACCTTGCTGGTGAGAAACAGCACAAGAGCATCAATCAGAGTTCTCCAGCTGATATTACTTTGCACTAATAGGGGGGCAGGTGCCTTGTGAATACTGACAAACTCAGCTGCTTTTCTGGCTTGCCAGACCTTTTTACCCTCCTTTTCTTCATGTGTTCAATACTTATTCCCTGTGCCATTTCACTTTATTGCAACTTCATTTATGGACACCAAATGTTTTGGATTTCTTTCTATATTGTGCATTAACGGGTTGATGCGATCTGGTGAATTCGTGTCAATAGCTCGATTAGAAATATGTTTTTTGAGAGAAATGTTGACATGTTCAATAGTTATTTTCCCCGCTGTATATTTTGCTGGCTAAAGTCAGTGAACAGCAGATGCAGGAGCAGACGTGGCAGTTTAGTACTCCGACCCACAAGTGATGATGAGCACTGCTGGGGAGAGAAGTGGCATGAAACAAGACACGAGTGAAGAGGAGGAACAGTCTGTTGCAGGGGAATTAGCTTTCACCATCCATTGATGGAGTGCATTCTACACTGTGTAGTTCTTTAAAGGACACTAGTTGCAATCGCACACTGATCCTTTTCCTCCTGGGTAACGCAAAGTTGAGGAATGTGTGTCGGTCAATAACTTGTGTGTCAATAGAAGGTGAAGGTACAATGGCAGGAGAAGGCATGGTCTGTGAGTTGAGAACCGTAGCATTGTTCTTGAATCTGATTGGCAGGCAGTGCAGAGGAAAAGGTAAGGAGAGGCGAACATGTAGGAATCATGGGCCGTGAGAGAAAACTTGGTTGTAATCTTTCGGTTGTTGGAGATACTATGGAAACCAATAATCAGTCTGGCTGGGAAGAATCCTATATATATCCTACATATGCAACTAGAGTGCAGTCCTCATGGCACAAATCAACTTGTATCGGATGAAGTAGACCCTAAAGGACTATTTACACAAGGTAGTCTCTGACAAACTGAGCTAAGCTAGAGCATGATTGTTCACTTTCTCTCACCTCTCTGGCCCGTGCTAACATTGCGCATAAAAAAAATAGACTTGAGTGAGTGGAGTCTGAGTGGAGTCTGAGTGGAGACTGAGTGGAGTGACTGTCTCACGAACCCCATACATTAAGATTGTTGAGCTTGTAGAAAGCTGATGTCCCACATAAAGTAATATTATGTTTTACAGTAAGGTTTGCTTTGTACAGGATAATTCAAACTGAAGTTTGTAGGTTGGTTTGCAGAGTTACAATAAGCATTAAGCCATTTTAAGCAAATGACACTCAACAGAAGGTGTCAACAACACAACTGAGGAGAATTTACCCAGTCCATTTAGTGATTGGACCTGATGTGTACCATGCTAGTGTCTGCTGAACCAAGAATATCCCCCTCTCTACAACCAGGCTTAGCATGTTTGAGTCATGGGGAGCCATCACACTAGCCAAAGGAACTGCACTTTGGGGTCAAATGGTCACTGAAACGGTATAGAGTGCCTGGAGCAAGTCAGTAAAAGATTTGACTAAAAGAAAGAGCAAGGATTACTTGTAGTCCACCAATTAAAAATCCTCCATCCCTCTAAACATAGCGATGAGAAACCGTGCAGGGCTCCAGACTGCGACCAATTAAAAGGTCGCATTCCATTCAAGAAGGTGAGAAGGTCTGCGACTAAATTTTACATCCTGTTGCACATGTGCGACCAGTAAATTGGCCTCCCCCACCCTCCGTAGTTTTTTATACATTAAATGTGGAAGCTGCTCTCTGGCTCTGGGGGCCTTGCGGCGGTCCTGCTGGCCCTGGCCTGGGTGGCGGGCTTGAGTGCCCAGGCGGTTGTTCCCTACCCGGTTCCGTGTGGCGTTAGAGGATCCGGCTGCCGCTGCTGCTGCGGAGGAGGTCTTGGGGTGGGGATGGCTGGGCACTCTCCCTCCTTTTCACGTTCCACCATCCATTTTAGAAGAACATAAACACTCACCTGAGCACAGGTGTTAGCTCACCAACTGCGCTAACAGTTTGCATGACTGAGACCAGCCGAAATATTTTCACACTAATTTTGTTTTAAAACAAGTATGCGTGTGAATATTATCTGTTTTGTATATATGTGGGCAGGTGGACATTTTTACACAGCTGCCAGGTGTGTTTATAACATTTGAGGTATTATTGTGTGTGGACAGGCTCCGCCATATTGTACTACATTTGAACCTTACCATAATGATTAACAACCAGTAAACTTGTTGCTTTATGCTGCTTCATGGTCTTATCCCCTTCCCTCCTATATCACCCCTACCCCCCTCTCTCTATCATCTCCCCTCTCTCTTCTTCCCCTCTTTCATACTCCGTCCAGGTCCAACACAAAAGATTTTCAGACATGATTGAAATTAATAAAGTTTGGCTCAATTACAAAAGGGGTTTATCCAGACATACCTTTGGTTTGTCCAGAGATTAATAACCCCTCTTGTTAAAGTAAAATATGTCCAACACAAGGAGCCTTCAGCTCTCATCTGTCTGCTCAGCTGTTGGACAGGACAACTAAAAAAAAAAAAAAAAAAAGAAAAAAAAAAAAAAATGTGGAAGGGGCACGTCAATGATCAATGAAATAATCAATGGAGGCAGCGGCGCCCTGCATGCCTTGAAACAGACACACACACTCGCGCCGCGTGCTCATGAAAGCGCCCAGCACACACTCTCGGCGTGATGCCGACCAGCCGAAGCGGCCACTGCGTGTGGCTAAGAAATAACCATGGAGGGGTGGGGCCTGAGATATTACGGCAGCGGCGTTAATATCTGTGGGGAAGAAAACTGAAGACAAATATCATCGCAACCTGATATCGCACGTCGAGCTATGGGTAAAAGCGAACCATTGATTCGTTCTTCCGACCTGCAGCTAGTCAGCACCAGTGCGGTGTACAGCGGTCTCAAACTCGTTGCCCGGGCTATTTCAGCCCCCAAGATGATATTTTGCGGTCCCCGCCTTAATATGAAAGTTTAATGTTAGTGCAGCCCGCCAGTTTTAATGAATGACACTTTTTCTTATGCGTGCTGCGGAGATGCCCAATAATCACAGTGAGAATAAATGACTGTTGAAGCGGGACAATGACCGGGCTTGGCAAGAAACCTGACAGCCCCCTCCCTCCACAGACCATAAAGGTTTCTTACTTTCCTTTCTAGAACGTATTTATTCGCTCGTAATTTTCTAAATACATGCAGTCCGTTCCGGACCTTTTCTCTGGAGTCGCTAGAACGGAGGAAGGTTTGAAATGTTTGATTCTGATTCTGTTGGTATCAAACAGTTTATACTGCACAGCTATTCACGGCAGCACACAGCTCCTTGGTCGAGGTCAGCTGAGGAGAATCATCTCCCCCCTGCGTCGTGACAGCTAGCAGGCGAACTTTAAACGCGTGCGGGCAAAAACGACATTAGTTTTAGACACACTGAAAATACTTGGGGAAAATGCAACGATAGACGTGTTTGAGATGCTTCAGTCAGTTCAGTTTCCAGCTATTGTCGAATAAGTTGCCCCTTGCCACACCCCTTTCTCGCGATATTTTGTGATGATTGACAGTTGATGTTAGGGGCAAAAACAAAAATATATGTCTCCACCAGGTGATCTCTGCGCAGCGTTGAGTCCACCTGGGTGATCTCAAAACATACGCTTATTGCGCGCGCAGCTCACACGTATTTGGTGTCACAAAAAGATAGAATTTCCATCCGTTTTCTTTACTATTTGTTCTGTCATGACAGTGATGGTGCTGTCAGTTTACCTGTTGTTGCATTTTCAAGAGTAGAAGAATAAAATGTGACACTGAATAAACAGCTTTGTTACAATTTCTGCATCTATTAGTAAAAGTATTTATTAAGTAATACACTGGAAATTAACAGATTTAGTTGTATGTTTTTCGTTATCGCCCCTAAAGTTTCTGGTTGTGCCCTAAAATTGTCAGTTAGAGGCCACTGTTAACTCCTAGTGAAAAAAGTTAGTCTGGAGCCCTGCCGTGGTGCAAAAGCCACTCATCTTTGTGCTTTTCCATGAAACTTGTATTCAACAGCAGCTTTGTGAGGAGGGGTGACACTTTTTGCTAGTGGGATAGTTCAAAACCTTATGCTGAAGTGTTGCTGCTATAAAATATATTAGAAAAAAATTGTTCTTTAAAAACAAAAAATGAAGTTCCATACCATCTACAATTGAGAATTGCATAGAAACTTTTACTTCTTAGGACTTTGAGTTTTTAAATGTAGGCATACAAAATTTGATTCACTTTATTTTTTCTGAATTTTAGTCATGAGCTTCCACAAATTAAATTGGAAAAAAAAACCCTGCGCAGCCCAATCAGAGATTTAAATATATATGGTTAAAAAAGTAAAGGAGTGATGGCACTCAACTGTATCCTTTAGTAAATCCTCCATCAAGACACGCTAATTTTCACACTGAATTAAAGTGTTCTCTGAGGAGCAGATGGTTCCCCGATGGGCCTGTGATGTAACTACGGACACGGTTGTCCTGGTAATAGAAAGAAAAGGAAAAGAAGTGAGGGTTGCTAAGGTTTCGGGTGCCATTGGGAGAATCATGTACTACTTGGATATTACGCCGCTGAGGCAGCATTGAAAGACTTTACCATCAGTATGCTGTGAGCCAATTTCATGGCTAATATCCTCTGTGTGAAGGAGTGCGACAGGTCAATTCTACCTCAGCAGGAATGACTTGGCCTTGTGGCTTAGGAGGAGTTGGACATCACATTCACTTACAGCTTATTGGTATTTAACAGAAGCATGAAAAAATCATGCGAATTAAAGATTAATCAGATAAATGGATTTATGTTGGCGCTACTAATAATTTAATGCTTTTACATTGTCCATAGCTTTTTAAACTCATACTTTGAGTGGACTTTGCTTAAGTACGCATTCTATAGCAGCAAAAAATAAAAAAATACAATATTAACTGCAAACAAAAATGGCAACTGTGCAAACAAAAAAAGTAACTGCAAATACAAAAGAAATGCCATTGCAGTGAAAAAAAGTCCAAATCACTTCCATTGTTGGATTGGTTCTTTTTTGTAGTTATTTACCTTTTCCTTTTGTTTCACTACTATCACTTATCTTGTTTCCAGTTACTTTTTGGCTGCAATGGAAGTTGTTAATCAGTTGCCTGTGTTGTTTGGATTTGTTGCGGTTCTCGGACACTGTACACATGAATTTATTGGAGCAATTTATAAATACTGGAAAACAGTTCTAGCACAGGATAAGTGTGATGTATGGTTAATGGTGCTCTGAGTTGAACATTTGTAAAATTTTATTTCTACCCATTTTCGTGTTGAGAGGCCAACATGTTTAAATGAACATGTCCTCCTCATGCAAATACCCACATTAGTAATATAATAGTGATTATTATTAACTTTTGTTAAAATTGATTGTTTAAATTGATTTACTCACTTTACTTCTTACAGCCCCTATAGTGTTCCCTGAAAGTATTCATACTTCAAGGTTATGATTAAATTCAAGGAGCACTATCAGTAAAACATTTTAAATCTGTGCTTTCATTGAATTTATTTTTTTCCAACTTTGATTATATGCATGTTTAAATTTGACTATAAAACAAATGTTAAGACGCAACTAGATTCTGACTGGATCCGATCCCAAATCTCCAGCCCAGGGGGTGCTACCTTATGTACTATCACTGGTCTGTATTTTTATGCACTTGGAAGTATTTAATAACACGTAAAATACATGTCTTTAAACATCTTTCACAGTGGCAATATATTGTCACATGAAAAAAGATTATGGTATACCCTCTCAAACTGAATTTGATACTGAATCAGTAGCCGCGGTTACATGGGCAGAATATCTTGATCGGATCAATGGTCGGGTTAAAATTCACCCGTTCATGGGCACAAAACCTTTTCGATTAGAACCGCGTTCCCTGGCTCCACACTTTTCATTAGAATAGATCATCTGGTCATGCGCAGTGGTGTAAAAATCACGAGGCGGAACTAGGTCCCGTTATACGCCACTACCACAGACAGACAGCATAATGCTGCGGCTCCGTATCTGAGGCAACCTTCCAAACGTCACTTTTATTAATATCATGAATATTATAGGCGCCTGTTATTATCGTTATATTTAATCCGTGTGATCGAGGTGCTGTTTTGTGAATGAAACAGAGCTGGAAGAAAACTTAAGACGAGCTAACACGGGCTAAACAACATTAGCCTTGATGGACGGCCTAAAATCGGGACCGTCTGCGAAAGCGCTGGCAATCTGCATCTTAGCTGCATAAATGTGTGATAACATCAGTCTTTATTTTTGACCGGGACACAACGGGAAACACAAATCCATGTGACACCACGCAACATTGAAAAGTTCACACAGACCGCCCCAAAGCCACTCTGTGAGCTAGCGGCCGGAGCTCTGTTCGAGCACGGTTCCTCCCGAGTCCTGCAGCCGCTAACCCAGAGCGGCGGGGCGGCTCGCAGTCTGGATTCTCCCACACTTAACAAAACGCACACGTAACAAAGCATCCTCCCCCCTCGAACACAAAATTATTAATCCAGCTCCTCTGTTCACTCGGGTGCCAGTGGACTGAGTGAGCGTCGGGGGGCACGAAGCGCTCCTTCCCTGCATCTCCTTCGTGAAGGGTGAAAGAGAGGGGAGAGCCAGCGGGGCGAGAGCGGAGCGGCGCTTTTCACGGGGCGTCCGCAGAGCCACACACCATCTATGCATGACGTAACCCAGAGCAATAGTGACACACGATCGGAATGACCGTTTACATGCTCCACGATCGGATAAACGATCGGTATAACCCACCTATCTCGATCGGAAAGAAATTCTGATCCGAATGAATCTGATCGGGGCAGAGTATTCCGAACGGCGCGTTTACATGAAGCATTTTCTTTCCGATCAGGCATCCTTTCCAATTACTTTTGCCCATGTAAACGCGGCTATTGTGTGAGGCTTGAAATATTTGGAAATGCATCAAACATAGGATTTATAATCAATCATATTATTTGTGTATTGTTGCCAAATGGCAATAATGCAATGCTTTTGGCACTTTTTTTTTAATACTGTTGTCTTTGAGAATGTGCCAACAGCTGTGATTGATGAATCAGTGTAGAACAGGTTGCATCAACATGGGGTAACTAATAACTGAAAGTGGCTTTTATTCTAAATATTAATCACATATTAAACACGTCAATCTGCCTGGGCTGGAGGTTCAAGATCAGATCCACTCAGAATCTAGTTATGTCTTAAATAACATCTGGCATTAGACCTTTGTCTTTGCTGTCACGACTCCTGTAGCAGCCAAAAAAAACAAAACTAAACAAAACAGAACATTATTCCCACTGCATTAGACTTGGCATTTAAAACATTATTGCCTTCATTCATTCATCTTCTAAACCTGTTTTGTCCCTTTCAAGGACACGGGCTGCCAGAACATATCCTGTCCGCTCATGGTCAGGTCGCCAGTCTGTCGCAGACATTATTGCCTTGTTACATTAAATTCACCTTCAAATGAGCACTGTGAGTGCTTTTTTTATTTTTATTTTTTATTTTTTTAACCTTTTTGTTTTTACTGCTTCAAATTTTTTAACAGCTAGCAAGCATAAACAGTCACTGTATGTGTGTGAAGCCTGTCAGCAGCACAAGAGCACTGTTTCCCCTTTAGGAAGAAAGCAGCAGAAATAGACTGACACTCAGTAGTGGTAGTGGTAGGCAGGAGATTAAGTACAGAGAACTGCTGGACTGCTTTGTGGCACGGTGCAGTGTGATTCTGAACTTGAAAGACTAAACCAAACTATTTTGAGTTTCTAGATAACTATAAACACATCAGTGTTTCCATCATGGGAAACAAAGTGGAGGCGTCAGAAAGCTGGGGGTTCAGGTGGACCACAGACTGGACTGACAGGCAAAAAGCCTATTTACAATATGGACAAAATGAGTTCTTCTAGCAGAGAAAGCTAAAGGTTTTCAGTGTTTAAAGCAAGATGTTTGAAAAGTTTGTGGTGTTTAGGGGATTTGTGCTTCCAGAACATCAGAGCCGCTGAAAAAAAAACCCCAAAAAACCCCCCAACATTTTAAAGAAGGGTCTCTGTGCTGGGGAAATCTTCAAAACCTTGATCTTCCAAAGAAAAAAAGAGGATAATTGGTAAAATACTATATCTTTCTCTTCGCAGAGGGTCTTCTAATGAGAACATAACATCTGTATGAAGCAGTGCATATTGATAATTTCAACGTCTGATTAATGCAATTACTTCATTTCCATTAATGCTCCTTTAATTAAAATTTGATGGACTTTAATTAGAGTTTTTGTAATATTGCGTGTCATTAACACAAGTAGAGATTAAAATATCTTGTGAGATTAGGGAGATGAACTGTGATCCTGAATGCGGCGGACTATGAAGCCAAAGTTACCAACCTACTCAGCGACACCACCACATATGAAGCACTGAGAAGAGACCCAGCCAGCGGCTACAAGAAAAAGGTTATAGACTGCCTACAAAGACTGGAGAGAGATCAAGTCATCAACAAGCCTCTTTATTACAGACTGTAACCGGGTAATACCACTCCATGCATTTATGGCCTCCCAAAAATCCACAAGGAAGGAATACCACTGAGACCCATTGTCAGCAGCATTGACTCAATAACTTACAACATGGCTAAACACCTGGCTACTATTTTGGCCCTTCTAGTTGGCAACACAGAGCATCATGTTAGGAATTCACATGATTTTGCAAACAAAGTCAAACATCTTCAGCTGGATTCTGACGAGACGATGGGGTCTTAACGACGTAACTTCCCTCTTCACCTGCATCCCCACCACGGAGGCAGTGATTTCAGTGAGGAAGAGATTAATGCAGGATTCTCAGCTATAAGACAGAACAAATCTGACACCAGACCACATCTGCAAACTGCTGGAAGTGTGCCTCAACTCCACATATTTCCAATTCAGGGGAAACTTCTACAGGCAGAGGCACGGCTGTGCTATGGGCTCTCCAATCTCACCTATTGTGGCCAATTTGTACATGGAAGAAGTCGAGAGAAGAGCCCTGGACTCCTTCCCAGGTACTACTCCAAGCCACTGGTTCAGATCTTGACCCAAGCGTGGACGACGCTTGGGTCAAGATCAAAAGCCAGGAAGTGGAGACTTTCACAGATCATATCAACGCAGTAGACAAGAACATCAAGTTCACCAGGGAAGACACAAAGGACAACACCCTAGCCTACCCTACCCTACCCTAGACTGTGCTGTGATCATTGGAGAGGACAGACAGCTCCAGGTTGAAGTGTACAGAAAGCCTACTCACACAGATCAGTACCTGTTATTTGACTCAAACCACCCTTTACAGCACAAACTAGGCGTCATCGGGACATTACAACACAGAGCCCAGGAGGTCCCCGAAAGCTCTGACGGAAAGAAGAAGGAAGAGCAACATATCCACCAAGCCCTCCGAACCTGTGGATATCCCAAGTGGGCATTCACCAGATCCCAACATACAGGAAAACAAGACAAGAAGGAACAAGAGCCGAAACGGAACAGTATTTCAATTCCCTATATCTCAGGCCTGTCGGAAAAACTTAAATGGATTTTCAAACAACATAACATCCCGGTTCATCTCAAACCAGTCAATACCCTCAGACAATAACTGGTTCATCCAAAGGACAAAATTCCCAGCTACAAACAGAGTAATGTTGTGTACTCTATCCACTGCAAAGAGAACTGCAATGAACAGTATATAGGAGAAACCCAACAACCTCTACACAAGCGGCTTTACCAACATCGCAGAGCCAACCCAAGTGGACCTGAGTCTGCAGTCCATCTCCACCTGAAGGCCACAAACCACTCTTTCGAGGACAGTGAAGTCCGAATTCTAGCCAGAGAGAAAGGATGGTTTGAGCGAGGAGTGAAAGAAGCCATCTTTGTCAAGAAGGATAAACCTTCTCTTAATAAGAATGGTGGTTTCAGGTTTATTCTTCCATCCATCTACGGCAGTGTTTTGAAACCTAAACAAACCAAACCAGTTCCACCTGAGTCATTAACGGCTGAAAGAGACGACCAATTTGGAGAAGGAGTCACTGACTCCCCAACCCCAGCTGAGGACAAAGGACTATTAACGACCCGAAACCATGTAGGCTAAGTGGACAACACCTCCAGTTTCAGGTCTGACTCCTCCCCCATGAGCGTATATATACCAGCTCTTCGACCAGCTATTTCAGAATTGACAAAGCCTCTTGGATAAGAGGCGAAACGTCTTCCAACTTTAAAACCAAGTCCAGTTGACATCCCCTAAACCTACTACAATGGAACCAACCTGGATGAATGAGAGTCTTCATAGATATCTTGTTAGATTCATTTTTAAAGAAGAGACATAAACTTAAACCTGAATAAGTCCATAAGAAATCTCTGGTATCGTGAACTGCATGGGGATCTTTTAGATTTATGTAATCATTACATAATGCAGTACATTAAATATCAATTATTGCACTTTACTTTTTTTCCTAGTAAAAAAGGGTGATTCATAAGGCCAACAGAAATTTAAATTTGTGTAAAAACTGTCTGAAGTTTTAGGGCTGATGAATTTGAGGATAAAGATTCCAGCTGAAGGTTTCAGGCTGTGCATTTTCTGATGAACGAGGCCATTTGCTTCTGTAATACTCCTGATTTGCATACTTTAATGTAACTTTGTGAAACTCAAAAGTTGCTCAAACAATTTATGAATCTAGAAAGATGCAGATTCAAATCGCCAGATATGGCAAACTTATCAAATTGGAATTGATGCTGTGTAGAGGAAATCTTCATGTGAGTGCTTAAGTTTTGGCTTAATATCTGTGTTTGTGTATGTGTCTGCCCAAAGGTCTTAGCAGCTATATTTGCTAGTGCATGTTGTTAGGCTGATGCTTCCAAACTGCTCTTTCCTCACTGAAATGGGATTTGATCAAAATGGAGATAAAAAAATGACTTGGATTAAGATATTGACTTCAAAAAAAGAAAGCTTTGGCAAGATTATAATCTCTTGGAAAAAAATAACAACTCAAAAATATAAACTGCCATGCAGAAGATGTACTATATGGAAATTTCTATGTATAAAAGGGTTGAGCTGACTGTAGGAATTGCTGCAAGGAAATCAGAAGCAGAAATGAACACAGTCTGCCCTAAAAAAGCACTGTTATTCAATGGTGCAGTTTCTTGTAATGGTTCCCAAAGCAATGAGCTTCTGATAAGAATAATACACTTCCAATTTATCGTCTGAAATAGTTAATGACAGGCTGGTTTTTCATCTCCCTCACAAGAAGGAAGTTTATTTTTTTATTTCTCAATTGGATAAAATTACAATCAAGTATGAAACTAAACGAGGTTGCTTCAGCTTAACAACTACTAAATAGAAATATTGGATACAGATACAACATTGAACTTTTTGCACTGATGTTATTGCTCTTATGAGACTGTTTTTACCATTTAAATGAAAAACAAAAACCTCTTTGCTGTTGTTTATTTTTGACATTTTTTGACGTTTCATATTCTTTATAAATTTATTCAAAACAGTGTCCGCTTTCTTTCTTTCAGTCATTCTTTCTCTCTATTTTTATTTCTATCAAAACAATTTCCTCTGTAAGGGAAAACTGAACATGGAAGCAAAATGCAACCAATTACTTCCAGCTGTCAGTAATGTTTCTGGGATGTGAAAAGCAATGAAGCCAATTATGTTGTTTATGGCTGTCAGCGTTATTGTCAGTAGCAAACTGAAATACAAAATGAGAAAAACAACACAAAAAACAACATTTTTCTAAGGTAAGGTAATTAGTTTTAAGCATTTTTTGGTCATTTGTCCTAATGCTGAAATTAAATAAATTAAAATTACAAATGAACCACTAGCCTATATTTTTATTTGTCTTGATATGCAAATGAAATGTACATTTAATGAGGGAAAAAACAAGTCTACACTAATGATAATCATCTGCTGTTACTTAGGATTTCAAGCCCTTGCAGGACCAAAATTGAAGTTTCTGAAAAGACAGAGAACATCAGCTTAGAGTTCTCATGTTCTCTTTCTATGGTCTGAAGTATTTGAGACTTTATACTACATTACCTAAAATATTCAATCACCTGCCATGACTCGCATATGAGTTGAAATGTCATTTAATTACAAACCCAAAGAGTTCACAAATGATGTCTGTCCACCTTTTGCAGCTATTACAGAGCTTCAACTCTTCTGGGAAGGCAGTCCACAAGGTTGAGGAGTGTGATTATAGGAATTTTTGACTATTCTTCTAAAAGCACATTGGTGAAGTCACACACTGATGTTGTTCAAGAAGGCCTGGCTCTCAGTCTCTGTTCCAGTTCATCCCAAAGGTGTTCTATCGGGTTCAGGTCAGGCCTCTGTGCAGGCCAGTCAAGTCCATCCACACCAGACTCTGTCATCCATGTCTTTATGGACCTTGCTTTGTGCACTGGTGGAGTCATGTTGGAAGGAAAAGATGCTCCCAACCTTCTGGGAGCATGGGATTTCTATAAATTGTTTTGGTATCCTGAAGTATTCAGAGCTCCTTTCACTTGGAGTTTGGGGCCAAGCCCTCAAAAACAACCCCACACCATAATTCCATTGGATACAGCTGCTCGGCCATGGAAACCCATTCCAGCTCTGTGCGTACTGTACCTGGGCTAATCTGAAGCTCACATGAAGTTTGGAATTCTGGAGCAATAGGCTTTACAGAAAGTTGGCGACCCCTTTGCACTATGCACTTCTTGGTTGCTTTGAAAACAAATAATGTAAAGAGAAGAAACATAGAAAAAAAAAGTCACGCCCCTCAGTTTTACTTTTGTAACATATCCTTGTAGGAAAAAGCTGCATTTCTTTTTCATCTGGTTAACGTTGTAATTCTCTTTTCTATTGCTCTCATTAAAGGGGGATGATGTCCTGACAGTCATCAAAATGAAAGCTCAGTGGCCAGCCTGGCAGCCACTGAATGTGTAAGTAAAACATATTCTCTTAAGTGTCATAAAATCTCAAAAGAGTTTCAAACACATTTGTAGCTTTTTTCTTTTTAATTGAACAACACTGGTCCAATTGTCTTTGTTTATGTGTTTTGTTGGCATTAAATTGCAGTACGTTCAGTTACTGTCTTTTAAAGCTTTTACACATAAAATGAAAAGCAGGGGCTCTGAAATTAAATTAGAATTTTAAATCAAAAACCTTCACATACCTCTCATATTCATTACATTTTTACTCGTATATTGCTTCATATATATCTTGATTGTCATTAAAATCAAGTTAAAATTGTAAATTCACATTTTTGATGAGTCTTGTCATACTGAGTCTTTGATGAGTCTTGCCTTCTGGGATACACAGGAGCCGTCAATTTTATTTATGTGTGATTCAAGCCATCTCAAAAACATTGCTGTTTAAAAGACATTTATGAAGTGACAGATTATCAAAAGCCATTATCACGTTTAGGTCTAGTTATTTTAATAAATCCAAAAATAGCCAGAAAGTCATTGGGTTCACAGGGAAGCAAATCTGTTTCGTAGCATTGTGGTTTTCTACCCAAAGTCTCAACAAAGCTTTTGAAGCTTAGGTTATCATTCTACTGATCAGTGAAAACTCAGTGTATGCCCTGAAACTGCCAGCTTCTTCAGCTAACAGCCAACATGTTCGTTTATTCCATAGTTCATGAAAGCGGTTTAATTTTTTATTCATAAGAAAAACAAGAACGTTTTGACTCAGCCAGTATAGAGAAACATCAGTGGATGAAGACGAAAGCAATGATGTTCCCTCAACCGCAGGAGCTGTGAGAGAGTCCTGAGATTAAAATCTTTAAAATGAAATTGAAAATAAATCAGGCCATTTTGGTAACACTAATTCATACAACCATCATGACATGATGGTTGTATGAACTAGTGTTAATACAAGTTAATATTCTCTTTTACATTGTAAAAGAGAATATTAACTTTCCTGTTTTACAGTATCTTAGTAAAACTTTTTAATTGCATTAATTTGAAGGATTTTTATCAATAAAGAAAAAGAAAGGGATGAGGGGACGTAAGAACTACCGGTATATCAAACCTAAGAAAGAAAATATGTAGAATAAAACCCATGCTTAAAAGCCCATTACAATGAAAACTGTGTTTTTGGTGTTTTCAACCTGTTCTTGTAGCCTTTTTCTCATGACGGAGGGCAAAATAATTTAAGCTTAAAACTGCATTTCTGTATTACAATTGAGGAGAATCAGCAACACATGAAAAAAAATTCAGCTTGAAAAAGTTCTCAGTTGTGATGTAGAAACTCTGATGGGCGGGCTAAAGTCTCCCTGCTCCGCTCCATGCCGATACAGCCACTTGCAGACAGATAGAGCCAAACGTCTTTTTTTTTTCTTTGTCTGTGCTGGCATCTGGGTCAAAACTGTACGGCTGGAAATTGCTAGCCATTTTTGTTGCACGACTAACTTGCCTAAAAAAAAGCATAATCATAATTAAATAATTAAAAGACCACTGGGAACACTTTTATTTTGCAACCAGCATGTCACCTAAAATATAAGTGGCACCAACCAACTTAATTTGTGTTTATCAAACATAAATACACTAAACTATGCGGATACGCTGGATACCGAGTCCTACCTGAGTACTCTGTACATTTTGCCTTTCACACACTTCAACACAAGGGGGGTTGGGGATGCTGCTGCTCACAGGCATCAACATAACCAAAGATAAGCATGGGAAGAAACCGCTTAGTGTCTTTCCAGGAGCTTTAGGGGCGTCCATGCTGTGAAGCTTGACTGGTCAGTAGTCAGACCTCCACCAGGCGTTTTATGCTGCCTCTGCAAAGAAAATGAGCATATGAGAAAACACTTTCTAAAAACAGCCAGGATCTGCAAAAACAAAACCAAAAAAAACTCTGCATGTAACACCCCCACCCACCCCAGACCAAATATACATTTAGCAACAAGTTCTAATTAACCATTATCCTGAATCTCATGGAAAAAAAAAAAAAAAACATCTGCCAGCAAATTTTCAGAGCCCTTTATGTCAGATTTCCAGATGTCAAGGTTATATTTCTGACAAATCAGGGTCCACCTCATAGGTTGCTGGTTATTTTTGCACATTCTGTAGAAAAGAAAACAGAGGGTTGTGATCTATAAATCCTTAATTTGGTTCACAGCTGGAACCTAGATAAACTTCAGTGTTGCAAAACCAGTTATAGCACAGCAGTTTCCTGTTCTCCTGTTGAGTAGCGTTGCTGATGTTTACTGAACTTGATAGGACTAAGTGGGTGGAAGAAACTTGGCAACAACTTTTCACACACTTAAAGTCATTAAATAGTAGTTAAAGTGATAACTGACATGCAGCTGCAGCTAACTTTTGCTGTTCTTACATAAATTTGAGTGCAAGAAGTCTACACTTCTGCAGTTACAGCTGATTACAATACAGTTCAAAAGTATTATGACAGTTTTCAAAGACACCCCAGATGTTAGGACAACAGATTAATCAATAAAACAAACACATTTTCACGTCCCAGTCCAGAGAAAATTTTAAAAACCACAACAGAGGAAAATAAAAGGTAGAGTACAGTAAATGACTATAAAAAACAGCACAACCATACAGTTAAAAAAAGGCTATTCTATTTCTCAATATAATAATTATTTTGTTTTAGCACACTTATTAAAAAGTAATAAAGATTTCTGGATATTATTATGGAGTACCACAAGTCTCTGGATGCTGTAGGAGTGTCTTGGCTGACACATCTCTGGAGCATCGCGTGGCAATCGGGAAATGAACCACTGGACTGGCAGACAGGGGTGCTGGTTCCCCTTTTTAAGAAAGGGGACCGGAGAGTGTGTTCCAACTATCGGGGAATCACACTCCTCAGCTTGCCTTGGAAAGTCTATGCAGAGTACTGGAGTGGAGAGTCTGTCCGATAGTTGAACCTCAGATTCAGGAACAACAGTGCAGTTTCCGTCTTGGTCGTGGAACAGTGGACCAGCTCTACACCCTCTTTAGGGTGCTGGAGGGTTTGTGGGAGTTCGCTCATCCAGTCCATATGTGTTTTGTGGATTCGGAGAAGCCGTGCGACCGCGTCCTCCGTGGTATCCTGTGGGGGGTGCTCTGGGAGTATGGGGTCCGGGGAGCCTTACTGAGGGCTGTCCGGTCTCTGTATGACCGGAGCAAGAGCTTGGTTTGCGTAGCCGGCAGCAAGTCACACTTGTTTCTAGTGCATGTTGGACTGTCATTTTTATTTATGTGTGATTCAAGCCATCTCAAAAACATTTCTGTTTAAAAGAGATTTATGAAGTGACAGATTATCAAAAGCCATTATCAAACTTTTGTAAACTTGTAATTATTGCCTTTTAACCCCTTATTTGACAGAATTATGTGAATATAAAGTGGGAACAGATCCAAAATATAAACTCTCAGCTTACTTGACATTTCTCTTTAAACTGAGGAGTACAATGAATTTAAAGGGAAATTGGTTGAGACAACCATGATGTAACCCTTGTGCTATCCTAGGCACATTGGGAGTGGGGTCATCCAGACAAGACAGTGCGCTAAACCTTTTTTCTTCAATGATTCTTGATCTTCACTGGTGTCCATGGATTACATGAAATCCTCTTCACCTTTATCCACCTTTGTCCTGGTAGGGATAACACGTCAATGGAAGGATCAGGTCATCTGAACCCCATAGGATAGCACAAGGGATAAACAAAGCAGTGGAAAAGGTGCAGAGTAAGCAGAGGAGGAAGACAGTTTGGAGCAGTGATGCCAAAAAATATCAAACACGTGGCAGCTTAGTGTCTTTGCAATAAATCCCTTTAAATCTAATATTAAAGTGATCAAGTGGAGATACACATGAGAATCTGCATGAGTTCACCTAATGCTAGATTGACACAATCATCTATACTCCCTGGCCTTTCTGGAAAAAAATTAACAGCTGTAAAATGTTATTCTACTTTTAGTTTTTTTTAAAGAAAACAAGGGAAACACATATTGTGAATGTTGTAGGAATATGAGGTAGTACATAATTGAATAGGGTGGCATAGTTGACTGACCCAAACATAAGCAGAGACGTGTCAAATGAAACAAAGATAAAGAAATTGCATCCTGTGACGGAGAGTGTCTGCCATTAGAGCGAGTAATGCTAGAAACAAAAATCAGATTGAATGAGGACTGAACTTCAGTGGAATGGTACTCAAAGGTGTTAGTGCCACCCTGGATAACGAACAGTAATTTGCAGTGATAATCAAGGAGGAGCAAGTCAGGTGCAGCTGTGGATCAGAAAAGAAAAGAGTGTGATTAAAATGTGTGTGAATGGTAGTAATGGGATGAAAAGGGGGAAAAACTGCACCCAGCATCCTTCATTGATGATTTTGATGTTGTTTAAAGCTGTTCTGATCCAAACTGAAGCACTTCTATTCCCACTCTAGGAAACGTAGTTCCTGTTTTGATGTAAACTTCAGCTGCTTCATAGTGTGCATGGTGCATCAACTGAATTAATGCTCTTAAATGTTAAATTTCTACACATAACTAAAACACAACAGTGACGACCTTCATAAAAACACACAAATGAAACTGTTAAAGTGGTTTGAGAGCCCAACAATGTTCCAGGTAGGCATCAAGCAATCATCGATAGAGGGGGATATCTTACAGGTGATAATAAGTGAAGCATTTCAAAAGTATGAGTTAGCAAAAAAAACTTTGATGCAAGTAAAGTAAGTGGAAGAACAAAACCAAGAAATCCACAACTATCACACATCCTGTGTGGACCTCAGCTGTTAAAGTCATATTTGTCCTCCCACTGCTCATTCATTTTGCAGATATTATAATCAAGCACTTGAATATATGGCTGCTGATATCCTCCATCTCTATCAGCCCGCACAAATGGCTTACTCTTTGATATTAACAGGCAGTAATAGAGGTGAGTCAGGGGTAAACGTTATGATCTGCACTCTAATGGCTTCAAGATCACCCAGCTGCCCGAGCCAGGAAATATTCTGTGTTGATGCAGCTAACTTCAGGGGATTCTAAGTTTAATGACTGGTTTAAATTCATTTTTTTGTATTCCTTTCTGACTATTCATCACTTTTTAACTGTAACCTTTTAGATTTTGGTTTTCAGCAAACCTTTCTTCATTAATGTAACTTTTTTCTAGTGAATTTCTTTGTATTTATTTACTTTTTAGATGTACAATTGGTGTTTGACAGATTCACAGACTCCATTGTTCACATTTTGAAACTAGTTCCTTCCAGCTTTCTTTTGTTAGACACTCTGCTGTTAGACACTCTGCTGTAATCAGAGGGATGTTTAGAGTTATGTTCTATTAGCAGTTAAAAAACAAAGAAGTTAGCTGTCAACATTGTGAAATAAGGGGCCTCTGAAGAATAGGATGGATTTGTTGAAGCTTTAAAATAATGTTTGTTTGTGTGTATTGCCTGGTGAAGTATTGTTTTAAGCTTAAAACATGTCTTTTATTTCTGGGTTAATTTCTTTTTTTTCTCACTTCTGTTGCTACCATTGACTGTATAAAATAACTGGACTGAGTGACCCCTCCCAGCTCGATTTACAAAAGGAAAGTGCCCGCTGGCTTCAAGAAGCCAAAATGCCATAGACTTCTATTGAGAAATAAATATCTTCAAAAAGGAAAAATCAAAACACAAAGAAAAGCAGTTTCACTTAAATAACACAATTAGGAATCCAGAAAAAAAAGATCAAGACAAAGGAATGCTTGTCAGATTCTCCTGATCCCGGTTTCAAGTGGTCGGAGTGTGAACTTCTAACAAACTCACACCTGATAGACGAGAGTGGTTGTCATATACTGTAGATACTGATTCAGACTGACTTGGACCAATCGCTGTTTACTGACCATTTTATGGTTCTAACATGGCAATGTCTGTATGGCGAAAGAATGGCGACTGAATTGACTTCATTTTGCTGGAGGTGGAAGGAATTCATTTTCTTTGGGAGACAGCTAATTTTTCTTTAACAGTCCTGGTATATCGCCTGTCCATCCGGGGAGAGGATCCCTCCTTCATGTTGACGTTCCTGAGGTGTTTCTTTTGTCTTAGTTAGAAAGAGGGTCTAAAGGCCCAGTTTAGCTTAGTCTGTTTAGTTTAGTCTAGCACCCAGCTAATGTATTTTATAACTGATTTTATGTTTTGTACAATTATTGCAGCCCGCTGAGACAACTGTGATGTAATATTGGGCTATAAAATTGAATTTAAGTCACACTCACTCTGTTCAGTTCTTATTTAAAGTCAGTGGCTGTCACCTTTCCTTGCCTTTGTAATATATTTTTTTAAACAAAAGTAAAGAAAACAGTTTTTACATTTAATTCAAACATACAGTCTGCTTTTCTCTTTTCTTTCCTGTCGATTGCACTTCACTTTGTGGAACTCAAAACCTCAGTGTTCACAACAGTTCACCGACAGTGTTCACGGAGCAGAAGCCTAGGAGTCAAGTCAAAACTCTCCAAAACTGTATGTCAGGGCACAATTGAGCTGAAGTCTAGTGTATTAATTCAGCAGAAAAAAGTTTTATGTGGTTTATTGTCTCCTGCAAGATGAGGCTCCCCACTCCTAATTAATTTTATATTGGTTGTAATTAGTTTAGCTGTCAATCACTGGTCAGGACAGATGGTCTGATGTGTATGTGTGTGATGTGTATCAAAAAGGGTGTCATTATTTTCTCTGAAATAGAAATACAATGATGTTTTCTCACAGTTTGAGTATATGATAATGTATTGTAGGTGAAGAATAGCAGTCATCACTTGTCAGACATGGAGTCCTATTCTGAAGTCAGGTATAGCCTCAATTTTGTCAGGGTATTGTTTGCTCTGATTTAACTTTGTTTGAATTCTCTATTTCATCTAAATCTACATTTTAGAATATTTTTTCATTGTAGCAGCTTGTTAAAAATATATTAAAGCCCTATTGGTAACCAATAATTGTAATTCCCAGCTTTTCTTTTTTTTTTTGGTGGTTTGGATAGTGCAGTGTTAAGTGATTCCCGTTGGTCATTGTAGCACATTTCATTTCTCTGTTATATCCAGCTACATGTGGATGCAGCTGACTGAGCTTTAAAAAGACTGAATAATACCCAGAACAGAGGGAGGAATCTAGACAAGTCAAAGCGGAAATGTCAAGGATGGAAGGCAGGAGCAAATTGGAGAGCAGGCAGTAGAACATTTCCCACATGTCGCGCTTTGATCTTCATGGGAGATATGTGACCACTGGAGAGCTAATGAGGACACAGAGGGAATAGCAGTTGTGCAGTATTATGTGTCTAACCGACACATGGATTTTTGACACTACAGTTAGAGAGATTACAGATAAAAGAGTGAAGGGGAGGCGGTGCCCTACTTCTTTAAAATCACAGATAAACTTTGACATGGCAACAAAAACTTCTACACAAAGCAATTAAAACGGCTGACTGTTCTAATTGTCAAAGCAGGAGAGCTGACATGTGTTTGCCTTCCTCTACATGTGGCTTTGTTCAATCTATTAGGATCCGTAATTATTTTTATGTATCAATAAACAATTTTACAGTTCATTTACTGTCCAAACTGTTAATTTCTATTCTGTTGCATTGGAGAGCCCAAGTGCTGCAGTCAGCATGAGGCATGAAGTAAAGCCAGCAAAAAAAAAAGAACTACCGGTAACTAAAGCATGGAAAATAATACAAGATGGTAATACAGAAACTCAGAAAATGCTAACTAAAACTGGTGGTGGTGGTGGGGTGGGGGCACTTAAAAGTCATCTGGAACAGCGTAACTGAAGCTGAAACCTTCTGTGAATATGACAGGAAAGGGGTCAGAACAGGGAGTAAGCCATCAAACAGGACAAATCAAGAATCATCAAGGTAACACATAATTGACATTAAAACCCAAACTTGGTTTCAGCTTTTTTGCTTCACTGAAAAGAAAACTCAGAAATATTGAAGTCAGACTGTAATAAACATATGAGGAAATGCAAACCTAAAGTATTTTGAGTTCTCTCTGGGAATAAAGGTGTCCAGACTTGTAGTACTTTAATTTTAACTTAATAAAAATTACACTTTGATTTTGAATTGGATCTAATACCATCCATCCATCCATCCATCCATCCATCCATCCATCCATCCATCCATCCATCCATCCATCCATCCATCCATCCATCCATCCATCCATCCATCCATCCATCCATCCATCCATCCATCCCTCCATCCCCCCTCCCTCCCTCCCTCCCTCCCTCCCTCCCTCCCTCCCTCCATCCATATGAATTAATGAAGGATCTAATAAACTTTCTTAAACCATTGAATCTAGTTTTTTAACACACCATTTTATCCTTCCTTTATTTGACATATACTTTATCCTTGAGCCTCCATCTCTCAATCTGTTCCTCTGGCTTTGTCTCTCTCAGGCGTGCAGCTCCTTCAGCTGAGTTCTCAGTAGATCGGATCCGTCATCTAATGTCCTTCCTGACCATGATGGGACCCAGTCCAGACTGGAACGTAGGTTTGTCTGCGGAGAACTTGTGTACCAAAGAGTGTGGTTGGGTCCAGAAAGTGGTCCAGGACCTTATCCCGTGGGATGCGGGCACCGATAGTGGAGTGTCTTATGAGGTTAGTGTGAGTATTCATATATACATCTATTTAAAATAGTAAAAATCAGAAATGAATGTATTAAGTTCAGTACAATTAAATTACTGTTGCATTTATTAAGAAACATGCTTTATTTAGTACATTTAAGTTTTAGCAAAGTTTAATTTCATCCTATTAAGGCGTATTTAACAGTAGTTAATTCTGCTTCACTAGGGACCATGTGACTACATGTTTAGAGAATTAGCTCAAATATTAGGTTGGGTCTTCGGCGGTTAAGATGTTAAAATTTTGATCTAAGACCTTTGACTGATCTTTTAGCTGGAAAACCTAGTGAAGAGACTTAGGCTCAGGTCTTAACATTTTCAAAAAAAAAAAGTGACTAAATGTTTAAAAAAAAAAGGACAACAAAGTTTGGAGGCCTTTGGCTCTGTGAAAGTAAAGAGTAATTGCCATTACTTTGCACCATTAGTTTAACTGTAACATTTAATCAGTGGCCACTCTGCTTGCTCTTTTCTCTCTTAACACAGACACAAAGCTTGCTTAATTTTTTTATTTTTTCTGAATGTCCTCAGTTGGGGGGGATAGAGAATGGGCTGGTCTTTTGCCTCCAGACTCCCTCTGGCATTGCTTCTATTAGCCCCATGCTGGCAGACCTTTACAATAGAGTAATAAGAGCATCTTCTCTGTAAAGAACAATGCTTTTTCACAGCTGTTTCCTGACTTTGAACTTTTGTTGACTTTGCTTTCTGTGATTCCTTGTGCTTTTTTTTTTCTTTCTTTTTTTTACTGTGAAGCTCTCTGTGTTCTAAAAATTGATTGTTTGTGTGATTTTTAAAATCTGAAGTTTCAAGTGTTTTGTCAATTTACTTACTTTTCCGTTTTCAATTTGGTACCTTTAGTCTTCCAACAAGCCAACTGTACCCCAGGAAAAGATTCGCCCCTTGACCAGTCTGGATCACCCACAAAGCCCTTTTTATGATCCTGAGGGGGGGGCCATCACTCCTGTCGCCAGGGTGGTAGTGGAGCGCATTGCGAGAAAGGTCTTTTTATTTTCGATATGTTATAATAGCACATTTGATCAAATTGATACTAGTTTCAAGTTACAATTCAACTGGTTTATTACAAGTATGCTCCCGGTATATATTTTGTGATGTTTATACATTTTCTATTACTAAAAAGAATAAAAACAAGCTAAAAATATAAATCAAAAGCATTGCCAAAAAGATGCAAAAAAAAAGTTTGTGCTTCAGGATGGTATTTTTTTTCAGATCTTCAGTAGTGTTCTTCTTTGCATATTTTTTTTAAATATATTTTTCTATCATAAAAATTGTAATTTTTTACCAGTATCTATTTTTTTATATAAAATTATCTGGTAAAAAATTCCAGTCTGCAACATAACCATTTCCCTGTCATTAACATCCATGGAGAATTCAGGTAGTTCTTTTAGGCATCACAGTTTTAGCTTTTCAAAGCTGTCAAATCACCAACCATTTTAAAAAAACGATGCATAGTTGTCTGCCAGTGCATTTCATATATGTATATGTGTGTGGCCCTCCATAGCTGCCCATTCTATAGGTTGAACTGCAGTCCTTATACTTCCAGGGTTTTGCACTTTTCAAATCAAAACATTGTGCAAACAGCATGACTTTAAGTTTGGTGCAGTTGCAGATGGAGAAGCTGAATGATTCTTTTCTGATCTAGGTCTGTGATAAAGCAGCTTTCTGCAAATCTGAAGACCTCAGTGAATGCTGTGTTCTTAGGATAAGCAGACCCCCCCCCCCCAAAAAAAAAAAGAAAAAAAAGAAAAAAGAAAATGAGTGCTGTGATGTTTTGGGGCATTTTAATTTGATATTCTCTATATACAGCTGATAATACTCACAGTCACAATGACAGATCAAACTTTTTTCTGTTTTTTGGTATTGCTTTGTAATTTTGTGATGCAGCTTTTTATATTAGCCATCAAAAAATGATCTCTATGAATACAGAATAACTGTGATGCTTCATGGCATCAATTCCCTTGTACTTCAATAAGATACAAGCCTAAAAGTCTGGCAGTAAAGCAGAAAATGATAAAAGGTTAGCGGTCCTTCAGTGGCATCTAGAGGCAGCAGTGAGAACATGAGCCTTTGATTGAGGTGAACACATTTTTATACAACATTCCCATCACAATGTCAATATAACTTTATTTTGTTTGCCTTTTGCGAGCCAGAGTTATTGCATTACCTTTCAATATCTTTGTGTTTGCCCTCTTAAGGGAGAGCAGTGTAACATAGTTCCAGACAATGTGGATGACATTGTTGCAGATATTGCCCAGGAGGAAAAAGAGGAAGGTATTCATCAGTTGCCATTTTATCCCTTTTTTTGTTTTGTTACACACAATTATACGAACAACACAATTCTACCTTAAAAAAGAAATACAACAGTATTGGGCTGTAATGAGATGTCCTTTCTCTTTTTTAACCCTGCAGATGACACTCCAGAAACATGCATTTACTCTAACTGGTCTCCATGGTCTGCCTGCAGCTCGGCCACTTGTGAAAAGGGCAAGCGGATGAGGCAGAGGATGCTGAAGGCCCAGTTGGACCTCAGTGTTCCCTGCCCACACACTCAGGATTTTGAGCCCTGTATGGGGCCTGGATGCAGTGATGAGGGTGGGTATACCACTAATGAGTAAGTGTTACTGAAAACCATAAAAAGAGGGGCTTACAATTTTTGAAACCAATAATCTCATATATAAGATATATAAGCGCTTTCTTGCATTTTTAATTGATAGGCCATTCATAAGTTTTACTATATGATAAAAAGCTGCTTATATTATCATTTTTCTTCTTTGGACATGAGTAGGCATGGAAAACAGTCATTATTTTGCCTGTTCATTACACCTGCAATTAAGTGTAAAGTCATAAACTCTGATTTTAGTTCTCTTTAGCAAATTTAGAATAAAATTTATTTAAACAGTTTGGATTGTATCAATACTGATTAAATCTAAAATATTGTTTAAAGATTGGTGTAAACCATTTAGGAAAAAAACAGTGTAAGAGTCAAATTATTTTTAATTTGGAAACAAATGGCATGAATACGATAAACTTAAACAGTGTAACATAAAGTGAGTGGTGCTAAAGCTTAAAAGCCCCCCCACCCATCCAAAAAAAATAAAATTAAAATAATTAAACCCTGTTCAAGAGTTCTTGAAAACCAGTTCTTGAAGCGTGTTCTGTTTTCTCCTGGACTTTGATATTTATGTGTTAAGATAGAGATTCACACAAAAAGATATTCTAGTGTAAACACGGCCGTTAGGAGGGTGCTGCTGTGAACAATGAGAAAATGGTTGGGTTCTAGCTGTTACAAACGATCACACACAGTGTCGCTGCTATCTGTTCACAACTTTTCAGGAACTATTTGAGACAGTTGCTATGAGCCAAAACTACATAGCTGATACATGCTATGTACAGGTGTTTATACTCCTGACAACACCTAATAAATGCTATTCTAAAAGTTCATCACAAAACTACCTCCCACAACCTTTTGAAACTCCAGAAAGAATGAGCTCAAATTAAATTAAATGTCTTCCTGTGCCAAAAAAAAGGAAAGTTTACCTAATTTGTGCAGTAACAATAAGTCATGGCACTACAAAAAATGAAGGCATTCAAAGCTCATATTCTCTGTGTTAATCTGCTTAAACCTAGCACACGCTAACATAAGTGAAAACAGTCTTTCCTCACATGCCCCCCCCCCCCCCCCCTGCGGGACTGAACCTTTTTACTGTTGTCTGTCACCTTCCTCTTTGTGGGAGAGGCAGTTGTTTCTTAGGCAGACACGTCTTTACTAGCAGAAAGAAACACTGAGTTTCTTGCCTGCCAACAGTTCTGCCTAGTATGTTTTTGTAAGTTGTGACAGCGTTTTAAACAATGGTTAGCATTGAATCCCTGCTGGGTTGGGCTCGAAGCTCAGCAGAGCAGCAAATTAAAGAGCAAAATATAAAGCATTGTATGTACTTGGGTCTCAAATTTAAATTGAATATGTGCATTTGATAATGAAAAATATGCTTGCATAAACGTCCCAAAGACATAACGGAGAAGTATGTCAAATGTCAGGACTATGCTGCACGATGAAAAGAAAAAATGAGATTTACACTACTTTTGTTGATGTATTTTCCCTCATTATTGCTCTACTTCAATGTAGCTTCTATTTGATGCGAGTGAGGCTACAGACAGCATCCAAGCTTTTAAATGTTTTTTTTTTCCCCATATAATTTTTTAGCTTTACTTTTCACCACTAACTGAATATATTAAAGGAATCTGAAATTATTTATGTGCATAGCTGCAGGTTATTAACAATTCATTGATTTTCAACTTAATTTTACATAACATTAAAGGGATTTTTTTCACAAAAATCGTATTGTTTCCTCAACAGCAGTTGAAAACTTTAAACGCTGCAAGACAAAATAAGAAGAAATGTAGTTACAGATCTGTGATGTCAGCCATGAAATGATGTGCAGAAAAGCGATCTGGTAAAGTAAATCAGTATGTTACTTTTAGGATGCTTTTTCCCTCCAGGGACTAATTACAATACAAAGTTAGTTATAAAGAAGTTTGTAACTTCAAAGGGTAATTTAAGTAATATTTTATTTCCATAATACAAGTTGTAACATAATAAACAGCTGGAATAAAACAGATATTTATCGTACTTTATTTACTCTTAATACTTTCTTTCTCTTTGCTAATATGTTACTTTTTTCACAGAGACAGGTAGTTGGTGGGTGTACTGTGCAAAACATTGTGTGGATGGCTGTGAGAAAATGTGCTTCAGGGAACTAGTTTTTTAACAGAGAACTACTAGCAAATGTTTATGCTGGATATATGAGAGAACAGCTGTCAGTTTTAATATATTTGGAAAGTGTTAGTTTGCCATCTGTTGGGTGCGCTCTAGTTTTATCTGCTTCAATCGCCCAATGATCATTTAGAAAGAATAATCACTTTGTGCACAGTAAAAAACAGTGTTCTGCTTTAGCAAACACATTTTTCTTGATTGTGCACTAATCATTAATTGGTGTATATTGTGCTATTTTCTCTTAAATCCAAGACATTTTCTTCATAGAGTGGATATATTGTTTTCCTTTCCTTGTGTGTGGTGCTAAGATTAAACAAAAATTCACAATGATGGGAGGATACATCTGTGGCCTCTGCCACATTCTTGTAGAATTTATGGCTGTTTGACCTAATGTGTGGTCTAACAAATAGTCTTGCCACTCACAGAAATGAAGGCATCTAAAGTCCTACTGAAAAAAATGGAGGGCTCATATTCAGTGTGTAAAACTGCTTAAACCAAGCACGCACCGTACAATTAAACAAAAATAACCCCAACAGAGATTGTTCTCGTAACATGTTGAATATGCTATCCATTTTTTTTGCCCAAATGTAAGTAAATAAAAGACAGATTTAGAGTTTAAAACAAGGATGTCATCATATCATCCCATTCCCACAAACTGAATGGGATGCGGTATAGTGTGGTACGGTTTAGAATGGTCCTGACAATTCAGGTGAGCGAATCCACTCAAAGTTGTACGGTCATGGCCTATGTGGGGTGAAGCTGACAACAGCAGCTCATTTTTTTACTTGGCTTTTGGTACTTTGTATGTACAGAGCATTTAATGTTGTTTGAGAGAAGATTGCTGGTGGCGAAGAGGAATACGACCACTTTCTTGGCACTTTCTTTTGTTGTAATGACCTTCCTCCAATCGATGGTTTTCAACAGCAGCTCTGCCCTAACTGGTCTGTTCCATTTTTCTATGGACCCACAACCAACGGGGACCCAGAAATGGTATGGTTCAGTCCAGCTTAATAGGTCAATTTTATAATGGCAAAGCTCAAAATGGACCGTACCCAACTGGACCGTACCAGACCTTAACGAGGCTTTATTGTACTAATCCTCTGCAGTTCCACAGATTCCACAACCACGTTATATTTAATTAGTAACACAGTCAGAATATAACCTCTCATTAATCCACGCTGTTAATGTTTTAGGGATTTTATTGTTATTGTTTTTTTCAGCACACCTTGCCAACTTTTGTTGCAAAAATTTGGAGAGATAATTGTTAAACTCTGTCACACGTCTTATTAAGCAAGTTTGACATAGGCAAAGCTGTGACAACCAGCTCTGTTAACTACACAGATACCCTCACTACTCACATTTTCTTCCCTGAGGCCGAACCTCTCGTGGTCCAAGTTTCCAGTATATCAGAGGCACTGATTGTTCACCAGTAAACAGTGCCTCTGACATGCCGGGCACCCTTGTTCGGTGGACAATCAGTACTAGGCAATTTGTTGACATGCCTGGCATGTCAGAGACAATTAGCGTCTCCCAGAAATTATCCCCCCAAAAAACAAACAGGCGTGGGGTGGGGCTAACAAGCATTTTTCCATACTAGCAGCTTTCCTTTTTCTCTTTAGATGGCTCCACCTGTATGATGTCAGAGTGGATCACCTGGTCTCCATGCAGTATGTCCTGTGGGGCAGGTATACGTTCCCGGGAACGTTATGTCAAACAGTTCCCTGAGGATGGCTCTCTCTGTACGTTGCCCACTGAGGAAACTGAGAACTGCGTGGTCAACGAGGAATGCTGTCAGTTTCTCTTGTCTTCTCTGTCCCATTCATTTAACTTGAATCAGCATCTAATTTTTGAAAACATATTTTGGGTTTTAGTAGATACTGAATAGAGAATTATAATGTATAAATTTTTTTTTCTACTCTTGGCCTCAGCCCCAAGCAGTTGCTTGGTTACAGAGTGGGGAGAATGGGATGCCTGCAGTGCCACCTGTGGTCTTGGCATGAAGCGGAGAGAGCGCATGGTGAAGATGCCTCCTGCAGATGGCTCTATTTGTGGGGCAGAGGTTCTGGAAGTGGAGAAGTGCATGATGCCAGAATGTCGTAAGTAACAACAATTTTCTGTTCCAAATTTTTAAATATGCCTTCTTTTCAGTTAAGATTAGCATCAAATTTGATCTAACCTATTTTTTTTTTATTCTGAATAGAATGTCTAAACCCTACAGACAGTAGATAACACTCGTTTTGAGGCTCTCTTTATGTCTTGTTATAGATACAATCCCGTGTCTGCTAACTCCATGGTCTGAATGGAGTGACTGCAGCGTAACGTGTGGTAAAGGCTCAAGGACAAGACAACGTGTGCTCAAATCACCTTTGGAACTGGGAGAGTGTACAGAAGACTTAGAACAAGTAGAAAAGTGCATGCTACCAGAGTGTCGTAAGTTACAAACATCATAATTCAGACACCCACACTCTGCACATGGGCACATATTTTTATGGTGATTAACAATAACAACAACATATTTTAACCTGAATCTGTGATTCAGAGACACAACCTCAGAGTAATAAGGTTGCAAATCCTCTTTTATATTTTTTTGGATCACATGCTTTGAATCCAAAGCCATTTTCAAATAAACACTGCTGTCCTAGAATGTAATTCTCAAGATATATGCAATATGCAAACTTAGCAGTTAATCTTTCCAAAGCATTTTCTAGGATTACGTGGGTTTAGTATGTAGGCTGGTAAAGAAGACAGCCTTTCCTACTAATATGTACAATGTTTTCTGCACAGTCCATGTTGCAGAGAATATGAAGTTAATGCTACATCTGGGTTTGTGAAGACAGATTGTTATACATGCATGCATTGTGGCTTCTGACTGATGCATTTACAAAATAAATCTTAGTCTGGCCATTACAATGTTCTGAACTCAATCAAATAGAATGCATGTTGGTTCAAAAAGAGATTCCAAGAAGAAGACCACAATTCTTGCATGATATTTATAAAGGCTTGTAGAAGTATTCCCAGCAAATTTAGCAAAAATATCAAGCACAAGGAACTAATGTAGCCTGTTGTAATAAGGTGAAACTTAGCTAAACTTCTACAATGGAGAAACAACACAATTACACAATAGAATGATGTCAGTAAATGCTCTCATTTGTCCAGTTAGCATTGTCTTAAAGTTGATGACATCACATTTTACCAGTCATTCAGATGACTTCCTCAGTCTGAAGATAAATTCAGAAGAATGGCTTAACACAGGCGGAGCAACACTTCAGGATATGAATCACAGGTTCAAAGTGAAGCTTTAAAACAAGTTTGAAACAATTCATATTAAAATGAGCTTTCCTCTTTTTGGTGGACTAAGATTAATCTCGTCCCTATTTACAATGCTATCTTGTCAAAACTCCCCAGCAAATTAGGATCACAACACAAAGTCTATGCAAAAACCCAAATAGTACCTTTTACATGATTCACCCCAATGATCCATTAACTAAATAAACCATCTAGAGCTATTAAACTTCCCTGCTCACTAACTAAAAACTAAACTAAACTAAAAAAGTAATCTGTGGTGAAAAAGCTGTAATAAAAGCTTAGAATTGCAAATATATTTGGAAGCTTAGGAGTTCTTGGACAAAGAAGACAGCAACTAATTTAATAATTTTCCAGTTCCGAGGCTAAACTTGGCTCTTATCATCATTTTTAGGCATAACTCCATCAAATGAAGAGCGATAATTTGTTTTCTTGCAATAACCTTTTTCTTACCATTTTTTTGTTTTGCTTTGCTTTAGCGAGGAGTAATTTGGACATATTAGTGATTTTACTTAAAGTATCAAGTTCCCTTATTTAAAGTCCCAATTACTTTACTGTAACACAGATTAACACCAGAACCAGTTGCATTGGGCCACAATGTCTTTCATTGGAAAGTCTATCTCATTTGGGCAGGTGAAAAATCTCATCTAAACTCTGGTATGGTTGCTACAGAGAATTGCATCCAACAAGTAAAAGAGTAAAAGTTCTGCATCAAAGACTAGCATTGGTCTCATCTGATTTTGATATTGCTTTGGTAACTCCTCTACTGTGCTGTCGCAAACTTTTACAACTAGTCCTTGTGTGCAATAGCTTATTCAAACTTCTCATATTCTTCCATCCGTCCATTTCTCTGCCTTCAGCTATAGATTGTGCCATGTCAGACTGGACTGAGTGGTCAGAGTGCAATAAATCTTGTGGGAAGGGTCACACAATCAGAACTCGTGTTGTAACAATGGAACCTCAGTTTGGCGGAGATCCATGTCCTGAAACCATCCAGAGGAAGAAATGTAAGGTTAGAAAGTGCAGCCGTGGCCAAGGCAACAATGACGACAAGAAACGACGCAAGGAGCAGCGTGAAAAACGGAGAAGCAAACAGGTCAAAACTGAGGTCACTTCTGAGCATCCAGGTACGTATTATTTGTTATTTGAAATACAATGGAAATCTACAAACCTGTACACCTTTTTTTAATTTGTACAGGTGAACTTTAACAAAAGTGCAGAGCCCAACAATCCACTTAATATAAGAAAATCTTAATTGTTCTGACCTCTTTTTTTTAATATTTCTTGATTCCTATCCAAAGGATGCAAAATGAGGCCATGGTCAAGCTGGACAGAGTGTACCAAGCAATGTGGTGGAGGTATTCAAGAGCGGCTCATGACTGTAAAGCAAAAATTTAAGACTGCCCAGTTGTCCAGTTGCAAGGAAAGGAAGGAAATCAGGGCTTGCAATGTGCATCCCTGCTAGAAAGAAGTGAAGAAACAGGGTGGAGCTGAGAAAAGGAAGGGCCGAGTGGGATGGCAGTGGCATTTGGAAGACTTTCTCGCAACAATGCACTCCTTTTGGGCTTGAATTTCAAGTTCCTGTACCTCTGTTGATTAAGTCCAGACTTGGTTTGGATGCCCTTGAACAAAAGATGAACTTTTTGACCTGCCTGCAAAACTCTGGATTTAAAAAGTAAAAGAATTGTGTTGTGCTTTGAAACCAGCTCTGACACGCACACGATTTTCTGCAGCATAACTGTAATATTGATGTGGTATGATAACTATAATTATGAAACATAAAGTTACGGCTAAGAATAATAGCCATTATCTCTTGTGGTATCCGTCAGTAGTACAGTATAATTCACACTTCAAAGCACAGATACCCAACCATTCCAGTGTTTTATATGCCTTTAATGGTTTAGTCGTTTGTAGAACACAAAATGCAAGATTGAATTTTTTTACCCGGCTACGTTGGTGTACATGTAGATGCACCATAACTGACATCTATATGTTTGAAACATTGTTAGAAGATGTGTTTTATTCTGTGTATTTTGTTTTTATAAAAATGTGTCAAAAGATTTTTACCAAAGTCTTGTGTAGATGTTTTCTAGATGTATGCCCTTCCTTTTCTTTATCCCCTAACATATTAATATCTTGGGATATTTTCAAATTTGCAATTAAATTAAATGTGAGATCTGACCTCATGGATCTGTCCTGTCATTACTTACGTGTTTCATGTTTAGAATGAATAAAATATGGATAGTTTGGCTGCCACTAGATGGTGACAACAAGCTTAAAACCTTTTCCTTTCTGGTTATGGATGACATAAAACCAGCAGACTTCTAATCTGAGCATTGAAGTTTTACTCATTTCTTACACATTTCTTCGCCTATTCACGGTCAAGTATATTTCATCTGTGATTGGGTGGTGCAGGTCTACATGTATAATGTGTATTGAAAATAAAAGGGATTTGTCACTTTCTATGTAATTGGTTTGTCAAAATTTATATTAAAAAAAGACTAGGTTACCATCTCAGATGGCATAACTCAGACAGAGATGAATGCGTAAATCATTTTATCATTTTAGTCTCCCCTGGTTTATCCACTCTATGTGAGCACACCAAGTTGGAGAAATTCAAGGTACGTCCACTGGTTGGGGTCTTGAAAATATTCTGCCCCCCTACTTGTGTGATAAGTGGGGGGAGGGGCGGTGACAAGCTTTCCTCAGTGTGGAACACTGGAGATCGTGAAGAAAAATGCAATAGACACACCACAACACAATTTCTGTTTCCATGCCAACTCATCCACAAATGGGGAAAGCCTACACACTTCACATTGAACTGAAATGAAGGGAAAACAGTTAAAGGCATCACTTGATGCACTAGATGTTAAAGCACACAATACCATGGGACTAGTATAGCAAAAGGCATGTAGGCTTTAAAGAACTGAATGAATGATATGTGTAACTCGTTTTGTGTGATTTGGATGGAAACTCTTCAACATTTGCAGTGATCATACAGCCTAGCAGTTCTGAGATCAGGCCTAAAACCAACAAAAAAATGCAGGCATGTAAGTAGAACCACCATCTCTTTATGGTTCTATAATGACTTTACTGTGAACACCATTCATCAATATATATATTCTGGGGCAGGCCACAGTGCTGCTTACAGGAACTGATCCTTTTTCCTCATTTAGCCATAAAACTTGATACATAAAAAGAAATACAAGCCCATTAAATTAAACATAATCCATGAGGAGAGATCTCCTCACATGTATCAAAGCTAGTTCAAATCATAAACAGCTTCAGTTTTATCATAGTAAGTTTTTAAAGTGATCACTCATGTAGGTCGTAAATTGTCTCTGGGAAAATTGTTCATTTATTTTTGAGTTGAGGTGTGGCTTAGTTTCTGCTTTCTCAACTGTTTTCAGTGCCACTGAGGTTATTTTTTTTTTGTACTGGGAAAGCAAGAATGGTGTTTAGGATTTTCTTGGTTTTAGTTGTGAGAGATGATAGAGGCAGCCTCTGGTTCAGAGGCAGGAAGTTCAACTGATGTGTGAAATGAACAAAAACTTATGAAAAGAAACATTTGAACAGAGATTAGAAAAGTCACAGAAGCACACAAAAGACACAAAGTGACAGGCAGGCTTACCATTACCCAGGGAGCATTATGATAATCAAGAATCGGCTGTGGTGTTTGGAACTGAAATTAGTTGTGAGCAATAACACAACAGAGCTAGAAAATGGATCTTGATAATGTTTTGCAGATTGAAAAAAAAAGTAAAATAACAATGTCAATCAGAAAAACAAACAAGAAAAAAAATACATAACCCTTGTGCTATCCTAGGCACTTTACAATAATTAGAGTTAAACTGGGCCAATGAACAGTCGTGAACCTTTTACTTTCTTCAATGATTTGTGATCTTCACTGGTGTCCATGGATTACATAAATCTTTTCACCTTTATCCACCTTTGTCATGGTACGGAGAACACGTCAATGTAAGGGTGGGGTCATCTAAGATAGCACAAGGGCTAAATGTTGTGATCTTGACATGTGATTGTTTTAGTACTTCTCACACAATGGCTTAGCCATGTGGTCATTTAAAACCAAATAAACTAACTAATAAAATTTAGTCAAAAGTGCTATTGGGTTGACTTTGTTAGAATTATACAATCCAAAATTTAATTTGAATTTTTAAGCTAAACATCTTAATTTAAGTTTTTATGGTAAATACAAACTCAGCAAAAGTAAAAGAAATTAGTTTTTTCTGTTAAGGGGTCAATACTAGTTGTATGCCTAGGCAATGTTTTTTTGCATTGATTCAAAGTGTTCACAGGTGATGTCACACCTGTACCGAAGTCTGGTTTGATTTTTAATATAACATCTTAACCCGTAAAACAAGAAGATATTGCTTCTGGAAATGATCCTGTTCCACTTTTCCTTGTCAAATTGATTGAAAGATTTTCTAAACCATGCTTGAAGAGTGAAGAATTGGAACTATCTTCGGTTTCATCTCCAAAAGTGCTCACACTAAAGCTTGGTTGCAATTTCCAGGAATCATATCAAGTGGTGCAACAAAGTCAATAATCAGAATCAGATATAGATCTTTGTGGTTGTCTTATTTCCTGGAGACATAATTCAATCTCTCCTTAAGTTCAGTTTTTCTTTTGTATTTTGTTTCTTCTCTCGCTGGGTGGCTGAAACCACTGCAACATTATAACTCTGCCTGGACCCTATTTTGTTCTTTATCCCTTGTGCTATCTTAGGCACTTTAACATTGGGAGTTGGGTCATCTAGACCCACTAGACAGTGCGCTGAACCCTTTTTCTTCAATGATTTGTGATCTTCACTGGTGTCAATGGATTACATGAAATCCTTCACCTTTATCCACCTTTGTCTTGGTAGGGAGAACACGTCAATGGTCATCTTGACTCCGTAGAGATGTACAAAGTCTTTTTATTTCTTTAGATGCATTTTGAAGGCCATTTTTTTTTCATTTCCACATTTCGTCGGGACTTTAAGCCAAACATTGCTTCATTCTTATACCTAGGTTCACAACCACAAAATATATGATTATTGTTTTAAATTAAGAAGAATATTATCCCTATTGCTATCCTAAGCACTTAAACATTTAGTGGGGTCATCTAGACCCACTAATGCACAATGCACTGAACCTTCTTTTTTCAATGATTTGTGATCTTCACTGGTGTCCATGGATTACATGAAATCCTCTTCACTATCCACTGTGTCATGGTAGAATAACACGTCAGTGGTCATCTTGACCCCATAGCAGTGGCGGTTTTTGATATGGGCGTGTAGGCTGAAATTAGCCCAAGCTGACATAGGGGGCGGCATTTGATGCCTGAGCGTTACCTATAATATGCATACTATATTCTAAGAGGAAGCTTGAAGCATAGTTTGAAACTGCTTCAGCATACGACATTAATGCTCTTATTTTGACACATCAGACTCTTAAAATGTCTTCACTCCTATTTGCTCTTCACACTTATGATTGCAAAAAAACCTCAGAGTGAGCTCAGCGATAAAACAGCCACATTAAAGGAATTAGGTAGAAGACAAACATCCGTGCTCAGCAATTCCCGAAAAAAACCCGGGTGTGTGGAGACTATTTCCTACAATTCTTTGTCCGACACAACAGACCCGATCGCGTGACCACAGCCACTCTCTGCTGCAGGCTTGCGGCCACACACACCTCTTCTTGGTAGTCTTTGGAACATAAGTCAAAAAAGAAAAACTCGAGAGAGCGCCTTCATGATTGGCTGCCTGGATCACATTAACAGGTGATTGAGAGTCTTTTTCTATCGACAATCAACTCTGAGCATAGCTGCATCGTCATAGAGAGAGACAGAGCATGTGTCGAGGGAAGGAGGGGGAGGGGGATGAGCGCAGACTATTTTTTTTTGGATTGAGTTTTTTGAAGTTTCTACTGTTGGTGTTGCACAAATTTGAGAAATGCCAAATATTTTTGGAGTAATCCACTGATATGAGTTCTAAAAGATTTTTGTCTTTAATGTTTATAAGACCTAAACATATTAATGTCGCAATAAGTTTTATTTTTTAGATCTAATCCCTCTGATGTATTTCACAAAGGCTTACTGGGGCGTCACACATTAGAAATTATTGCTTAAAATAGGCAGTCAGCTCTAAAAAAAATATCTAAAATGATGAAAGATCAAAAAAAAAATGGAATTATTTGATATGTAATTTCTTATTAATATTTCCAGGCTTTCTTTGTTTTTGTCTGCAGCATGTTCATATTTGTATAATTTGACAGAATATATTTATATAGAGAGAACAAAATATTACAAGTTATTTAGGGTTTAACTTGAGTTATTCTGGATTAATGTTCCTGTTTTTATTCATATTTATGTTCAAAAAGTTCAGTTTAAAAGGTTTAAAAGTTTAGCTTTAGTGTGTTCAGCAAATGTTTATCTTCTTCGGCCCAAAACCTTAAGCGTGTTTTGACTGTGTCACAGCAGTGTTTCACCATGGGCAGGTTCAACTCCATGGTTTTTCAGTAATAATTTCCATAATACATAATGTAAAAAAAAACAACAACAATTCTAGATACACAGAAAGCCCCCCAATGGAATGTGGAGCTATAATGACTTTATGCTCTACTTAATGCACAGATCCATGTGGTTTGGCCTCAGTCTGACTCTCCGGCGGTTTTGTTGATGACAAAAAAGTGAAACCTAAGTTCAGCACATGCTCATCATCCAGTGCAACACTGCAGGCCTGCTGTGCATTCAGAAAAAAAAATAAAAAAAATATAATAAGATAAAATAACACAAAAACAACTTGATTATCTAAACAATATTATTTTGGCACAATTATTCTTGGTTACAGAATAATTAGGACATGAGCAGTCCCTCACAAATTTTGGTTGCCCATGTCAGGGAAAGGCTTTTTGGTTGTAATAAAAATAATAACCAAAGAGAAATTTAACAAACTAAAAGTTTAAATACCCAAACACAAAAATCTTTCAAAAAAATATTTAATCTAAATCGCAAACTTCCTTTTAAATGTCATTGCCGACGATAAAACAAATGTAGAATTAAACACAGGAGGCATTATGACTAGAGAACATGAAGTGAGATTTCCCAACTGGGCTTAAGTGAGAAAGGCAGCACTGGCATACCTGTTAAGTCTCCGAGTTAGGGTTTAGATATTCAGAATGAAAGTAAATTCAGCGCGAGAAAAAATACTTTTTGTTTTTACAATCAAGGATGGAGTTTGAAGACTGCATTTTTCAAACATGTTATCATTTTGAACATATTAACTTGTATAGAGGGTAATGTTTTGTGTCACCTAATAAACCTGTGTAAAGACCATGAAATCCATTAGACTGATGGTCCTCCGGCGGTGAAACAATTAAACAGTGCTGATGATATGCGTTTAGGATTTTCTGTCCTGAAGGAATTGGCCTACTTAACCATGACTAAAGTTTTAGTTGCTTAACTGAGACGGCGATGTGAATTAAAATCTAAAAGGTTTGTTGCCAAGGTAAACGAAGAGTCAGAAATCCCTACTCTCTGTTTAAGCAACCTTGAGCCTTGCCTTGCATTTCTTTGCTCTTCCATAAAATAAATTACACTTAAATGTGGAAACATCAAGAACTTCTAGGAAAATCGCTGTAAATTTATTATTTCATGCCAAAATAAAAAACATAAAAAACTAAAATTAGAGTGTTTTATTCTTCAGATCGAAGGCATACAAGGATCTACTGACCCTTCAGTGAAAGAAAAATGGGATGCTGAAATCTACTGAACTAACATAAAAAATATTTTTGAACCTAACTGACTTAGACACAGTCACACCACAAATGGCACAGCATTTTTATTATCTGGAGGAAGAGGATGTTCTTCAAAAAATATTGAGGAAACTACTTTTATTTCATTATATTTGTTCCTTCATGACTGTGTGAAATATATCCTCAATTTCGTCTAAAATCATCTGTCTGTCAGTTGAAATAGATTAATATGTGGTGTTATGCCCCCATGCTTAAATTTGCTGTGAATGCAAAGTGTCATTAGTGACACTTCATGATGAGTCTTTGCAGCCTGGCTGTGGAATGCTAGTCAATTTAAGAGTGCTGGTTTGTGATTGTCAGTTAAATGAGTTTCCCTAGCAACAGGAAGATAACACGACAGTGAAATAACTTGGTGTTGTCATTGCCAAAGGGTTTCTCTATGCTTTGCTTGCATTACAAAAGAGTGACAATAATGACAAGAAAACAATAAGCTGGACAATAAGCAGAAGAGCTATTTCCATTTTTAAATCAAACATGCACAACACTAGGACCAAATAATGAGCCAAGAGATTAGCTCCACATGGGCACAAACTTTGCACAGCGGAGCACTGACTCTGACACACTGTCTATTAAATGCAGTGCTGGAATTACATCCTCATGCTTACTGACATTTTACAGAGTCCACTTGTTCCGAATGCAAACAGGTCACAGGAGGACAGAGAGCATTGTTGCAGTGCTCTATAAATTTGTAAAAGGAGCCTTTATGGGGCTGGCTACCTTATTGATTTCTTAGGTTAATTAGTTCATGAAATCCAATGTTTCCCTTTTTTACAGAACAAAAGAAAATAAAAGGAAAACATATATGTTTGTTGTTATTTTTTTTTTCTATTAAAAGAGAAGAGAAAAAAAATCTGATCTTCATTCCACATTAATTGTTTTGGCAGAATATGAATAAGCACACTCATAGGCAAATAGTAGACTTCGCCAACCTATTTGCTGTCTTAGACATACTGTATAATGTTAAAGGGAAAAAAAACAAAAATGTCTGTTTTTTTACTTTGTTTTTCCATTTATCCATATTTATAAATTGCTAAAATTGTAGCCTAAACTGTAGTCTGCTGCTCATCCACAAATTTAAACCTGAAGTTTCTGCCAGGCTCCTATTTTATATTGAAACCTCTGAATGTTCTTCTAAGGATATTTTTCTTTTCTTTTGAGAAGCACGTGTGTTTACGGACTACAGGTGCAACGAAGTTTAAAAAGCATTCGTTTTTAAGTTTTTTATTTGGGGATAGTTTCTTTTTTACATTATTTTATTGCTTTATTTGCCTTTGTCTTGTACTTTTTTTTCATATTTGAGTTCCATCTACTTTCTGTAAAACTTTAGCATCGCCCTTTGTTTGAAATTGTGTCAAATTTTAATCTGTCTGCTATGTAATAGGATTGAAATCTGTGGACTGATTTCTCTGGTATAGCATTTTTGATCCTAACTTCTTTAAATTAAATACTAATTTAAAAAAACGCTTTACATCTTAAGAAAGTATGGTTTAAAACAACTGAAACAAGGGGAATTTCTGAACCTTCAGTACTTCTGTTACAATACTTTTGGCCCACATCACAGCCATTCAGTATAATTTCTCCCCTGACAGTAAAAGTACTTCAGATAAGATTAAATATCTGAAGCCTTTCAACAAGCTTGTATTAAGTCTTTGGTCTTTGCTGAAACAGATGGATAAAAGCACTGCTTCTGGCACATGGCAGCCCATCATTATTGATGTGACAAGATGTTAAACAGCATCACACACTCCCGTCATTCATGTACAATGGACATTGGTTTGCTGTGATCATACAACGTCAAAGAAACTCATTTGAATCAGCAAACACATGGAGGGAAGGCTTGACTTTAAAAGTCAGGAGGAAGTCCAATACAGAAAAAAACAAATGATGTTAGTTTTGAATTTCAATGAGGTACTTTAACAGCCGTAACACTGTTTTTGGCAGCTATTATGCAAAGCACCTAAAGTGCTGGTAATACTACTAGGACTGCCGTACCATACCTGCAAATCAAACACTGTTATGTGTAGAAATTAACTGTTTGTGGAAAGTATAAGGCAGCACCAGAGCACACACTCAAAAAACTTTCACTTTGAATGAACATAAAAAAATTATGGAAAGGATTTCCACATGATTAGATTGGGTTACTTGAACAAAAATGAATCATATTGGTCCTACTTAATGCATTTAGGTTGGGTCAACATAATGTATTTAGGTTCAAACTAATGAATTTAAGTTGATTCAATTTAAATACAGCAGCTGCACCCAACTTTAAATTAATATTGTTGTTCACTCTAAAAAGAAAAAAGTTGATCCAACTTAATTAATTCACTTCGATTGGTCACACCCAAGTAAATTAACTTTATTCAACTTAAATTTGTATGACTACCCAACTCAATTTATATTGATTTAACTTAAATTTCTATTTTTTTCTTTAATTTTATTTATACATCTGTAATTGATGCATTGTTCCAAAGATACAACCAATGGGTCTTTCATTTTCACATCAAAGACATGAATTACCCAGCATAGTCCCGCATCACAAGACAGGAGCTCAAATACCGCGGACTCTGTGTTTAGTATTGGAACAATAACAATTTGCCACAGAAGGGGGTTGGTCATCATCCTCTCCCACACTCTAACTCATGGTGCAAAAAAAATAACATAACAGTTTAAATAACTAGTTAAAACAGAGTAAAACAGTTAGACAATAAAACCCATGGACAAAAACTCACACTTAGACCCCAATCTGCCCAGATAGACAAAGAAAATGGTATCCCACAATTCCTTGCGATTACTAATGTATCGAATTTAATGGTATCATGTTGGATCAACATGATTGAAATTAGTAACTTTTAAATGGATTATTTTTATGTACGATCGACATGATTAATTCACGTAAGATTTACAAACATAAAATTTTCTGGTTGAAATGACAAGTTACATTTTCGTAAACTTAATTGGCTGGTAATTTCCTTTTTTTGAGTGCACAATGGATCATATGTATTTCATTGTTCAGATTATCTGAACCTACTGATAATATTTTCTTGTTCAACAACTCTTCAGCCCTGAAGGAGACATCAAAGTTGATTCTCTGAGTATTTTGGCCCTCTTCTTTCTTTTTTCAAGGATGAGGAAGGATTTAAAACAGAATCACAATGGTTTTTCAGACAGACTGGTTTGAACCAATTTCAAAGTATCGCAGAATTCTGCATTTTTATACCTGGATTACAATAATTGTTTATCAGTCAACTTCTAAACAATTAAAGATTTTATAATAATAGAATAGTTTGGACCAAAACCTTACAATTAGGTTTCTTTTGATTTTTTTATGTTTACTCTTACATTATTTTTTTTAATGACAATCCTTGATGGTGAACACAATATTGAATATAGAACAAGCAACTTGGGGATACAATCGCATCGATTCATCCACCCCCCACATTCAATAAAAGGAACAATTCATCAACTGTCAGCAGAACGGGGATTGTTTATCGTTGTGCCAATTCTGCTGCTTGATGCGGTTTGAAGAAATAAATATGGATGAACGTTGAAAATGCAATGTTGCTCAAAAAAAAAAAATACGGAAGGAGACAAGGTCGATCTATTTTTTCAATAAGCTTTATTCTTCCTTTTAAACTTCAGTGCTGTAAACAAACTTCCTTATAATGTCGGAGGACCGAAGGTACACATGAAAAATGAGAAAAAACAAATACAACTGCAGTCCTGGGTGTCAAATCCACGAGGTTTGAGCTTACTTGGTGAAATAAATTATTTAGACACAGAGAATCCTCTGAGCACACTGGAAGCATAAACTCAACTCAAACAACAGATTGGTCTTGTTTACAACAAAAAGATGCTTTTTTTATTTTATTTGTTGTGGGTCAAAACTATACTGTATATGTAAACTGTATATGTGAACTCTCAGTATTCTTCAAAACCATGATATTTTTCATGTGAGTCTCAGATGATCAAAGGTAAAATATTTAATCATCCAAGAGGGTTCTGAGATGGTGACCCATTTTACAAAAGAAAAGTACAAATTTGTAAACTGTTGCAGGTATTCTTTGCGTTGTCTCGAGTGACCCTGCCATCTTCATCTTTGCAGGTGCATCCACCCTGACTTACAGGGTTTTCCCCTTGGTAACACAATATTTCACACACATAACCCAATGAATAATTTCTTAATTAGAATTATGTCAGTGTTGCTACGCAATTTCAAGTTTAACAGTGGGGGGTGAAGCCAAAAAGCAGTCATTGAAATCAAAAGTCCTTCCACCATTCAGTATAGAAAAAAAAAAGGAAATGTCAACGAAAGATGTCAGTGAAGCATTTCAGCATGACTCTTCAAGCACAGCCCCTCAAGGATTCTGCCACTTTTGGTAAAATGTGTAATAATAATCCTGGGAAGTAAATAAAGGTGAATGAATGTATTTTGCCAAAAACCCAAGAAGGAAACAAATTAGCTGTATACCTCAGAGACCAACAGAATACATTTCCATTTGGAATGAGTCTGAGGCTTCATCACCTCTTAGATACTCAGCCTGAGTTCAGGTCATCTCAGTTCTGCACCAGTGCCACCCTAATTCAACACTTGGAGAGCAGAGCAGCAATCAATTCCACCACCTAAGAATGGAAATGGACAGCCATAACCAGAGATATAAGAGCTATGGAGGTACTCCCTGCACTGTTTCTATGGCAACAGGTCCTGTGTGGAGAGTTGATAGTGATGGTGGGAAGGGCATGATCGTTGGCTCTGATATTGGCTGCTGGTGATTTGGAGAAGCAGCTCAGCTTAGTTGGCTGCTTGGTTTTCCGTATACCTTCATTTGGTGTAGACTCATTAGATCCGTTACCAAAAAGGGAGTTAAAAGGGTCGATGGAATTCATTGAGGCACAGGGTAATTACATGAAGCTTGAAAGGAAAATTCCTCTCTAAGTTGCATAATAACCATGGAAGAATTCATCATCAAAGCAGCATTCTGCTCATCAAAAATGCTCATATTGTTGGATGAATGCTCTAAAAAGACATTTGCTTAGCAAATTTCAATCTAAAATGTTTAACAAGTTGGTAAAGAGCATATTCTGGTTATGTATATGATAGAAATCAAGTCTTCGTTGTGCAAACCTCTTCATGACAGGAAAGTGTGTTCTGTGTTTGTACAGTCTATTTTTCCAGCAGGCATAAATCCCACAGACACATTTTTCCTTTTTAATAAATTATTACTGATTCAGTAATGCTGGAACAACATCTTGTGTCCCTAAGTACTCATATACCACACGTTCAGTATCCTATGTGTCAAGCATGCACTGCAGATCGTATTTTAGTGGTCACATTAATACAAACACATGAAGGCTTCCAAACACCCGTTTACAACACTGTGTACATTAGTTCTGCCAGGATCCCTGGAGTCTTCTTACAGAGCTTTCTTGCCAAGATGCATTGATGCATGCTCAGGAAGTGTGTCACACTGACAGAAAGAATCCATTGTTCACACTGCCTTCAGGAAAAAAAAAAAAAAAAAAAAAATTCTCAAGCATAGATCCATAGGGAGCGTCAACATCCAATCACTGTATCCACTTTGCTTTTAAATGTTTCACAACTATGCTTTCACTCTCAGTGATGACAGAATACAACTGTCCTCCTCCTGGATGCACCATGTCCACCTGATTTTAACCCTTGTGCTATCTTAGATGACCCCACCCTTACATGACGTGTTCTCCCTACCATGACAAAGGTGGATAAAGGTGGAAAGATTTCATGTAATCCATGGACACCAGTGAAGATCACAAATCATTTAAGAAAAAAGGCTCAGCTCACTGGCTATTGGGTCTAGATGACCCAACTCTCAATGTTAAAGTGCCTAGGAAAGAAGAAGGGTTACAAGATTTGGAGTTTAAAATCAGCTTTTGCTGTTTTAGACAAGTCTTTTTCACAAAGATTGTTTTTCATCCCTTTATCTCTTATCTAAATATATTAAGAATTTTTTTTATTATTATTATTTTTTGTCAGACAAAACTGATAAAAATAACAGTTAATTTTGTATGGATTCCTTATTAATGCAACTCCAAAAAAATCAAGCCCACATTGTGTCCTTGCGTTTATGAGGGCTGTTTCTCCTTCTAATAACACTATAATCTGGTAATCATACATCTGGGAGTCAAGCAAAGACTACACAGTAGAGAGTGTTATTGTAATTCAAATTAGTTGTTGTGATTAGCAGAGCTGCCATATTCCTCAGAGACTTTGAATAATAAAACAGGGAAGTAACATGGAAAAAAAAATCATCTCATGTAAAAGTCACAGAGACATTTTTTGTCTCCAAATACAAATATTGTGTTTCACAGCTCTTGGGTTGTGTGTGTCTGTGTGTCTGTCTGTCTGTCTTTTTTAAAATAATTTCATTGAGTGCTTGTTTCAGGAAGATGCACATTGCATTCATGAATTATTTGTTTATGATAGATTGGTGATCCAAGGGTTACTCTCTTCTCTAACCCTTGTGCTATCTTAGATGACCCCACCCTTACATTGTTGTGTTCTCCCTACCATGACAAAGGTGGATAAAGGTGGAAAGATTTCATGTAATCCATGGACACCAGTGAAGATCACAAATCATTGAAGAAAAAAGGTTTAACGCGCTGTCTAGTGGGTCCAGATGACCCAACTCCCAATGTTAAAGTGCCTAGGATAGTACAAGGGTTAATGTATACGGCGAGGACCGAACATCATGCATTAAAAGGGCAGTTATTGTGGCTGAGGGTCACCTAACCAATGGTCATTTAGGTGACCCTCCATCTTCTCCAAGAAAGTGGATTTAATCACTGAAACCTATTTTATGTAATAGTAATTCATAGATGCAACTGGCTGCTGGATTTTTGACAGTAATAAAAACATGCAAATTAACTAAGTTATTGGAAGTTATTATTTCTTTATCAATGAGCGAATGTGAATTTGGGAGCAGATGTTGAAATGTTGCCATACCATGTGAGTGTGTGTGCAAAATCAGTTTAACACTAGAACGTCCGTAGGGCAGCCATTTGGCTTTTCTACCTACAATGTCCAAGGGACAGCCAAGTGGCTGGATTAGTTAAAATTTACATGCCCAAAGAGCAGCCTTCAACATAGTTTGCACATGAACAGCACAGCCATTAGGTTGTTCTTTTGGCATGCAAAAAGGACAAGCCAAGTGGCTGCACAAGTTTACACTATTTCCCCTCACCTCTGTCACTTCTAGTAAGAGGTCACCACAGTTTGGTTTTTCTTTTTTGGCTGAGATATATCGTTCATGCACAAGAGACACTTCTTTACCGACATAATACTGAAATGTTCAAGTAAAGAAATCATGTGGTCAAAGTCATATCTTCAACCCACTACTTGTCTGCACATACTTGGTACTGCCCCAAAATCTCCTTTCTGCATTTGCCACATGGTATACTTGTAGCAATCAACAAAGCGCACTCTGGCATTATTGTTCTTGTACTGACTATTCACCTGGCATATTGCCCGTTTCCCTTTGCCAGGTATGGGAGCTTGTCACCAAACACGGTATTCCTTTTTCACCTTCTCAGCTCCCGCATGTACCTGTGCAAGGTTTTTTACTGATTCTAGAAGCTCCCAGTGAATTTTGCCTGGGTTGAAAGTTTGATGCAGTTGGCAACAACAAACCCACAAACATTGGAGATTGCAGGAAACCTGTCAGTCCCAACTTGTTCCATGCGCGTGCCCTAGACATCAAAGTGTAAATGCCGCATGATATCTTTGAAGTGGTTTCTGACCATAGTTTTTTTTTAGATCAGTGGATTTCCAATTTTCGCCAACCATCTTGCATCTTGCGTTTTGCATGGATGGAAGTTTTATCCCCCCTCACAAGGAGGATGGCAATGAACCCCATTAGTTCAGGGAGGGCCGTAAACCAGCTGTCATCTTCTGTCTGACGTTCATGCTGAACAACACAGTCCCGAATAGTCTGAAGCATGTTCAGAGTGAGGAAACACAGGAAACTCTGTAAGCGAGTCGACACTACTTCTGACCAAAGCAGTAGGCTCTTCCTCAGCAATTGTGCTGTGATGGAGAGGCCTGCCAACCTTTTCTGAATGCCACATCGTGCCATCTATTGCTTTTTCTGTTGGCACAGTGTGTCTCATCTGTCGTCCTTTCTTTTCTGATGGCAATGAAATCTCCTCAACTGTGATCTGATTTCTGAGATTTGAGCAATGAAAACCTTCAGCAATGTAAAGATATATGTTGTTTCACTTGTTTATTTTAATTTTTTTGTTGAATTCTAGTTGAAACTATAAATTCCAAAACATGTCAAATAGGCCTCCTTTGCCTCCCCAGTCCAAGAAACATGTGTTTAAATTAAATGACTAAATTTCTCATAGGTGTGTATGTGAGTGTGCCTGGTTATTTATCTATGTGGCCCTGCAATGGACTGGTGACCCATCCAGGGTGTACCCCTCCCCAGTTGCTTGTGACTAGCTGGGATGTGCTCCAGCAGACCCCTGTGATCCTGACCAGGATGAGCAGGCACAGAAAATAAATGGATAGACAACTGCTAGAATCAGCAAATGAGAACAAGATGTTCATGAAATCTTATCAAAAGAAATATCAGTCTGAGTCCGGCTAAAGGACTATCTCTTCTCCCTCAGAGTCAAATGGGTTGACTTGCTCCAGGATCATTTTCAATGTCTGCTCTGGGTAGTAAAATTAAGGCATCTTAGTTTTTCAGTTGACAAACTGGGAGTCAAAGTTTGTCAGAGCTTGGAGGCTCTTTTGAGGCAGAAAAACCTCCCCCACCCTGATCTGAGTAAAGAATGTGGTTAGCTAGGAAATGTCTTCATCCAGATGATCAGGTAGTTGCTGCTGCATTTACAAATGAAAGGTGGCTAATTGAAGGCTGTTGAATTAGTCATTTCGAGCCACCCAGCCATTTGGCTGTGCTCTGGACGCTGCAGGGGGAGTGAAAAATCCTGGGCGTTCTAGTGTTAATTATTATCCTTGCGTTTTGCATACTGCACACCTAGATCAAAAGTCTTTCTAAAGACACGGTTTGGATTCTGCATGTTTAGCAAGGACCTCTGTAGCTCCATCAAATCCTTGTGCATCAGATGCTCTGCAACAGACTGCGAATCTGTTCAGCAGGTGGTGGCGATTGTGGCGTACGCTACTGTCTGCCCCCTCATCTCTCCTCAGAGTGTCTTCGACATGAGATTAAAGAGAAAAACAAAAGATCCTCAAAAACTTCTCCATCATGGGGTCTTTCTGATTCAGCAGTGTGTCAGATGTTACAGAAATATCTGTTCACAGACTAGCAGACCTTCAAATGAGAGTGTGCCTTTAAACTGTTGCACCAGCTGTTCCACCCCACATCCCATCATATTTACACCATGTGCTGAATATCTGCATTTTTCTTGATGATACAAAGCACAACTGGGGTTTGTGTTTTACCTAAACGGTCTATTTATGAGCATTTCATGTTTCTTCCAGCAATCTTTTTCCCTCAACACGCTCATTTATTTAGATTTTCTGACATCTTCTCTTTATTTTGTTTCTTTTATTTTTGTTCTTTTAAGTTTAGGTATTTTTTAAAAATGCCAAATGTTTTGTGGTGTAAATGATGTAGATAACATAGTTCACAGCTAAAATGTAGTTGCTTGTTTATATCACATGTGTCAAATTCAAGGCCTGCGGGCCAAATGTGGCCCGCCATGTCATTTAATGTGGCCCGCGAGAGCATGAAAGTTCTTAATTTCTTAAAACAAAATAAAAAATTGCTGTGTATTTATTCTTATCTAGGCGGAATTTGACTTGAAATATCAAATTGGGCAACTATACATTAGGACTTAAACACTGTTCATATAACCTAACCTGACAGAATAAATTTAAAAGGATTCATGCCAGAGTAACAAGCAAACATATGTTTTCTGTGCAACTGTAATTGCCACTTTAAAAAGTTATAATAAATAGATAAACGAGTAATTTATATTAAGGAGTAGTTCTGTTTATTTTTCATTACATTTAGTTACACATATATGGTATTTCTGGCCCTTTGAAGACAACCATGCTGATGTGACCCTCGGTGAAGATGAGTTTGACACCCCTGGTTGACACTCACAGTCCTAGGTTGACAATTTGCATGTTTATTTTCTTACTGGTTTGCCTTTACCTGTAAAGGGATGACTAAATGTAACACTTTCTGTGTTTACATCACAAAATTCTCCATTTATTGACAAAAAGTATAGGTTAAGTAATAAAAGCTGCTTATATGAGTTTGCATAACATCACTAGTTAATAAATACATAACGGTGAGACAGTATGCTTTTCCAAAAATGTAAAATTAACAAATACAAATAGCTTATTGCTAATCACAGCTCAATTTAATGGGGAGGAACAAGCTTCTAAAATAGCTTGAAGAACTCTTGATTCTAACTTGTGCAAACTTATTTTTACTTTTCCTGGCAGATATTTCAGCTGGCCCACTCATGTGTGTTCTTTAATTTATCATTCCCTCTCCTAACTAGAAGGTAACTTTAGAAGTGCCCTCCCAGAAGCCTGTAGCAGGTTTAGCAGGTGTTAACCCGTCTCTGCGAGGTTTTCTCCTGAGGGAGCACACAATTTAGCTTAGCAACACCTTCCACTCCCAGAGCACCTTGCAGTCTGCCAATCATCCAGCCGACATACTGTCTTTATCCTGCTCAGGAAATTAAATCAACACCATAGCAAGCTCCCTCACAGGCCTATGCAATATAATCTGAGCATTAAGTGCATTTCTTATGGAGCAAATTGGAGACAATTAACCAGACTGTTTGATAAGAACCTGCACTGTCTTTAGATCTAGAATGAGGTTGCATAGGGTTTAAAGGACTCACAATTCAGTGCAAAAAAGAAAAAAGAAAAAAACAATTCCTACGTTTTTTCACATTAGGATTAGAATCATTTACAATACATTTACAAAAAAACCCACCTTTTTTTTAATAAAAATAAAATACAATGATCATGGATGATGTGCAGAATGTAAGCAGCCATACTGCCAGTTGCTCTGCAATCACACAGACGGTATTACGGTATTTGATTTGATCAGAGAAAAAGAGACTGTGGAGCATGCCTTATTTCAAACACAACGTTATTTCAGTGTCCAATAAAACTGGGTCCGGAGTAGAATAGGAGAATTGGTAATATACACTCCAATTTTTTTATTTTTTATTTAGTTGAACTTGGTATTTTGATGCAATAAAAAATACTTTTTTTAATAAAACTGTGTACAGTTCTTGAGCACATTTTATTTAAATGTTTCATGGGCAGCTAATTTATTCCTTAGTTTTTACTTTGAATAAAAACATGGAAAAGTGGCCTCCATGACAAACCAACCCAATGTGTTACCTGAAGGTTTAGGTTTTGTTTTATGGTTACTTGTCAGTCTGTCTCTGTGTGTCTGGGTGCTCATTACTGTCTAGGTTAAAAATCGGGGTTAATAAACAATTTCATTTCTTTGCTACTGCTGTATCATTTTTTAATTTATTTTTATTCATCCCACAATGGGGAAATTGTTCTCCGCACTATACCCATCCTCTGGGGGGAGCGGCGAGCTGCAGACTAGCCGCGCGCGGGGGGTGACAGCTGGCTGTCTATTAATAATAAGACATAAAAAATCTCAGCGGCCACTGAGATTAGTGAAGATCTGAGTAACACTAGGAATCCATCATCCAATACTGGCACAATGAAATTACACACCAACACCCAGGTTTAAAAAGTCTATGAAGATGTTACCCATTCTTACTTTCTTAATCCAATAGCATGCCTGAGACAATACTGGAAGATAAAATTTAGCATCTAGTCAATGTAAATGACCATACAGGAAAAGCAAAATATATTGGAGCCAGACAGGACTAATAGCTTATTCTATGTTAAAACTGAGAGTTTTATAAAAGCTGGTTTTGAATTTATCCTCATTTTTAATGAAATGTTGATGAATGTAACAGTTCAAAACATGAATGCCAAAGGTAAGTGAAAACCTTTTGTTCTATACATTTTTTACATTTCTGAAAGAAGTGTTCTGGTGTGAGGAGACAGCAGCTCCTGACCTTCTGGGCTGCATCAATGAGCCTCTGAAGGAATTATCATTGACTGACCGCGCAGCTGGACAATCAGGTTTGTGAGCCCACAGTTCTTGATGCTCTTATGCTGCTGAAGCTCAGGTACCAGAACCACTCCCATAATACATCTGTGATTTGTGAATGTCTAATTCCTTTGTCTTGATCTTCTTCTTTTTTTTAATTCTAAATTGTGTTATTTAAGTGAAACTGCTTTTTTTGTGCTTTGATTTTTCCTTCATAATAAAACTCAACATAATACTTCTGGGCGCAAAAATCGATCCAAATTTTTCTTATTTTATCGAACAGTTCATATTCAATTATTTACTCTGAGTCTTTTACCATTCACAAAGCTGTTGCATCTTTATCATTGAATTCACATCATTCAATTACTCTTACATAGATATTTGGTCACCCACTATATGGGCTAAGATTAGAACCCCCCCCAAAATAACTGAAAACATTTTTTTTCTTTGTTCATGCTCCATAAAACGTTATGACAGCAGTGGTTGTTCCCAAACACATTTTTAGTAATATATTGACATCATATACAACAGCCACAAATGACCATCTGGTATAATTCACAGTCGGGTTGGCTGTCTGCTATAACAGAAAATAGTGCCGATGTGTCTATTAATACTATCATTTATGTTTTACATTCTGTCAGACAAGAAGAGGAATCTGTGGCCAGGCTCATGTTTAGTTTATAGTGGACTTCTCGAAGTTGATGCTATCAGGGTTTAAATTAATTGCCTGCTTTTTAATTAGCAGATGTTTTGAATTTCCCTCTCCTTCATCTCATTGTATCCTCTGATCAGTTAGCCAGATGAGGCAAGATAAAGAATGGGCAATTTCTGGGACACTTTGGAATCTAGGTCTGATATTTTAGACGCATAATGATCCAGGGCTTTGAATGCCGAGCTATGTAATTTAGTTGGGGGTTAGAGAAGTGGTTGCAAATCTGTAATTTTCTGGTGCAGGTGGTGCACTATGAGCTGACAGGGGAAACCGGCTGCATCATTACTTTACACCCGTCAGTAATTGCTTTAGCATAATTACTCGTGACAATAGGAAACTGGTTGTGCATGAAAAATATCTTCTCAAATACAGACAGGAAATGAAGTTCTTGAAATTAAATTCCCACAATATTAGTAGATTAAGTAAAATTAATAACAGTATCTTTAATTTAGCCTTCATTTAGATTTTGTTTCTTTTGTCAGTTTTTATGTACAAGTGAGTTGAACAATTTACGATCATGCCAGATGATTGAAAATGATGAGTTCAGCATCACAGTTCTTTTTTCATTCTGCAGAAGAGCAAACCATAAACCAAGCATGAAACAGATTTTCTCTTTCCCTCTATAGTAAGCTGATACCTTTTGCTAAGAGCAGTGTGATAAAATAACACACTGGCAGACGGTGCAGGGCTCCTTTGACAAGGTTCCGGTGCAACTACTTTTTTATGCTGTTATCTTTGTAGAGCAACCAGCCCTGCAGCTTGGATTGTTCAGATTATTGTTCCATTTAAAGAAACGAAAACTGACTTTTTATCTGTAACATGTATTTATTTTTTTTGTCTCTGGCTCACCAAGTTCACTTCAATGACAGGCTACAACAAAGTCACACATAAGGATGCTTAATATAGAAAAAAAAACCCTCACTAAAATATCTACTTCAACATTCTCCTGACAGTTGTTACTCATTTAACCCTTGTGCTATCTTAGATGACCCCACCCTTACTTTGATGTGTTCTCCCTACCATGACCAAGGTGGATAAAGGTTTAAAGATTTCATGTAATCCATGGACACCAGTGAAGATCACAAATCATTGAAGAAAAAAGGTTCAGCGCTCTGTCTAGTGGGTCTAGATGACCCAACTACCAAAGTTATAGTGCCTACGATATCACAAGGGTTACATGAAAAAGTTCATCCAAAAAAAAATCTTTATTAATTGATGTGATGATGTTATTTCCACGCATATGGACAGCAGGTCTTAAGAAGTTCACATAAATGAAGTTGAATTTTTACAAAGTAAAAAAATGCTTTTTAGGTTGCACTCACCTAATTAATATTTAATATTATAAGTTAGTTTTCCAGAACTGAATGGTGTGGTAAAAAAATTAAAGAAATTCAAAAACAACAACAAAGGATACAATATTTTTCAAAACTACAATTAAATGTACCACTTTCACCCAGTTTAGGTCAAAATAAATTATCAGTGAAAACCCAGCCAGCTGTGAAACACTACAAATCTGGTTAAACAGAGGACACGAAGCATGAAAGATCAAACTATGTTTGTTCAGTCTGCGCTTCTCTTGTTTTCCTTACTTGTGCATCCCATCCCTTGTGAGAGTAGTTTCCCCCCTCGTATACACCTGCTTCCCATCAGCATCAGCTGATTACCCCTGTGGCCTGTGGCCTTCTTTACCTTCATGTACTGCTGTCCCTCACTGGCTCATTATTTTATATCTACCATCTTTTATATCCCTACCATCTTCTATATCCCTACCATCTTTTATATCCCTACCATCTTTTATATATATATATATATATATATATATACACACACACACACACACACACACTCATATGATAGAATAAGATAAATAAGGTATTTTTAAGTATTTCTTCTGATTCATCCACTTGCAGACAAATAGATACAGGAACATCTTTATTTTTCTTAGCTGGCATCTAACTCAAAACTGTACGGCTGGATTGCTCCAGATATTGCTCGCCATTTTTGTTGTGGTGCTAATGTTAGCTTAGGGTTCTGAGGGGCTGTAAATCAGCGGGAGAGATTGGAAACAAAAGGATGATGGTAATTGAGCTCAGACTTTATCTCCCCCAACACTTACACCCTCAACTCTGTGGTGAATTTCTAATGAACTACTGCCGCTCTGTAGAAACGATGTCCTAGGAAATGACAGGCAGTTTTTGATTTTGGCTAAAAACAGCATAATCATGGGAATACGTTCAAAATGGATCAAAAGATGATTGGAGCGGAAATTTAAAAAAGTTTTTAAATTAGTTATTGTAGCACTTGCATCTCAACACTTAGATGCATTTCTAAACTAAATGTACGTTGATGTTTCGGCATTGATTTTGCAGGACTACAGCCCCCACATCCTTTTAAGGATTTTCTTTTTTTAACTTGCATGCAGTTCTGTGCCTCTCAAAACAAAGTTGAGGTTGGCAGCCTAACTTCTAGTAAACACACCTTTCACATTTAGGGTGAATATTAAATTAAAATGTGAGAAACAGAAACAGCTCCAATCTCAGTTTACAAAACAAAATGTTCAAATGGTCAAAAGTATTCAGACGGAGATTTGAATTGTATATGAGTTAGTTATCTATTTTTATGCTTGAAGTGTTCTGCTTTTTGCAAATCACTGGAAGCAGTTGTCCAAGAATAAATTTTGTTGAGAAGCCAAATAATAGTTCAAAGCCCACAAAAGATGTAGTCATTGCAATTTCTTTGTATAGTCTCTGGTGACCATGTAACAATAACTGTAGCTGTAGTCTCTCTCCACATTTCATTTGGTAATTTCAGAAGCCATTAGATGCTAAAATTAAACTTTGTTTTAGGTGTTATTGTGGTGTGTTTGAGACTACAATCAATTTTATTTAGTAAAATCAAGAAAAACAAATCATTTTAGATAATCTTTTCCCATGGGTACACACATGTGCAACAAAATCGGAGGCACAAAAGGCACTGCAACTGCATTCTTACATTCATCTTCCATGCACAAGTGCAGCTGATTAGGACTTTGAAAAAAGATGGTAAATAATAAAAATCTGGTTGTTGTGGCACATAAAACGATCTAGTTCTAAATTAATTTGACTTTATGGTCTTTTGTACAGTTTATAATTCAATTCAATTTTATTTGTATAGCCCAAAATCACAACAGTCGTCTTGATGGGCTTCGAAGTAAAACATGAACTCAAAAGGATCACGAATACAAAGAGTTCAATAGGAATATAGTAAAATGAACTAACAAACAGACTAAGCTATACTGGCATCCCTGCCCTTAGACCCCCCTTCGCAGTAGTAACATAGTAACATATGTAAAACAAAAGTTGATACCTTATGATACCTTTTCTGTAAAAGGTATCATAAGTGCTGAGTGTGTGACTGAGCTGACAATTGACTTTAAAGCTGCAGACCTGCTTTCTTTCAATGAATCAGCTTATCACTAACAAAGAGCTCTCATGCTTTATTGCTTTCAAGGTTTTAACCCTTGTGCTTTCTTACAGTATATGACCCCCCCCCTTACATTGACGTGTTCTCCCTACCATGACAAAGGTGGATAAAGGTGGAAAGATTTCATGTAATCATGGACACCAGTGAAAATCCCAAATCATTAAAGAAAAAAGGTCCGGCGCACTGTCTAGTGGGTCTAGATGACCCAACTCCCAATGTTAAAGTGCCTAGGATAGCACAAGGTTTAATCCTGGCCCCAACTGAATAAAGTGTAGCTCTGTATGGTATTTTAGCTTCTTTACAATATACATTTTATTCCCTTTATTACACTTAAAAAAAGATACACAATTGTTTGATCAAATCTTTGGTTGGATGAGATCTCTGACCCCTACGGTTTTTGGCAGCCGTTAAAAATGCTAAAAAAAGATTAAAAGAAAACAGGGAAAATTGGTTTGCGAATTCAAGAGCCTGACTGGACCACCTTAAAACTAAAGAAATCCAAACTGGAAAGTTGCACCTTTGATTAATCTATAAAAGCAAGATGTTATGCCAGAAAGATTGGAGATGATTGTTTGCTTTGACTGAGTGCATTTTTAAAATTTTAGTGGAGAACCAGAAGGATGTATTTTGAAAGGAGCAGAAAGGTCCGTACAAGCAAACACAAATAATGTCATGATCAGATATATACAAGATTACTTTATTTATTAGTGATAAAACAATAAAAATAGCTATCTCAGATCTGCAAGAACAACCATCAAAAGCAAAAACCATCCAGCCTTTACTTTAAAGCCCTCACAGTAATTTTTTTTCTATGAAGCAACCACCTTTCTTAACTAAAGCACTTCATAAATGTGTTAACTTTAAGCTGGGTCATATTTCAGTAATAAATGATGTCTTTTGGACAGTAACCCCATCACTGAGGCACGGCAAATTGAACTGCGGCTTCCTTTGTGGCTTCTTCTTCTGTCTAACTGGATGAATCATTTCTCTTCATTGTGTTTTATTATGGTTTTCCAAACTGGAGGAATGGTACATTTCTGAAAACAAGGCTTTCATCATTTTTTTACCACTCACTAAATGGGGTCTTCAATTATAAAGGGAAAAGAATTAAACACTTAAGTGAATAAATGCCTGAATTACATTGTGCCATTTCAGTGTGCAGATTCAGATTTCATTACATTTTTTGATCCCCCACCCCCCTTACAGAGCTGAAGTTACAGGGGGTTTGGGGAAACTGAGGAGTCAGAGCTCATTATGATGTTACTGCCTGTGTGGGGTCAAATGTAAAAAAAAACAAACAGAAAATTCAATTTTTTTTAAACATGCTGTTATCTCTGTGTGAGCGCTGAACAGGCAATCTGGACATGGGAACAGTTAGGAAACAGGAACAAGGAGAATCTGGAGAAAGAGGCAGAAAGTTGTTTTTCGATGAAATTCGATCTAGTTAATTGGAGTCGAGAGGAAAATGATGAAGGTTAAGGGAGTGGGGAGAACAGCCAAACATGATGATGTGGAGGAGGAGGAAGCAGAACAAAAAACTTGAAGTGAAGAAAGTGGTGAAATGGGCCTACTGTCTTTAACAGTTGCTATGGACACCAAGAAAGCTGACTTAATGCGGTGTGAGCATTTTAATGGAAACACACATTAACAATAACCACACATTACAGCCATTATAATCATCATCATCTCCCCACTCACAAAGCTCCCTGCTCCTTAACCGCCTGAGCAGGAAATAATTTGCATAAACACCTACATTCAACAGAAGTCTTTGATGCATTCTGAGGTAATCCAGAACCACAAGGTTGGATATAAAGAGGAAACGTAGTAGTTTCATATATTGAGGTGTTAATCAAAACAACATGCAGCAGCTGTTTTGATTAGAATTCAAACCAGGTGTGTTATCACAAAGTAAGGGGCAGGTGAAGAATCTAAATGCAAAACTTGAATACTAGCCCCCCCCCAGAAATAAACGTTTTAATCAATACACTAAGGCTTTACATGGCAAAATGATTCAGCCTAGTCATTATCCATCAAGATGTACTAGTTTTGCAATAATAAAAGAAAATATTGGCATTTGTTTATAATCACAAAAGTATTGTATTTTGTGTGCAGCGATTCAAAAAACAGATTTTCTTTCTCAAAAAGACTCCTTATCTATCATCCTTTTCATTTGTTGGATTTGCATGCTGAGAACTTTCAACAGGAACATGACAAATGAAAGAGAAGCTATAACAACCCATTTATACAAGAGCAGCACAACAGGATAATGTACGGCTCATTAGGCTCTGTCTTTGACAGGAGAAGAGGACTAAGCTGCTTTGTTCAGGGAGGGATATAGAAAATCACAGAAAGATCAAAATCATTTATCTTTCTTTTTCTTTCGTTTTTTTTAGCTGACTCAATAAGTATCAGCTTTAGCAGAAATCTTCAAAATCTTATTAAAAAATACACTGGTGTTTGTTTGTCCCGACCTCTTTGCACATTATGGTTTGTGTTTTTTTGCCCCATAGAGATGATTTGAAACTGACAGTTTTGCTGCTCATCAGGGGTCCAGCACCATGTTGGCGCAGGTATTGACACCGGGTGTCCCATGAGAAATTTCTTGATGCCGGACCATTGATTACAAATGGGCTGAAGGACTTCAGGAAACGATTTAGAACAACAGAAAGATGAAGCGATAAGTGGACAAACCAGTCATGTGTGACAATACTGAGCAGCCTGAATGGAGCCACATGAAGACTCTATAAAGAATAACTTCTCCCAAGTGACAAAAATCTGCTTTAAAGAAACAAAAATAAAAAAAGATGCGCCTCCATGAGCGGATGCACACGTCTGAGCGGCGAAATTAAGTGATAAACGCTCCTGCTGTGTCTCGAGGGGGGAATTGATATCAGGAGAAGGGGGAGGAGGGGGGTCATCCTCTGATTGGGCATGTGCAGAAACGTAAAACCGAACCAGGCTCGACGAGGCAATAAAGTAATTCAAGCTTGTTACAGGTAATTGAGATCGGAAATGCGCCTCTGTAGTGCCTTAACCTACAACAGTAAAATGCAGCAGGACCCGGGTTCAGGGGAAAAGTGAAAGATCGCAAGGTGAGAGCATTTATTTGCAGCTATTGAGCCTCGGCACGCATTTCAGCACGCTGGAGAGCGCACGTCGCCGCAGAGGCGGTGCGTGGATTCAACCGGTGGCTTTGAGCGGAGTGAGAGGACTGTTTCATTGAATGTTGCATAAAAAAAAACTCCTCTTGTTTCACGAGTGGGATACCCTTTTGGATCAGGAGGACTACCTTCTATTTTCCCTTCTTTTTTTCTGAATCGGTGCGTTACCCTTCGTGCAGAAAGGCGTGCCGCTGGATGAGTGCTTGCCTCCAGAAGCCGTGCTGATCAGCGTGGAATAGGAGCCGACGAGACCCTCCATTTATAAGGATGCTGGTGGGAAATGCCTGGAGACAGAGATGACGAGATTTGTCAAAAGGCACTTGAACTCCTGTCAGATCTTTGCTCGAAGGGGGACGTGCAGAATGAAAACTGTTTGGATTTTATCTACTATTTCCGAGATCTCGCCAGGCCACGGTACTCAGATTCAGGTGAGACGGCGTTTGCACGCTTATTTCAGCGGATGCACGGGAGTTCAGCTGAATGAACGCACGTGTGACTTCTTTCACTGACAGCCACGAAACACACAATGGGTTCAGGTTTTTACCAATTCATTGAGGAATCTCATTCGCACAGTTTCCCCATGAGTGACATATTTTGTAAAACAACCACTAAAATCAAGAAATGAAACTGAAATGGGTGCTTGCGATTTTCACACAAGACTATGTTTGATGATATACTTTCATTTTTCACACATCTGCCTCAAAGGAAGCTCAAACTGGAAATGGCATGTGGCTCATATCATCTTGGGTGTAATTTAAATATTTATGTTTTCCCCAACTTTGTCAGAATGACTATCTCATGTGCGCCCCCCCCAAAAAAAAAGGTTTTTAAAAACCTAAATAACATAATAGTAAATATCATGATCTCATTGACTCCACTGCATAAAAGTATTTTGAAGGACCTATTAATGCAATCATGTACTTTTTTTTTTTTTTTACTGATATCAGTGATTTATCAATGACACCCTGTTCTTTAGTCAATAGCATCACACCTTGACACATTTTTCATACCAGTTTCTGTAACTGCACAGCTTGTTCCTCAGTTTTATTTTTTATCCTTCATGCCTTATCTTTCAAAATTGCGGCAAATGGGTAGAATGAAATGTAACTTTGATTTTATTTCTTGTGCAGCTGGCAGGAGTCAAGTTCCGATGCATGCCTAAACTGAAAAGCGAGGTCACACTGACTCAGATCAAACTTTTTTTTATTCAGCAGAATTACTTTAGAATTTTCATCTCTTAACTTTGTTTATCTGTTTAATTCAAAGCTTGAACCAAACACAAAACATTGACTTACTTCATTCTGGTGATTTATGACCACCATGACAATTTAAAGCAATCAGTAGAATCAATAAACAAGTAATTGGATCACATTTTGATCAAAAGGAATAATAAAGAATGGGATTTTCAGGTAAGGAAATACATTTTGACACACTTTGTTTTGGAAATCTAACTCATACTAAAGGTATTTCCATTGTCATTAAACACATAATTATATTTGAAAGTGCTTCTTTCCAAAGCAAAGTACAAGTGGATAGATTGTATGATAGAAAGAATATTTTTTATAGGTGAGTCGTGATGGAGTTCCTTCTTTATATTTTTAGTTTATGGACATTTCCAATGCATGATGGAAAGGGAGACAGGAAATTGCAGAATAAATTGTCAGTTCTTTAAACTAGTGTTCAACCATTGTTTGATTATTGTGATGAACAGCTTTTTGGATTTTTGGTGCAGGTACCACTGTTTTTTGTTGGACGAGTACATTGTGGATGTGGGAGGAGACTGGATCACAGACCTGGATGAGGGCATTTGGGAGGATGGAGCTGTTAAGTTGACCACAATGTAGGCAAACACCAGGGCTTTCAATTTGATGTATGCAGCCAAAGGAAGCCAATGCAGAGATCTGAACAGTGATGTGACAGGAGACCTAACAGCTACATAAAAGGGATATGCTACTGCATTTTGGATCATCTGCAGATGTTTAATTGTGCAGGCTGGCAGCCCTGTTGAAAGTGCATTGCACTTATTAAGAAAAAAAGGGATAAATTCCTTCACAGAAAATCAGACTGTGCTTTCAGAAAGGTATAGATCTGATCTTCCAGAGGTTTTAAAGAGATATTTAATTACAGTTGAGCAGGTAATCATTAATGACTCCTGTTTTCTTGCAAAATTTGTGAACGGCTGAAGTTGATGGTGAAACTGTGTTATGCAAAAGACCGACTAGGAAGACCAAACTTCTGCATTAGCCCTTGTGCTATCCTATGGGGTCAAGATGACCATTGACATGTTCTCCCTACCATGACAAAGGTGGATAAAGATGGAGAGGATTTCATGTAATCCATGGAAACTAGTGAAGATCATAAATCATTGAAGGATAAAGTTCAGCGCACTTGTGGGGTATAGATGACCTCACTCCCAATGTCAAAGTGCCAAGGATAGCACAAGGGTTAGACTAAGTGAACATCCTTTTCTCATCAAAGCAAATGACTACAAGACAAGCCTAACAACATATTTAGAGAAAAGATAAGAAGAGTCGTGTGTCCTCAGTATAGCAAGGACACAAAAAGTTAGCAAATGACGTTTCTAAGCAATGTGACAAGACGGAGCAGAAAGAAGAGCCAAAAGCAAAACAATGTAGAACACCTGCTGAGATGCATGGAGAAGTGGATACCTCCACTAGCCAGAGAATGGAGAAATTTGGGATATAAAGAGTTTAGCTGTGCAAAAACTGTGCAAGACATGCCCAGTGCTCCAAGTACATACTGTATAAGGATTAGGGGATGTGCAGTACCAAAGGCTGCAAACGTTTCAACAAAAATACAGACTCCACGGTGTGATAGGTAATGTAAAAATTTAAGGTTGATGCTACTTGTTCTGGATTTTTTGCTAAGATTAAAATGAGAGATGGGCCTTAAATTTCATATACAAGACAGATCGAAGGTGGGTTTCTTTGGCAGTGGTCTGACAAGTGCTCTTTAAACAGAATAGAGAAGGTGGAAAATAGACAGTAGTTCATTACTTTTTCTGTTTCAATATGCTATTAGCTGGCGTTCATGCACACAACCCGAGGCAACTAACCTCTGTCTTGCTCTTTCAAATAATCTTGATTGTATGAAAATTTAAGTCACACATTTTTAAATGTATAAATTATCAATAAACATGATGAGTTCCATCATACTTACAACTTTGAAGTAAGTTTCTCCCAAGAAACTCAAAAAAAAAAAAAAAATCCCCAAGTTTAAAGTGGGTGAATGCTTTTAAGAGACTCGCAATGAAAGTGTCTGCTAATTACCTCAAGGTGTCAGTTCTCTGCTGCAGCTACTTTGGTCTGTTCTGTTCTTACATTCTGGATTGGATTCAGTCTGGAACATAACAAATATGGATGACAAGCTTATATTATCAATCTACAATGAATCAAGAGCCCACTGAGACTTGTGCTTGGAGAAAATACATCTCAGAGGCAGAACATTGCTTTTTCAGCATTTGCTCACCTCCCACACTATCGCACCTTAGAATGTCCTGCTCTCTAAATTTGGTCCACCCTCCCTGTTGTCAGTCTCTGGATTTTCCCCAGATATCTTAAAAATATTTACCTCCTGGGCGGGGCAGCCTGCCAAACTGACTACTGTGGGCTCAGTGTCCTCTGACGGCAAATTGCTCAGTTTCTCGACATCATTATTCCACATTATTCTCCCATAATTCTCAGTTCCTTTTGGTGTTCACTGAATCTCACAGCTCAGCACAGAAAGCACAGTTGGTCTGAGTTCCTGTGGCAACTCTGATAGTGCCCACACACAGAACCAGTCTCACACTAGAAAGAGATGCTGGAGTTACAGAATAGGTATGCTGTAATTGTATTTGTTTAAAGATTTGGGATGAAATACAGTAAATATTTCTTATAGTGTTAGTCTGTATCAATTATTTTGCTCATCAATCTAAATGATCTATTCACAGAATTTACATGATAGAAGTTTTACAACAGAGATTTTTAAAATATGAATGGCTTAAAATGGTAATAATTTGCTGCATCATCTAACAGAAAGGAAGATAATAAAACAATTGTTCAATACTTATCCTTAATCAGGAAGTTACAGAAAGATGGACAAGGAAAAAACGTTTCTAGCTGAACAGTATTTCAGTATTTCAGTATTAATTTTTTGTTAGCTGTATAACTTGCAGTACTCTCTCTACATCTCACACTCATAGTTGGCAAAATGAAGAAGCCAGAACATGTTCAGATAGTGCAGCTAATGGTGTTTGCTTGCTTAGCATATAAAAAGTAGAAAGAGTAGAAAAAAGGTAGGTAAGGTGGGAGAAGCAGACCTATAAAGCAAACAGCACTTAAAGAAAACTAGTTCGCTTCCGAGATTAAAACCTTATTAAATTTCTCGAAGAAGAAAATGCTGCAGGATGAAAGTCCATTAGAAATACTAAAACAGGGGGATAGGTTGGCAGGTGTGTTTAGGTGTTGCAGGGTTCAAAGCTCAAAGGGTTCAGGGGAATGTGGTTGGCCTAGATGCGTAAGTACTTTTACGAGGAAACCTTGATTGTGTCAAAATAAGACAGATCAGGCTGAAACATTGGGGACTGAGCTGTTGTCAGGAAGTGTGGCTCAGGTGTGGAGCCTGGGGCTGAAATGAAGGAAGAATACTCAGGGGTGAGCCAATGTGAATCTTTTTTAACCCTTTGTTTAGATTTAATTATGTTTTGCTAAATCTATGGATGTATATGGCTCTTTTTTGTGTACTGCATCTTCACATCAAAAGCACTTTCATCTTTATTTGCTAATTAATCCATGTAATAAGTTGATTAATATGAAATGCTTGCTTTTTTTTGTTTTTTTTAAAGTCATAACTACCAAATGCTATTCATGTGTTAACAGAAATAGTGAAAATGTTTTTATAGTTCTTTTAAAACCTGAATGTTTGCAGAACTTTATAAACAGGTGAGTTTCATACTGAGTACTTACCCCTCTAACTTAACTAAAAGTAACGCCTAGAAAAAGGCCTTAGTCACAAGTCCCCTAACAGGTACCCTTGCAGGTGAAAAACTGAGAAACGTCTAAAGGGCAGGTAGATGGCCCGCAGGAAATATCAAGATCGTAGATTGTTCGATGAGCCCAAAGAACGAAACGGTTCATGCACATTTTTTTTCTATGGCCATGCTGTGTGCGACAGGTCGTAGTGAACACTTTGAGTTGGAAATTGGGAAATCAGACAATCAGGGCCTTAGTGTGTGAGTGTCCAACGGGCACTGAAGAATAATCTACACACAAGCCTCATTTGCTCAAGGACAATATGGAACCAGTACACGCACCTTATGAAAGAGTGTAGCGTAAGGAAACTTTATTAAAGCATTACTCGTATGTTGTGTGTTGTACGTGTAATCTTCATTTATCCTTACAAATACTTCACGATACACTAACCATACACAACAATGGAGCCATATGGGTCAGCACCAGTACAAGTTCATGTGACTAAGGCTAAAGACTGATTCAGGAGAGTCAATAAATATTTTTTACCACTTTCATGTCTACATTCAGGGAGCCTGTACTGCGGCTTCAATGTCTTCTTACATCCACTCAGATTAACATGTTCTTGTGGCATTTTTCTCTCGACGGAAGACATTTAGGAATATAATGAATCTTAAAATTTCATTTCTGAGTATTGCTTTATTCAAAAAATCACGAGCAGGCGAAAAAAGGCCATTGCCATTGTTAACTTGTAGTTGTGACAAAGAAGCTCCAATCAGCTTGCCACAAGCTCCCCACTCCGCTTCCGATATATCCACTTGTAGACGACTAGATTCGTGTACGTCTTTGTTGGCATCTGGCTTATCACTTTATAGGAACCTCCTTAAAATGTCCCTTCAATAAACTGAGATTTTCATTTATTCATTGCATTCATTTTTTATGCATAGATTGATAATGTTTTCCCAACCGTAATTTAAATGACAATTCACATTTCAGTTGACAATTCAATATGCAATTTAGTCATGCAATTTAAAAAGGCATTTTGCAATTTGCAATTCATTGCACACTAACTGGTAGACCGGGTTTGGCTCTAAAAAGCGTAGAGTCTAGCAAAAGGGAATGCTTTTGCCATAAGCTTTTTGGAGGTCACATTTGAATAATAGCACAAAATCGTCACATAAATATATTAAACTGTTAATTTATATATTTTTTGCATTTTTTTTAAAAAGTGGTCACATTTGCAGTTGTACCAACATAGAAGGTCATACATAGGTTTCATTAAGGACAATTTAAATGTCAAGTTTAACTTGTGTAACATTTTGCTTCAGAGATTTTTACATAAATTAACCTGTAAAAAATATTAAATTCTTTAAAGCTGCAAACCACAATCTCACAGCAAGCAGCTGTTTTCTATTCTACATGGTGGATTACATGGACACTTGCCAGCTGCAACATTCCCTAGACCCATCCATTTGCCCATTGACTCAATGTGTAATTAGCCAATCAGACAACAGTGGCTCAATGCACACTTGCCTCTAGATATGATCAGTGGGGCTGCATCTAATCTATAGAAAAAACACTCTTATCTTCCTTTACTCTTTTATTTGACCTTGTTTACACGCATCCTGGAGAAAGCAAAGAAAAAAAAAAGAAAAACATTGGTAGGAAGAAATTGGAATTATCAGCGTTTTAAATTTTTGACTCAGCCATTCCTTTGTCAATGGTAGACAGACTGTGCTTTCAATCTGACCTGAACGAGCCACAAATTCAGAAAGATGAACTGTGAATGGAGGCTGGAAGGTTTTTAAATGTATGCGTTATGAGTCAGAAAGCTCTAAGAAAGCATTTATCACATGCAGAATTATTGCTCATCCACACCCACCCCTGCACTCAACGGGTCTGATTTATCAGCAGAAAAATCAGACTGTGTTCTAATGTTTGAGTATTACAATTGTGGGTTTTTACATATGGAATGGTGGAATTATTTAAGGACAAAAAAAATCTTTGTGCATTTGTAGATTACATTTTAGAATAGATCGTTATTTGATTTTAGAAATTGTTATTTTTGTGTTAAGTAAGTTAACAGACCTTTTTTTAAGTCATAACCTTGTTTAATTAGCTTTAATGTAAAATGTTATGCACTTTGTTGTGGGTTAATCTACCACTCAGGGAGCGACAACAACACAGAGGAAAATAACAAGGATCTCTGGGCTGAAATACATTGCCAGAAAGGAGGATTGTTGTGGCATATTCAAACCGAAAGAATTTTTTAGTTTTGGTGCTGATCAAAGACATCATACCCATAGATTGTTGTCCTTCTTTTGTATTATCTGTTCTTTAAGGGGCTCAGCAAAAATCAGGCTTTGTATTTGTGTATGTTTGTGTGTAAAGTTGGAGTCAGGTGTTTTTGGTAGTCCCTCACACACAGTTTAACACTAAGGGGATTCAACATTCCAAGCAATGGCTCCCAAACTCTGGAATTCTCTGCCTCTCGTGGTATACCTCATTGACTCGGCCACAGCTTTTAAAATGCTCCTGAAGACCAATTTTTTTCAGCAGGCTCTTGGCTAAAACTGGGTTTCTGTTTTGGCGAGACATTTTTATTTTATGTGTATTTTGTTTTTAATATGCTTTATTTCTTTTCGTTTTATTCTGTTTTAAGGTAGTTTTTATTTTTTACTTATGTTGTTAAGCATGTTGATATTCTTTCAGGGAAAAGTGCTATACAAATAAACTTTACTTACTAATAAAAAAAAAATGTACTCCCCTCCACAAAAACAGAAATTGTTTTCATTTTTGCTTGGAATGTATGTGTTGTCACGCTAAAGTGAAAAGACATTAAAAAGTCTTAGAGACGATTCACTTGCTGTCAATCAAATTGCAGGTCTGGAAGGAAAAACATATTTAAATTGAAAATGTCAAAGACACCCCCCCTGCAGAGATGCAGCTGCTAATTTCTGTTTGGGAGAAATGCTTTTATGGAAAGTCACCCACTTCTTGAAAGCAGGAATGATTCAGAAAGCTGTTGACGACTCACTGGTTCACACCTCATCTCCCTTTCCATGGTAACTCGCACACCCTGTGCTGGTGTAAACAAATGCAGTGTGGGAATATTTGGTGTCACGATTTGAAACTAAAAACTGTTGTATGATAGACTTTGGCCAAGAATAATTCTTACTGTAAAAAAAAAAAAAAAAAAGAAGGTATGTAGCTTTTAATCAAATCAAATAGGTTTGTATTACTATAACATTTCTCCAAAATGAAATAAATTGATTATATTGATATTGGAAAATACATTTTGGATTGAAGCACAGTAGGTTGATTTTATTTTACTATAAACTGAAAACAACCAAGTGCCGTCAAAGCCAATAACACGTGATTTCCGCGGATCGAATCAAATCTTTCAAAATAAACCAATATCAACTATGAATCATATGAGGAACCACAAATGATTAAATGAATCGAATCATTGTTAAAACGAATTGCTACACTCCTAATAAAAACAGATCTATCATTCTAAGGACTATCTAAGAATAGATTTCGATATCCATCCAGCAAAAGTGTCTCCCCAAAAGATCTCTACCATGCTCCACTTCAGGAAAAAATATTATAAGTGTCATTTGGTTCGGTAATTGTTTACTAGCAGACATTTGTTTAGAATTTTTTAAAACAAAAATTCAAAATTTCAAACTTACAGACCAAGAAAAAAACCGTTATCTTTACAACTTGAGATTTGGGAAGTCATGCAAAAAATCAGTTGGGACTCCCACTTTTGTTACCTGAAAATGTTCATGTCACAACAATTAATGTAAGACTATGTAACAAAGGAGGACATCAATGGATCTCACCGTCTAACCTAGTATTTTTTTCCTGTTCTCTCAGATATATCAGTGAGTCTGCTGTCACTGGTAGTGACTGCCTGTGGCTTAGCCCTGTTTGGAGTCTCGCTCTTTGTCTCTTGGAAGCTCTGCTGGATACCATGGAGAGAACGTGGGCTCTCGCCCACCACCAAGGAACCTCAAGGGCACATCAATCCAACCATGAGCCCCCTGCCTTCTCAGCCTACACCACGAGAGCCTGTCTACACGGCAGTGGATCCCCCAATGCACAACCGCCGTAAGTCGTCGCACTGTTCAATCACCAAAGAGCCCACTCCTGTGCCGTCTGTAGTGTCAGTGGAAGCTCCTGGGACTCCTGTATCACCCCCACCTGTGGTTATGGCCACACCAGAGGCAGCTATGAAGATCAGCCACACATCTCCAGACATTGCACTGGATGCTCAGAGTAAAAGCAGAGAGAGTGGGATTCACACTAATCCTCGAATGCAGCGGCAGACCACAGACCCTGCGCCAGGTGGTTGCTCAATATCTGAAATTGGGTTAGTATGAACTTCATTGTTGGTTTCTCATAACTGAAATATGTTCTGATGCAACATCTCTATCGTTTCACCAATACCAAGAAAACTGCTTACTTTTCACTGTCCTCCCATCACAGTTGTAAAGCACCATATGCATTGCTGCTTCCTGCTTTGGAAGTTGCAGCATTATTGTGAGGGGACTTATAGTTTGTGACCTAAAAAAATAAATTGACAGGGAAAGGTTTTAAATTATACATGGCATCAATTTTTATAGACAAAATCCTATGTTTTTTTTTTTCTTCTGTCCACAGCCAAGGCTCCATTCGGCGACATATGAACCTCTCTAACCCTGACTTCAATGTGGCACAGTTCCAAAGGCAGGACTCGCTCACTGGAATGGGTCTCGGTCTTGGTAGTCTCAAGCCTGAACTCTATCAGCCTTGCTCTATGGATGAGGATGAAGGCAGTCACAGAGGAAGAAGTTGTGGTCGCCTCCACTTTGTTCTTAAATTTGACTGTAACCTGGAACAATTAATAGTAAAAATCCACAAAGCAGAGGATCTCCCAGCCAAGGACTTCTCCGGTACCTCTGACCCATATGTTAAGATATACCTTTTGCCTGATCGCAAGACCAAGCACCAAACCAAGGTGCACCGTAAAACACTTAACCCTGTGTTTGATGAGGTCTTCCTTTTTCCCGTGGCTTACTCTGAGCTTCCCACTCGTAAGCTGCACTTTACTGTCTATGACTTTGATCGCTTTTCCCGTCATGACATTATTGGTCAGGTGGTTGTGGATAACTTCCTGGAGCTGGCAGATTTCCCCAGGGAAACCCAACTCTGCCTGAATATCCAGTATGTTTCTTCGGTAAGTCAACACTTCTGTTCTTGTTTTTTTTTTTTTTAAATATAAAAAAATAAAAATAAAAAATAAAACGTCTGCTGAAACTTCAAAACTGTAATTGTGTCAATATGAGCAATATATCATCTTCCAAAGAGAAAGTGCTCAGGTAACCCTGAAGAACTGACGAATCACAGTAGGTTCTCCATGGGCTGGAGCCAGTCCTGATAAAGTGAGAAGTGTCACTGCCAACATTCTCCAAAATGTCCAGATATTTGTGCAAGGTTTTGAAGTTCCTTTAGTTTTTTTCCAACTCTATCTCTCAGCTAATGGCTTGATTTAGTTTCCACAAATAGAACTGAAGACAAACCACAAAACTGAAGTTCTTTATGGGACTTTCTTTAAGGTGCAATGTTACTAAAGGTCTAAGCCACATTTATTAAACACAGATGCTTGGGTAGCATCTATTATTAAAATAAAACATTTTCTCTCATTCTTCTCTTTCCGACTTTATTATATGAGTCCCAAAATATGCATTATTCTTTAGATCTTTTTTAAATGAACGGTTTACATGTCATACCAACTTGTGAGTTCAAATTAATTGATAATCGTACAACTAAATCTCTTTTTAAACTGTTATTTGCCTTTAAACATGTGTCAAACATGACATCTATGAGATCTTCAAAAAAAGTATTAAGGTGCTTTAAACATTATCAATTACTTTTTTTTAATTAAAAAAAAACATTTCTGCTATTGGAACTGAAATAAAAAGATGAAATCAGATATCAGGTTAAATTCAAGCACCTTTTTTTAACCAGGAAGTGCACTGTGCCTAGTGCTAAACAAGGGAACTATGGCAAAAAGGTTTGAGGTAAATCCTTATCTTAAGGATAAGTGCTGCTGCCATGCTCTTCATGATTTACTGTGAAGTTGTAACACAGGTGGTTGATGCTTTGTTGCTCAAACACAGAAGCTGAACACATGCATAAATGCTTATCAAACACACTTCCCCAGATGCCCTTACAAAACAAGCTAATTATCTTTGGAATGCAGAACAAAGGTGAAGCTTTCGGTAAACATTGCAGCAGAAATGATTTGACAAAAAACATGTTTTCATGTTTCAATGTTTTCATTAAGCCTTGATTACCAGAAGGACTGAACATATTGTTGGTCTCGTCACCAGATTTGCGTTGTTTATCTGTGAAGCAAAAGCAGATTGTATTTTAAAAGAGAAACATGATTTTTTCTAATTCTAAGCATCACGTTTCTATGCAAACATAACTGTGTAAATCCCTTCCTTACTGTATTTTTTCTGCTTTGGCCTGCGATGAGTTGATGACTTAAACTCGTTATAACTGATGATATTTGAAAGTAAAGTATTGTCAGAAATTACTTTAAAACCCATTTAAAATATTAGTACTTGGATAATCAAATGTTTAAATAGCACTTGCTTTTATTGTTGCTGTCAACATGAAAATGACAAACCAACCAGGTTTGAATCTTTCTCCTTGAATCTTTATCCTGATTACCAAAACTGCAAAGCATAAAGTATGCAAAGACAACATTGTTGTATCACATGGGCTAGTCAGTTACGGAAGGGACAATTGCTGGCGAGGTGTCCAGTATGTAAGGGTTAATGGCCGACTAAGTATTCATTTTTTAACACACATCGTGGAAGCCTGAACCATCCAACGCAAACGGGAGGACGATTGCTTCTGCGAAATGCGTTAAAAAGTGATAATGCACACTTTTTAACGCGCGGCGGGGGGGGGGGGGCTGCTCTCCTGGTTGGGCTGGGGCGCCGCTCTCTTTCGCTGTGCTTCCCTGCTCTCTGGCTATGGGGGCCTCGCGGCGGTCCTGCTGGTCCTGGCCTGGGTGATGGATTTGGTCGCCCGGGGGGCGGTTGTCCCCTGCCTGCTGCCGTGTGGCGTTGGGGGGTTCCGGCTGCCGCTCCTGCGGCGGGGGTCTGGGTGTGGGGGTGGCTAGGCGCTCCTCCTCCTTCTTTTCACATTCCACCATCCTTTTTAGAAGAACATAAACACTCACCTGAGCACAGGTGTTAGCTCACCTTTGCACTAATAGTTTGCATCATTGAATGAAAGTAAGATTTCACACTAGTTGGTTTAAAGGCATAGGTATGCGTGTGTGAACACTATTCGTTTTGTGTACATGTTGACATGTGGACATTTTTGCAGCTAGCAGGTGTGTTGATAACATTTCAGTGTGTGTGTGGACAGGCCCCGCCCTTTTTGTACTACATTTGAACCTTACCGTAATGATAAACAACCAGTAAACCTGTCTGCTCTATGCTGCTTCATGTTCTTATCCCCCCCTCCCACTATCACCCGCCCCCTCTCTAACATCCCTCTTTCTTCTTCCCTCCTTTCCTTTTCCGTCCTGTCCAACACCAAAGATTTTCAAACATGATTGAAATTAATAAAGTTTGGCCTCAATTACAAAAGGGGTTTATTCAGACATACCTTTGGTTTGTCTGAAGATTAATAACCCCTGTTGTTAAAGTAAAATATGTCCAACACAAGAGGCCCTCAGCTCTCATCTGTCTGCCCAGCTGTTGGAAAGGACAAGTTAAAAAAATAAAAAATAAAAAAAAGTGATAATGCACACTTCGAAGGCCATTAACACGCTTATGCCATGGTCACTTACAAAAGCAATGAAAATCAACCAGTTTTTAATCCTTAATTCTTGTCTTTTTTTCTGATTTGGATCGCTTTTCTCACAAAAAGAGGACTATTTGGTAAGTGGTGCGGCCACGTAACAACTAGTCTGCGTTGCGCCACACCACCGCTGCAGTCAAGACTCTGCGATATAAACCGACATATATATGCTGATCTTTCCGATGGGTTGAATAAAGCATCAGTTCAGAGAGAAAGTTAATCTCTTAGCGCTTGTTTTTGTCCGAATGATGAAGCAAAAGGTAGTTTTAAAGAAGCCGGCGCAGTGAAACAAAACATTTAAGCTAAGTGACCGAAACTTCTTTTTTTACCGTGCGGTTATCCTGTGGTATATCACTTTTTAATGCACACCCAGCAGCCAATCAGAATCTAGTATTCACCCGGACCATGGTATAACAGAATTTAATGGATGACGCGGAAGCCGAAGGATGGTTGCTTCCAGGTTGTCCACTAATTTCTGATACATTACAAAACATCAAAGACATTTTGAAGGTCATTATCCCCCTCAAACCATGGTCACTTATAAAAGAAAAAAATATTCAATCAAATTTTTGAACTTTATTCTTGTTATTTTTTTGGTTCAAAACGCTTTTACATAAAAAGAGAACTAGTTGATACATGGTGGACATGTTATGGTGAGGCGGCACCGACCTCAACTGCAGCGGCAAAGGAAAGCAATATATTGTGATCTATTGTGATCCTCACAATAGATTAAATAAAGTATCATTTCAGAGAGTGAGTTCACCTCCTACCGCTTGTTTTTGTCCAGATGATGCCGATGTTTGTTTAAAAAAAGCCAACGCAGTGATATAGAAAACATTTGGGCTGTGACCAGAACTTCTCTTACATTACCACTATCTATTATTTAAGGGTTAATGGGCTTCGAAGTGCGCATTATCGAAACCCATTATCCTGCTTATCTTTGCAAAATAAATGAATATTTTAGCCATTTTTAGTACTTCATTCTTGTTATTTTTCAATGTAGATCGCTTTTGTTTTTACAAAAAGTGGACCAGTTGTTACGTGGTACGGCGTTGCTGTCATGGTAACATGACCAACCGCGACTGCAGCAGCAAAGGAAAGCGATATATATGCTAAAAGTCACAATGGGATATAAAGTATCAGTTAAGAGACAAAGTTCACATCTTACTGCTTGTTTTTGTCCAGATGATGAAGTTAAAGTTTATTATAAAGATGCCAGTGCAGTAAAAAAATTACTATTTAAGGTATATGACAAGAACTTTTTTTCTAGGTGTGCATTAACACTGTGGATGATCACTTTTTAACCCACACCCAGCAGCCAGTCAGACTTGAGAAGTCCCACTGAACATGGTATAATCCACTATAAACATAATAAAGACTTATGAACAGGGATTGAAGTCCATATTCTGATTTTAAATTCATGTAGGTTTGAGTTTGAGTTTAATTTAGGCTTCTATATAAAAACCTATCACATTTTATTTACTTATTTACCTATTTCCTTGTATTCTGCCCTTTGTTTTTGCACTGAAGTTTGTAACCATTGTAAAATATTTTCAACATTGCATCGCAACAAACAATCATGTAAGTTATTTTTATTTACAGAAATTTATAATTAAAAAAAAACCCTAACAATTAGAATTCACCGCCACATCTACAGGTGTATGCAGGTGCACACAATGAAATACTGGATGCTTTAAATGTGTAATCTACATGAGCATTTTTCTCTTTCACTGAGTATTATAGAGATAAAATACATGTTTTTTTAGTGCAGTGAAATAGAAAGGTTACTGTCCTCCCTCTAAAGAAGTGTTGACCACATTTCAATTTTCCACTCAGGACTGAGAGTCGGTCAAGTGCTGCATTCATTTTCTAATTTAGGCAGAATGAAATTCATTAAGTGCAGAAGGGTTTTCTAGTTTTTCCATTTGTCATTTGTATCAGTAGCTTTGTTTTACAGCTTACTGCTTTAATCACTATTATAAGGACCAGACTCTCTTATTTTTTTATCCATCATCTATCATTTCATTGCATCTCAGAAAATGATTCTTTCGCCTGTTTGTCAGAAGACACTTCAGAAGGTCATCACAAGACCAACACAGGCAGCCATTCAGTTCTAATTTGCATTTGTCAATTAAATGTATGTGTGCTTTTAGATTGTGAGATACTGCTCAGTTCAGAAACATGAAACTCAGTGATAAGGAGTAAAAGTGAAAACTCAACGTTAAAACTGAACCAGACTCTTTTGCTTTTAGGCGACAGAAATCACTATAAATGAGCCTTGACATTCACCTGTGAGGTCTAAAAAGATCAAATTAAAACTATTTTTTGTTTTATATACTCACAAAACATCTACATACCACTAAAGCAAAGTAAAAAAAAAATCAATTTTCTGTTTTCCTACTTTAAGTTAAGAAAACATCATATAATCTAATGGCTACGAAGGCATACCAGATTCAGAATAATAATGAAGTAGCCAAAAGGTGCAACAGGGATTGTTGTTTAAATCACTTGGTTGTACTTTTCTTTTTTTCCATGTGAGACAAATGACCTGCAGGTGAACAGAAATGCCTATGCTGGCTGAAATACTGGAAGCTTTGATGGATTCACGTGAAAATAAATAAACAGAGCTGATGAGAGAGTTAACCTGCTTGTGATGTGTTTTAGGATAACGTTGACCTTGGGGATCTGATGTTCTCCCTCTGTTATTTGCCTACTGCGGGAAGACTAACCATCACTATGATAAAGGCCCGTAATCTGAAGGCCATGGATATAACGGGTGCATCTGGTAATGGCGATCTAATGCTGTCTTTAGCAACCAAAGTCCCATGTTTTCTGAGTGTAAATGAAAACTTGACCTTCTTGCTTGTCTCTTTTCTTCAGATCCATACGTGAAGGTTTCACTCATGTGTGAGGGCCGCAGGCTGAAGAAAAGGAAGACGTCAACAAAAAGGAATACTTTGAATCCAATCTATAATGAGGCCATAGTATTTGATGTCCCACCAGAAACCATAGAACAAATCAGCCTTTTGATAGCAGTGATGGATTATGATCGGTTAGAAGCTTCTTAAAATTTCTATAAGTTTTGCTCACTATTTACACTATTTTTAATCTGAATTAAATGTGATTCATCTATGAGATAGGCTGGCTTTATTTTCTTGCCAGACACACATTCAATGTGTAAAACATCATTATTTTTAGAAAGCAGGAGAGGTCGTGATCACATTTTTTTCTCCTCCTTTTTGCACCCATAGTGTAGGCCATAATGAGGTCATCGGTGTGTGCCGGGTCGGAAATGATGCAGACAGCCTTGGCCGAGAACACTGGAATGAAATGCTCACATATCCCAGAAAACCTGTCGCCCACTGGCATCCTCTTGTTGAGGTGAGTTGACTTTTATATAATGAATCTGACATGTGTTTCCATGCATGGAGGACTGAGCAGGTTTGGAACATAGAAATGTTTTGCTGCTAAACTTTACTGTTGTTCAGACAGTCAACACAACTAACTCTAAAATCTTGACACTTTCACAGTTTGGACCTGTTAAAAGTAAAGTCAAAGAAAGAAAAAACATCACAAATTTTTTTACTATTTTTGAAAATAGAAAATATGCATTGAAGTGTTATAATTAAAACAAGACAGCCCTTATTTCTTACAAACATTGAATTTGTAACTCATATTGCCAGTTTGTCTGAAGTAGTATATTTTATCAGTACTGCTGTTTTAGATTAACCTGTGGGTTTTTACGAGTCTGTTTGTAAAAAAAAATATGTTTCTGCATTTACTGTAACAAACAATGGTGCATTAAACAATACATCATAGCAATACAGAAAAGAGTATTGTAATTTATGACATAAGCAAATGATAACAAAGTGCAAATGAGACAACATACAAAAAAAAATAAAATAAAATAAAAATCCAATAAGTGATCATCCTCAGTAAAATGAATGTGTTTATAAAATGCATGGTTGGCTGTCATGGTTAGGAGACAACCTGTTTGGTATCAGATCAAGTCTTTTACAGTTACCCCAAAGAAAAATAACAAAACAAAACTTTTTTTTGTTTTTGCTTACTATTGTTTTCAAAAATGCAATGTGGTCGTATAAGTCTGTCTACCTGTTTAGAGTTTATATTAGGTGGTAAATGTGTCCCTAAATGCCATGATTTAGCATATGGGATTGCATATTTTAATGGATGTGAGAGTTTTTTTGAACCAAAAAATTGGAATACAATTGTTACTTTAGGAACATATTTTACTTAGAACTCATTCTACAGCGTCTATGTTTTTACATTTGCACACCTAAAACCTTGTTTGAGGTGTTTGAACCTTATTTGGCTTGTTAAAAGTCTTGGGAGAAAAGAGAATCTATCGTGGAAAGGCTTTTACAGAATATATTTTAAAAAGCAAACCTAACAGCCAAAATAGAGCCACTAAATAAAAATAAAATAGGATAAAATAACTTAAAATAAACACCTTTTAAGTCTAAACAAACTGGCCCAAATTAGCATTTTGTTCATGTGATGGTTCTCAGACAAAAAAACAAATGTAAAACATTATTTTTGTTTAAACTTGTGAAGAATGTATGGTACATCTTTCTAAAGTATTTTTTGTCATATTCATTTATTAGTTATTATGTCATGTGTGTCAGTGTTAGCCATGCTCCCTCCCTTCTCTTCCTTTTCAGTACCAAGGGACCACAGGTAGCCAAGGAGGATCCTGTAATTCCCTGAAGACCGCTCCTTCTCCGTAGCTTGGAGAAACTATTTCCTTGAGAGCACTGATAAACCTAAAGCCTCTGCTGAGTGATGCAGAGTGTTGATAGTGATGGAAAAGCGACACAAGCTGCACTGGCTACAACTCAGCTGGATCAGTTGCATGTTGCAAGAATGCAAAGATGGATGTTTTCCTTTTTTCTTGTGTTCTGTTACATAAACCACAGGTGTATGCAGACGCAAGTCTCCCATTTCTGGGTTAGTACAGTCCTTACTTTTTTTTATTTAAGTGTTTGTCTTTAAACAAAGTCTTGTTTATTTATTTTTTAACAAAGTGGGTCTGTATTTTGAGTGTACTAAAGTGGAACTGCCATCTTGTTTGTTTGTTTTCTCAAATTCGGTGGTGACTTGATGCATGAGGTCATGATTTAGTGGGGTTTGTTCTGGTACGTTTGTTACTGTTGCTATTTTTTGTAACACGATGCAATGTTCTGTCAGATGGTGTGCAGTGCAAGTTTGTTTTTAGACAAAAGATCTGTACGTAAGGTAATGTTAAATGTTGGAAATAAATTGTGCTCAATAAAAAGAAAAAGTCACTTTTTTTTTAAAGATTAAACATTTTTGGCTTTTGGGAATCAATTCAAACAGCAGAAGAAACACACAAAAAAATGTATGAACCCAAGTTTACAATGCTGGAATGTAAAAACAAAAACTGTAAATTCACAGCATTACATAGCCTATATACTGTATTTTAAAAAGTTTTAAAATGTTAAAGTATCAGTTTATGACTTAAAACGTTTAACACATTACATACAAACATTTTTTATATAAAACCAAGCACACAACGCATCTATTTGACAAATGTCTGTATTGATACTGACTGCTGAGTTGCTTGTGGACATAAATGCGTCCATTCACTAGAAGTCATAATGTAGCTGTTTAGCTCCATATTGATGCAAATAATTAGCTAGATGGGAGGATTTTACAACATTTAAACAAATATAAATAAACATCTGGCCCAAAAAGAGTGTCCAAAATCTAATTACATTAATGCTTAAAGCTGTTGTTATAAAATGGGAATGATCCACCTCTTTGTTATACATGCCCACTGTTTACATAAAAATTTAAATGTGACACCAGAAGTCAAGAGCAGGAAAGATTGTTCTCAATCTTCTACCATACAGCTTTATTGAGCTCATTTGGATTATAAAATAACAGCATTGTACTAAATCACATAGGCCTTTAAGGTTTAGAGCCATGGGCTTAAAACAAAACCAGCTTCAATGTACTTTAGTTGTAATAAGTGACTGAATATGTTAGCATGGGTTGTCTGTCATCTTCAGCAGATCTTGATGTTGTTCTATGACCTGATGGGGCAGCACAAGGCACTATTATTCAGCAAACTTAAAAACATCTGTACTGTGCCAGGGACAAATGTGTAAAAAAATCATAAGAAAAACATTTTCTGAAACACTCAGATCAGATCACATTAACCAAGGAGCGCCTCAGTCAGCCGAAGAGCCTCCAGAGAAGGGTCTAAATGAGGGGGGAGGGGCAGCCAACGAAGCATGTTTTTGGACTGTAGGAAGAAGCCGGAGTGCCTGAAGAAAAACCCACACATGCAGGTAAAACATGCAAACTTCATATAGCCAGGATTTGAACCAGGGCCTGTGATGTGAAAGCGCTAACCGCTATTCAACAGTGCAACCCTGCATTGATTATATATAATATGCTTAAAGCCTTGACTGTATGAAACATTGTTAAAACAGTAATTATTACAAAGTAGTTCAGCAAGAATTCAAAGACTTGACATTTGTTCATCTTGCAGTTGGAATTTTTAAATATGCACTCATTATGACATGCTCAAATGTGTTGATTCCAATTTGGTAACTTGCTGGCTAGAAATACTTTGTTAAAATGAATCCAGGATACTCTCTGACTCACATGGTTACCTAGAATTTCATTTTCAGTCTCCAATCTGTTCTTCCTTCCTGATTAGTTTACTTAAACGGATTCCTGCCAGAACTTTTCACAAGTTAACTGCTTCTGTTGCTTGTCTAGTTTGTGTTGGAACTTGGAAAGAGTCAGATGGTGAGGATTTAAGAGAAATCCCAAATATTTTAATCTAAAAACCAGGATTCATCAGTAAATGTAGAAACTGGCTGCACTGTATAGATTGTTAGGAAAACAGATATGTGTTATTAACTGTAGTGTTTTTACAGGTTAAAAAAATATGAGTCAAGCATTTACAACAAAGCATTTACTCTAGATTCATAAGTTTTTTTTTTTTGGGAAATATAATATTACATTTATTTACATGCTTCTTGCAAACATTTATTTTTTTAGACAATGTGTGTAAGACATGACACTCATCAATACTGCACAGGCCATCGGTCAGAAATCTAAATGTCAGTCTGAACACTGAAATATGCCATGTTTAAGTATTACCCCACATTTCCCCTGAATGCCTCGCTTGATGGTTTGACTGATGCTGCAGGGATCCAGCTGAATAATGCACGAGGGTCAAGGATCTGGTCGTGCTTCCATAGATGATAACCTTCAGCTAACACTTTTTGGGAGAAAAATGTGGCTCTGTCATCTTACTCTGCCCCTGAATCAATCTCAGCTTCGAGTGAGTCATGTTGAAGTGTCATGTAAGACCGAACTTGGGCATCCCTTGTCATTGCAGAAGGTGAGTGGGCTGCTTGCTAAGGTCTTGTTAGTGGGCACTGTGCTTGACATTTCTGGTGCACTACACTACAGAGATCTTGCAAGGTTGATAACAAGAAAATGAAGTGTTCCACTCCTGGATAATCACACAGAAGGATTGTCCTTTCTGGCAATGGATTTACATGGGCAATGGTTTAAAGATGAAACATCACTACAAGATTAGCTGTATTGTAAATAATTTGAATAGTAAAAAAGTATCCTTAATACAAAGTGAAAAAAAAACTTAAGGCTATAGGTAAATAACAATTAAATAGATTTGGTTATGAAAATCCATCATAAGTCATTTTTAACATGTGCTAGTATGGCTGCAAAAATCAAGTTGCGTCACTCAATAAAATCATGTAGTCATCAACTACTTTAAAGTTTTTTTTTTAAGGAAGTGAAATGTGAACTAATCGTAATTGACTTTTCAAGCAGCCACTGTGCTATTGCAGCTGATGTGCATGAAAATCATGTCACTTGACTGATTTCTGATTTCATCACTACTCATTACAATTCAAAACTCACTCTCCTGAGCATTATGACAGGCTGAAGGAAAACTTTCCAAAAAAATATTGACAACGAATCACCTCAAGGAATAGAGAACAGGCTCCTGCATGAAGATGTGCTAAAAGATAAGAATGTTCGAGGAAAGACGAATGTTTGTTCACTTTCATAATAAAAAAATGACCAGAGCACACCTGGTGCATTTTGGAAAAAAAAAAATCTGTTACATGTGAAGGTCCAAGAGAAAATTGTATTGATAATTCTTAGAATGCTCTGCACTGCTTGAGGTGATGAAGCACAATACTAATCAAAGCTAATTTTTAACTGTTATTATGAATATTAGATCCGACAAAATATTTTTTTACATCTTAGCTTTTTGTTAAATGCTTAATTGCATGTTCAACGTGGGAATTTGAAAAACAGATTCCACAAAATTGTTTACTGTTATTTTAGTTTTTTATTGTTTTTATTGCATTATCAATCAGGGTCCTCTATAATCAGTCATTTTAAAAGGTTCGAGGACAAACTCTTAGCATTTTCCTTTTGTACTTTCTTGGGGTCATATTTTAGTTTTGAAACATTTTTAAACAGGAAATACACTCACAGAAAGCATCAACAACAGAGAAACCAATCGTTTCCCCACAAATATGAACTTTGGTTTATGTGCAAAACATGTCTGACAATGGATAAAGCTTTGGTCACAAAATGAGAGGAGAGTTTAAACCCAGAAGCCACACACAGGAGGTTATTTAGCTGAGAGTCCCTCAGATGTCAATGTAGCAGTTAGAGCTGTGCTGTGAAAGAATCCAAATGTGAGCTGCACAGAGATGCCTCTGGTCCTTCAGCTGAACATTTTCACTTTTCACTCTTTCATACCAATAATAGTGAGTAAGATCGCGTGTGCTGCTGTACAGGAACGTGGACACCATGGCATCACATGTCAGTCATATGTTGGAGGCTGCTTTGGAGCAGATGGATAACATTATTGCTGGTAAGAGTTTCTATTTCATTATCAAAGACTCCAGAGACAGCCCATGTTGTAATTATAGCTTTTCTTAATACCAACATGAACCACATGACTTCACTGCTGGACATACTCATGCTATGCTGGATACATATCTTAGTGATATTTTTACTACTACAGAGAGCGTTTTTAGTAAATGAAGTATAGGAACCTGCGGAGAAACATTTATTTTCTTTTCTAATCTTATTTATTAGTACTTTTATTTTGTAGAACACAGAGAAGAAAGCAAACTCTAATCAGTCTGAGATTTCTAGCAGAGGTGATGCATTTTTGTTGTTTTCCATGTCAGAGCCACAGCATTGTTGTAAGGTCACAAGACAAATATCTCAACACAGGCAAGCTTGGTCATTGGCATTCTTCACTGAGACACTTCTCCAGCAATAGCAGCCAAACTCACACAATGTCATTGACAATTCAGAGATAACAAACAGAACACAAAGGATTTTTTTCAAATTACAGTAAATATTTGCATTTAAGATTTCAATAAAGATAATAGCCTTAAAAACGTTTTTTAACCAGAAAAACATGGAAACCATGTTAACTACAACGAACATGTAAACCTCTTATTTGAGGATTACAAATATGTTTTTCTTTGACATCCAGATAGATGTAATAGGGTGTAACAGTGCCCTCAGGAGGACATTATTGCGACTGCTTCTACTTTCCATGCCAATTCTTCTGACTTAAATCCCAGGGGGGACACAGAAGACTGATTTTTTTTCCGGACTTAATCATCTGCTGCAAACTGTTCATTTCCTTTTTTCCTTCCCCTAGGGTGAAGGTCTGCTTGGTGCTCCGCTGCAGATAGATAGCCAAGGCTACCAGTCTCCAGGATGTGTTCAAAAGCTGCCCCTCCCCCCTCATTTAGACCCTTCTCTGGAGGCTCTTCGGCTGACTGAGGCACTCCGGGCCCTGCTGGAGGGCCAGACGTGCAAGGAAGAACAGGAGGCCCTTAGAAAGCAAGTCTCTCTTGATACAGCCAGGGTTATACTCAAATGGCTACAAAGAACTGAAGTGAGTCTTTCATATCTGAAAGCTTTCTGCAGCAGAATTACACAATACTGTGCAACAGAAATAAAAAAAGCAACAACACACATTTCAGTATAAAAGAATATCCCAGAACTGTAGAAAAGGTTCAGTCTAGTTATAACACAACAGAGTCCATGGGTTTTATTAGTTGCTGTTTGATCATGGTCATAAACATCTGGAGGCTGTTTTCTTCACTGCTAAGAAAAGAGCTGGAAGCAGGATCTATAGTAAACACCAAAGGTAATGAGATCCAGAACTCCTGTTTAAAGCAATAGCAGTTGCTCTCCATTTTCCCTCTTCTAATCTCCCCAGTTTACAGAGTCTCCCTGAAGAAAAAAACAGTATTTATTTCAGTCATCTCAGACAATATTTACTTCCTAGAGTAAATATTGCTACTTTTACTTTTCCCGGAAACCTTCCCCCACTGCTTTGTCCTCATCTGTGTCGTCTTTACTGAATTCTTGCTCAGCACCACTCATGAGAAGCATGTGCTGTGAAAGTTTCCTCTCCCCTGTGCCCCTTCAGGGAAGCCGTGCGAAATTAGCTTGACTGATAGGTGTTGCAAGACAGAGCACCAGGCAGACACCTTGAGAGAGAAGAGAGGACAGAGGAAAGGTTTAGGAGAGAAAACAAATGAAAGGCTGTACGCTACCTGAAACTTGCACAGATATGCCAAACAATAAAGGAAAGAAAGACAGATGTAGGGGAAAAAAGGCAGTTGAGACGTAAAAAGAAGGAGGGGTTTAAGTAAGGGAGTATAGCCAACTGGCATAGTTTGACTTTTTCAGCTCTGAAAGTCACAGGCAGCACAGACTCCAAACCACATGGACCTCAATCTTTGCAGCAGGCTCAACAACATCATTGCCTGTGAGAGAAGCAGATGGTGTGCAGTATAGTCAAGAGCATTTGTTTCCTTTTGCTCTGGATGTGTGTGTTGCTCCTCCATGGGGCTTTATAGCACTGACTAAACTCTATTTAGACAGTAAAATCCAGACCCTGCCTATAATGGGCCTGCAGTATGGAGTATCATAGTGATTTCTATAAGCATTTTGCCTGGCTCAGAAAGGTAAGACATCTTACACTTGTGTGTTTACTCTGCATAAAATACCATGGTTTGTTGTGTTTTTTATGTTTTTTCTACAGTAATTACAGCTAGCTCAAAATAAAATTTAAAGAGGAAAACATGCTGTTTGGTACTTAGAGAGATGCTGCTTGGCATCTTATACTCAACATGCTTGTTTTGGAAAATGAGAGCTTTTCAAGATTACAAGAATACGTTTTTGTTTGTTTTTTGCTTTTTACCAGATTGTTTTTCACATTGTTTTTAATGGAAAAATGTACAATAGTTTGATCCTAGATTACATTAATAAAATGTTCAAAACCAAAAACAAAACCTATATATAAATAAGAAGCAAAGCGTTAGAATAAGCCACATTTGGTTTGACTATACATGGCTGCTAGATCAAAAGCAGCGACCTTTAAAAATAAAGATCATTATTGTAATAGTTAGTTATTAATTTTTTGTATCAAGATCCACAGAAAGCAGACCCTATGCATGCGTCTGGTCTTATTTTAAAATAGATGAAATCCATATAGTGCATACAATAATTAAGATGAAGCAGAATGACTTCAAGACCAATGTAAGAAGTGATAATATTCAGAGCTGCCAAGAAAAACAATGATATCAGAAGGTTTGGTAAAGTTATCAACATATATTTTAATGATGTTTACACCATCATATTGGTCATGATGGTGTAAACATTTTTTTTCTGTTGTATTTTTGCCAAAATTATTTATTTTTCTTACACATTTCTTTCAGCATGATCGAATGGAATATTTAGTTCTTGTATTTAAGATGTTTAACTTAAAGGAGATAAGCCAAACTACTGTATGTTTATGAACAATTCTTTCTGGAACTTTTGTAAAAAAAGAATAAAAAGTGACTAAATTCTTCCAAAAAACCTATTGAAATTATGGAGCTAATACTAAGGATTTCTTAGGTCAACACTAAGTTTTATCTTTATACTCTGCTGTGCATTTTATACAGGTATCAGTGGATGTGAAAATGTTTGTGTCTATATCTGGCAGAATAACTCAGAATAAGGTTTGGCACATATTCTTTAAAATTCACAGATCTCAATGTATGACACCAAAACCCAATATGTTTACTCACAATATTGCATTTGGAATAATATGTTCTACAAAAAGAGGAAGGGTCAATGAATATCATCACTATTGTAAAAAAGATTATGGTCACTTCAGTATAGATGAACGCATATTTCCTGTGAAGACAACTTTGAAATGACTTGATGTGCAACAAGGATGTAATACTCTTACTGTCACAGGACTTAAGTAGAAAAGTTTATGAAATCAGAAAAAGAGCTTGTTTTATTACTTTTGTTGTCAGTTGTGAATTGAACATAGTTTAATAGTGAACCAACTAGTGTACAGTACAACACTTTGCGTTACAAAGTATGAAAAGTGCTACATAAAAAAGGATTGATTTGATTTGAACTAAAATGATCAAAATACTCTAACGAGCAAAATAAATAAAACAGGTTAAACTCATGTGATGAGTTGTCGGGATCTTCTATTTACCATTTATTTAGTTGATGTAACACCTAAAGAAATGTTATTTTTTAATATCTTTATGTCTGCCTTTATTTAAAAAAAATCTTGTGTTTCTTTTCCTTTTAAAGTGATGCTAAATGAAGTGGAGTCCTGTGTTTAACGGTGTGTTGCACCACTAGCAACATGTAGCGTGGAAGGGTTAATGTTTTTCTGTGTATTAATATGTATACCTCTTGAAAGCACACATCAAAAGATGCAAAAGACTTTTCAAAAATGTCTGACTGTAAAAATAAGCATTGTTGAAATAATGGTATGGATGTCAAAGAATCTAGATACAGTATGTCCATGAAAACCTATGGAAAATTACTTTGTTAATTAAGCTATTGGCAGTTCTTTAAAATTCAAAATATTGTTTTGTATGTTTCAAATTCTGCATTCTAATGTACATAGTGTACATAAATTGTCTTTTAAAAATTAAGGCTTAAACTTCTGACCCCTTTTTTTCTGTGTCACCGATAATCTTTTATGAATTGTTCGACACAACTTTTAATACTGGATTAGGGTTTGTAAACCTATTACAGACTTCACGTGCTTAGAAGCGGGGCAACAAGAAGTTGAGCATTTTTGTGTCTCTACTTCAGTTCCTGTAGACGCCTGGGGCTGCAAACAATATCCGATCTGTTGGGAAATGATCTGCTTCGACAGTTTGTACATTGAACTTAAGAGATGACCTTTGTCCCACAGGAAAACCCACGCTCAAGCTCTAATAGTGAATCCTACCAAGAGAGGTTATCGCGTCTAGAAGGAGACAAAGAGGCACTAACTCTACAGGTAGGCTGTTATATAAAAAACCTTCTACTAAAAGCAACATAGCAGCCTGTGAGGGATTCTAAACACTGGTTATAATATGCACTGTATTAGATAACATGTAAGAGGACAAAGGCATGTCCCAGTATTTCTTTGTAAATGTTACGCAATATGTGTTTCTGTTCCAGATAGGTGAAGCAACAGTTATAAGGTGGGTCAGGTTGTTAAAACACCAGAGATTTGTTTAGACTGATGTGTTTGTCCATGCCTGCTAGGTGTTGGTGTGTGAAGTAGTCAGGGTTGCTAAAAAAAGAATATTAGAGACAGGTTGAGACTAGCATCATTCATTGTTGTGATAAAGGTGTGTTTGTCTGTGTGAACTGTAGGAAGAACAGGTGCCTTGTTTTTTTTTTTTTTTTCCAAACTTCAAGAGGAAAATCCTTTCCAACCGTCTGGTCTGTCTTTTTAGCATATGATTAACCATTCTGAGCATTCATAGTTTCCATTTAGTATCGCATTGTAAGTGATCCGTTACTTAATCATGACACCTGATGCATCAAGGTGATCACATCAAAATTTCTTTGGTGTTAATAACTAATCTTTGGGGATTTTTGTATTTTGAGCAACTGTGTTGTATGCAATTTAAAGACCCACTCCAAAGAAAATTGTAGTTTTGGTGTTTTTAACATGTTCTTAAGAGATTTCTTTGAAGGACATATACATTATTCGGAAAACTAAGCTTAAAGAGTTAGAATTTCTGGGAATTTCTGAGTATTTCTTTATACAAATCGTAATGAATCAAAAGCAGCAAAAAACTGTAATGTATAAAACATGCTGAGTGGGCCAGAGGCTCCCTGCTAACAGCCCTTAGCAACGGGTGGTGGAATAGGGGCGGGGTTGCTCCTCACCAATGGCTCCACCCATAACTCAGTGGCAAATTTCGAAATGAGCTCCTGCCGGTCTGTAGAAACTATGTTTTGTAGAAAACAACACAGGTTTTTCGATTTGGGCTAAAAACTGAATAAAGATAACTCAAAGACCACTGTGAAGGCTTTGAAAACTAATCAAAATATGATGGGAGGGGGTCTTTGAATGAATTTTGTCTGAGAAGGTTGTTACAAACAGATGATTAGAGAAAAAATTCTCTGTTGTTTATTAATATTTTTTTTCATTCTTTAAAGGTGGGTGTGCTGACTGATCAGGTGGAGGCTCAGGGGTTGAAGATCAACGATTTAGAAAGTGCCTTAGCGGAATATCAGCAGAAGCTAAACTGCACAGAGGAGATGCTACAGCAGGTACTCAGATTAACTGACCTCAAATCGAACTAAATTGTTTGAATGCTGCTGCTTCACAGCATTGAACGTTTTGATTATTATTGCACTAGAGCCAGAGAAGTCTGACTTTTCCAGCTGACATGCAGGGCTGCTATATCAATATTATTGTTCCTTTAAAAATGTGACAGTGTCCATTTATCTTAAAAATATGATGTCTTCAGCGAGGTTTTCTCATAAGCTGCAGAATGCAACACAGGAGGAGTTCGTGCTTCCTGAAGGGAAATTCCTTGCTAAGATTCCAGATAGCTTCCCTGCAGATTACCATGTCAACCAACAATTTCAAGATGATCAGACTCAATGCAGGGCTCCTAAGAGTGTGTGTTTGTAGTTCACACAGGGCAAAACTAGTCTGTCTGGGTGGGAGATTACTTCACAATTAGCAACGCCCCCAACCTGCAACCTCCATTAGTGCTCACATGCAGGCATCTGAGGACAGAAATAGGAGACGATGGCGTAAAAAGGAAGAAAAGAACAAATGAAAAGGAGTAGAGCAGCAGGAGGTGGGGAGATGGAGGGGTGGAGGACTGGGGTGGTGCTGGTGAGGGCCAAACAAGCTTTTTTTTCTCTCAGTTGTCAAAAGCAAAACTTCCTGAGACTGCACTCAGTTCTACCATTTTATTCATAAGGGTCTGCAGCAGGCAGACACTGGATCAGTCAGGTGTCATTCAGGTATTCCGCTTTTTAAATTCTGTTCTAACTCTCAGTTTGACTGTTTGTGGCTTTGTCTTCTGGTGAGCAGCAACCTTTGTAATGATTTGTAATGTTTGTTTTCATGCACCTGTATATTATCAAAGAGCAGATAGGAGTGGTTTCTTGAAGACTAGCCCATTAAGATGCCTTAGAGCTTAGCTTTAAATCTCTCATAGTTGAGAAAGCTGAAATTTGTTGTATGTGCAAATCTGTAAGAACCTGGGATTGTTTTTTTTAAACCTTTTAAATGTAAATTTGGATGCATTATACATTCCTTTTTAGATGTCAAGTGATTCAGGATCTGCTTGTCTTCTGTTGAATTGGCTATAGATCTACAAGTTTCCATTCTAAAGGATGACAGCTTTTCAAGGCAGACATCACACAACATTCAGGCAATAATCTCCCCCATGTTTGATTGACAGCCACTCATCTACACAGGATTGGAAAATGCACCTGTCAAAGTTATTTTGATGTTCAATCTGGAAATGTTCTGCATGCTTGTTTTTCTGTCTCGCCCTCCCTTCTATCTCCTCTGCTATGTACTTTGAGGGAGCTGTGAAACAGACATTATAAATAGTGGTCATGGGTTGTGTATATTTAGCCGCCCAAACAGCTTCTGAAACCTGTGCAGTTTTTTATCGCTCTGTCATTACTTAGCTGGTAGCTTGCTGTAACTCACTCTTAATGCCCTGTTTGTAGAGGATACACTGTGCCTCGTATATAATAGAAGGGGTACTGGATTTGTGGGTTTATGCGTATGGCTTCATGCTCTTGCTGTGCATTGTTGATGACAGGAGCTCCTGCGTAGAACGTCACTGGAGAACCAGAAGCTCAATCTTATGGGGGAGGTTTCCTTCCTGAAACTGAAGCTGTCAGACATGGAGGGAAAGCCAGACCACGGGTCTGAGAGGCAGCATAAAGCTGAGGTAGGACCACGGCAAATGCTATTCATTTGTACATGATGTGCAATGCTGTTGTTCTCCTTTGGGGTATTTAGTGGCACCCCGGAGGGGTACTTAAAATTTAGAAGAAGAAAAAAGGCAAATTATTAAACCTTTTTTTAAAATGTGTCATTCGACAAACATTTGTAATGTGAATCATGTGTACTTTTTTTTTCAATCCAAGTGATTTAAAGGTCATAAATGTGTCATAGTCAGCAAACTGTCTCACTTTGAGAACCCCAACGAGAAGTAATAATTAATTATGATTTATTTTATCTGGATAATTGACTGTTCACAATAAAGTCAAAATCTCCTTTTTTTCGTTTGTTTATTTCAGAATATTTAAAGCAACAAAAACTAAATGTATTAAATATGAAAAGAATGTTTTAAAGTAGATGGTCCAGTGCTATGGTCAATGTATTAATTTTCAAATATTACTTTATTTAAATTTCCTTATTTTCATTTTGGTGTTTTTAATGTTTGCACTGCTGCAAACAATATTTGTTTTTTCTCAAGTTGTTTTGACACTGCTTTTGGCATTATAAATAATTGTGTTCTGGATGCCACTATACAAAAAGCTGTCTTACACCTGTCAAGGGGTATATAATCACTATATGAATCTTTCTATATCAGTCCGAACGCTGTTTTGTGCTTTTAGGTAAGTGTTAGGCATCACAAAGGTAGATATGCTCCACGCCTGGTTTAGATGTGATTTAAATGATCAGATTGGGAACTCTGAAGCTTTAGAAGCCAGAAGATGCATTTTTCAGTCTACAAGAAATCACTAGAAACAAACAAATAAAAATACAAAAGCTGATTTCACTTATAGAATCATAAACTATGCTGCTTTACCACTAGCAAGTACAAAAATATATTAAATAAAAATTATTTGTCCCACATATCTGTACAGCATATATGTACTCTTTTTGGTATTTGGAGGGTACTTTGTAAAAACAAAAACAAGAAAAAAAACCACAATATCCAAAAAAAAAAGAATAACGTATATTGGCATACACCTAAAGAAAAAAACATGCGCTTTCTGGTGCTTATTCTTTGGGAAAATACATGTAACCCTTGTGCTATCCTAGGAACTTTAACATTGGGAGTTGGGTCATCTAGACCCGCTAGACAGTGCGCTGAACCTTTTTTCTTTAATGATTTGTGAACCTCACTGGTGTCCATAAATTACATGAAATCTTTCCACCTTTATCCACCTTTGTCATGGTAGGGAGAACACATCGATGTAAGGGTGGGGTCATCTAAGATAGCACAAGGGTTACACAAATATTTTTCATTTTCTTTCGATAAAACTGATTGGATCCAGGCTGATGAAGCCACTTAACTGAGTGTCAAAAAGTTTCAAGAAGAAAAGTCCAGATCCTTTGCTAAACTTCACAATAGCTGGATCAAGTTCCTCTAATACATTAATCCAGTACATATTTGATGAGATAAAAGAACAACAGCTCTTCCCAGGAAACTCAGCTTGGATGTAAACATGCCTCACTTTTTTCTTTCTTTCTTTCTTTTTCTTTTTTAGTCAAACAAAGCTTTTGCCATAAGAAGGGTTTTGAATTCTAAACAGGCAGTATTACACCATCCACATATCACATTTACCTATTATACCTTCAGTGATATGACAGATTTTTGTTAACGTGCATCCAACAAAGCAAAAATGATTTGAATAAGTCTGGAAACCGTTCTGTAATAAAAATAAACTCTCCCCAGTTTTCAAAAGCATTACTTATTATTATTCTATTGTGTTTTAATAAGCTTTTCAAAAAGGTGCCAATGGTCAATTCATGGCTCTTATACTATAAGATAGATTGTAACTGTTATGTAAACAAAAACATTTATCTGCTTTGGGAAGGAAAAAAAGACTTGTTAGACACAAAAATAAATAAACAGAAGTTTAAATATAATCTCTTTATTTTTTGAAAACACACCGCTAAAGAGATAAAATGTAGTGCAGGAGCTGTTTTAGGTGTAAGAGCTTCAAGTATAAAAAGTACAACCTTAGGTTAACAATGCTTGAACTGAACAAATACAGTCTTATAAGCTTTTTAACATTCTAATCTACAAGTGAGCTTCTTAACAATCATCCAAGCAAATCATTTACAAAAAATTCTATGCTTTTTAAAACCAAATTTTTCATTTTTAACGTTTTTCAAGAGCTTGGGGCACATTTTCTTTTAGGACTGCAGAGAAGCCTTGTTTTAACCCATTCTTTGGAAATTTGAGCGTAGCTCTGCTAGGAATCATGAGTGCAGACTATACACAAATCTGTGGATTTAACCTTGCAGTCAGCTGCTGAATTAATGTCAGACAATAAACACTTTATGAATGACCGGAGGGGAACGTTCATGCAGACACTGGCTTTGTTGTTCCTGGGTAGTCTACAGGAAAAAGAAAGTATCCAAGGGCTTTGAGTTTTTTTCTTTTTTTGTAAATTAAATCACACATTTTCTTGAGACTGATGTGTCAGGTTACCAGCAAATTTCCTCAAGATTTAGTGACCATGTAAATTCTAGGAAGCGAAGGCTGTAGATGACAGAAGACTGTAATGTATATAGTCAATGTCAAAACACTGCTGGTCAAAGAGTCTTTGTGTTCTTAGGTTAAAATAGTTCAGACCCATTTAAAGTGGCATGATGGATGACAGACCAAATGTGTGTGAGCAGGCTTCAGCCCAAATAGTTTTGTTTGGGCTGGCTAGTTAGGTCACATAAAAATGAAAATAAAACACCCGATTTTATCTGGGCGCTACCAGAATAATCTTGCTGAAAAGTGAACTTCATGGAGAGTCATGGTTCAAGAGAGAGAGAAAGAGGTCACACGCTTTACAAAATAAGAAATCCTTTTCCTATAACAGCTGCTTCAACTTAACAAAAGTGAAGATAAGGTTGGGCTTTTACTATTTTATCCTTCTCCCTCTTGCTGTCAGACGTGCTCACATGCCCACATGTACAGCCTGTGGAGGGCTTTGGAGCCAGAAATCTTGCATTTAAATTTAGCTATGGAGGCATTCCATATCATCTGTCATATCCGCTGCACTGGACCCCGACTGAAACTTTCTCTGTCAACAGTCCAAGCATTTCTCCACTGTTGTTTATGAACTCCCCAAGAGAACATTGGCACTGATCATTTCTGAAAGATGAACTCAGCTGCAGTCCAAATGACTTACTATATAAACATGTTATTTTTTCATTCAGAAAAAATGAAATATTGTGAAGCACCATGTCTGAGTTCATCAGGACCACTCAATGGTTTAATGTTCAAAAGCATTTCTACTGCCTTCATACATGACACTCTTCTTTTATAATATGATTTAGGGTATTCCCCGGTGCCTTTAATGATGACTTTGACACTCAATTAATCTCTTTCTAAAATGCTTTTCTCATTTTTTTTCTGTATCTGCCAGACTGTAGTGAATTTCATTAGTGAGCTGCAGGAGCAGATGTGTCAGTTTCAGAAGGAGATCAATAGCAAGATCCAGGAGAAAAAAGCCTTGGAGATCCCAGCTGACAGCAGGTGTCCAGTGGTGTGCTACAGTGAATCAGCTGATGGCTCACACCTTGAGGTGTCCTATGACAGAACCTCAGGGGGAATGAACAAACTAGAAGATGCTTCAGATGGGCCTGATGGGAACTCACACAGCGCGACAGAGGGTAGCACAGATGCAGAGCAGCGGTGCCACTGCCGAGGAAAAAGTGTAGGCATAGCTCAACTGCATGGCTTTGTAATGTTGTGCGCAGCATGGGTTGTTTCGCTTTAGTGCTTATTCTCCATCAACATGTGATGATAAAACAACAGAAAAGCTGCCGTCCATGTCACTGTAGGAGAAAGCGCTTTACATGCATCCATGCATGTTTTGGGCCAAAAAGAGCCCAAAACAAAATATATGAGCATAGAAAAGCACTCTTTCTATAAAATCTACATTAGTAATATTATTGGATCCTTTGTGTTAACTAATGTTCTTAAACTTCTTGTGTTAGATCTTACTAAAGGAACTCAGGCTTCTCAAGGACAAAGTTGAAAATCTGGAGGACCAGAAGCTGCAGTATGAGAAAAAACTCAAAGTAACAAAGGTAAAAAAAAATATTTGTGGTGTGCCGTCCCTTTCCAAATTCATGGCTTATTGACTGAGCATTTTCCTCCATTCTGGCCAATCTGATCATTCAAACAGTGAAGTGAATGGGGCTCATTATATTATTTTAAGTCTTAGAATGGATTCTGACCAAATTATTTTCACAGTAAGATAGTGATGGTATTTAATAATAGCCTAAAGCAATTTTACTGAACTTTTTTTTAGGGCTAGAGAAAGTGCTTTAATAAGGAAGTACTTAATATTATATATGCGATATGAGTGATAAGTGTTGCGATAACGATATAATTTGCGGTATATACACAAATAGCAAAACAACCAAAAACATAATTACCGTTTCATTGCAACAATTTAAAAATTATACTCCAAATGTCCCTCGTTGACGTAGGAGGCAAACATCTAACATAAAAGAGCTCCATCTGATTGGTCAACAATGTGAAAGGGTCCATCCAATTGGTCAAATGCACACATGAATTTATTTGATTAGTTAAATACTTCAAGCTGCCATAAGATTGTTTTAGCACATTTAAGGTAACCATTTATTGCAATTTTTGCTGACTTTTGCGATATGGATATTGCACTGCTTGATATTGCGATAACGATAAATTTGCGGTATATTGTGCAGGCCTACATCCAACTAACATTTATGGCACCACAAAGGACTTAGGACATAGGTTGTGTCTTCTATTTTGCCTTTCTTTTCCTCAACACTTGAATAAATAAGGCCACAGTTTCAGCTTCATTTAAGCCAAACAGCCATAAGCTACAATCCTGTTGAAAGATAACTGGATATGCATCAAAAGACAACATACTGTTAGCTGCAGGCAACTCCAAAAACAGTCCAATGCCTAGTTTATATAAGTGAAAAAACTGTAGAACAAAGATCTGAAAAACCTCAGTAACTTCTTGCATTCTGTAGTTTGCAAAACTGCTTGACAGGCTCCTTCTTCAACATGCATAAGCCTTCTGTGTTCTGCTTGCAGGTTGAGATCAACAACCTTCAGAAGCTTTTGCTCAGTAAAAATGCTGAAATTGAGAGCCTCCACACTCAGCTGATAGCCAGACCTTCACTTAACTCTGACAGCTCAGACAGAGGTAAGCACACATCCCACACATATTACAGCAATGTGTCATCTGGCCCCTCTCTGTGAGTTAGTATATTTTGTTGTATGCACTGCAAAAACAGCCCCCCTGCCCCCTTTAAAGAAGTCAAGAATTCTTAAAATTTGAAAAGAAATGTTTAAAGAAGCAAGGCAAAAAAGAAAATCTGCCAATTCCGTTTTTTTGCAGTGTGATGACTCAAAAGTTTTGTTGTTGTTGCACTAAGTAAAAATGGGTGGGGGGGGGGATTATGCTTCAATCCTTAATGAACAGTCTCATGGGGGGAAGGAGTGTCTCTTGGAGGGGATATGCAGGAGGAAGCCAAACCCAAAATGTACATTGACTCCAGAAAAATCTTTTTTTTTTTTGCATATGCTATGTCTGCGCTCAAATTGATTTATTTTAGTTCTGTAGACATGACAACTTCGTTATCCTCAATTTGCTACCTTTCATTTCCTTCCTTTATCATTTTCTTTCCCTCTAAGGGGGTTAGACAAACATCAGCTTTGTTCTCTTTGCTGTTCGTATAGATTAATAGAATCTGTATGCAAAAATACGTTTGTCATATTTAGCTCACTGGGGTTCTTATTTTTGGTCTAACATTGCCAAATATTACAAATGCCTTTTTGTATGTCGGCAGTTCCTATAAATGAAAGCAAATGCTCTCCAAGAGTTAAATAGTGTAAAACCTGGTAATAGAGACATTATACCTTAAGAAACCTTTTATGGAAATTTGTGATTTTTTATTTTTTATTTCTTTGTTTCAGCCCTGTCATATACTTTAAAATGTGTGTATTCAAAATGCTATTTGACGTAACATATGCAGCTGTGTACATACATTAATCATCAGTGTGGGTTTCTTTTCACAGATCAGGAACTGCACAGACTTAAGAGTGGAATGAAATCACTACTAGCTGCCAATGATGAAAAGGTAAGTTACCAGTCATGCATAATTCTTTCATGCAGCTGTGGATCTAAAAGTAAAGTCAGCATGTGTGCGGTCATTATTATAAATTTACTTTGGAAAATTAGAAAGTAGGTATTTTTGGATACAGTCATTAATCAGAAACTCCACCCTCCGTTTAGAGACTTTGTATTAACCCCTCTGCAGCTTTTTGGCCCAACAAGTACTTGCAAAAGCAGGCCTATCGAAGCAGCACACTGGCCACACATGAACGCACACCCCGAGGCGAGCCATTTCAGGCAAAGCCACAGCTAAGCAGACCTCACTGTGCCAAGCTTAATTTTGGAGCAAGCTTCTGTAAGACAACCATGGCAAAAGCAGGCACCACTTTAAAAAAAACACCCTCCCTGCAGCTGGTTACCACAACTTAACATTTCCAGACAGGCCTGTGTCAGTCCCCTCCCTACACCTCTTTGATGTAAAGGCCATATGGGGAAGAGGGAACATATGGTCTTGAGAAATGGCCTCCATCAAAGGGTCTCTGTGTGTTCACTAGACTTAAAACGGTTAACAGTTTGGTTCACGATCCTCTTACCTCTGCTTTGTGCAGGACCGGCGCATTGAGGAGCTCACTCTGCTATTAAATCAGTGCAGACAGTTCAGGGAAGCTCCTCACAACTTGAGGCAAGGTAATCACCCTTTATTGTTGCTTCGCAGGAGTCGTGTTACTTTAACAATGCAGTTTCACAGTAATGCAACTTATCACATTTCTTCCATAAGGAAAAAGCAACCCCCCCTTTTTTTTGCTCTGTAGCCCCCTCTGCTGTCCGTTCTCTGTCTAACGGTCGAAGTCCTTCAGTAAGCAGTGAAGAAGGGGAGCAAGGGTTAACCAAGAATGCTGACTCTTCTAGTGCCAAATCTGATGATCTGAAATCTGAAGTGGGGACAAAATAGCTCACCTGATATCATTTTCTTCAAACATTTTTGAAAAAATGTAATTTCGATATCACTCTGTTTCATTTAACCCATCACAGGTTTCAACAAACAGTAATTCCTCCCAACAAGCATCTCTTTTATTAGTTTTGAAGGACATTGATTCTAGGTATGATACAACTTTCTCTTGTATGATTACAAATCATTGGCATTTAATTGAACACTCTGTTTTATCTTTGCAGAACGGAACCACAGAATTCATCAGACAGCATGAACGACCTGACAGATGAACACCCACCAAAGGTACAAATGTTACATACCATAATGCAATTCTTTTCAAATTAATATTCCTAATGTTTCTAAATCTGAAAGCTGCCTTGCTGTTTCTGCTAAATAAAAGTACATTTACTCTGACTTGTTTTGGTTTTGCTAAGTATTACTTTCTAAATCATGTGTGCTTTCTCCAGGGTGGTCTGGGCGACAGTAAAAGTCAGACTTTGCCTGTGAAAGCCTCTTTGTCTGAGCAAACTGGCACAGGGGGAACCAGCACAGAAATCCAGAGGTCTCCAGATGGGAGTGAAGATGAGGACTCCAGCCAAAGTAAATTTATACTTTTGGTTTGTTGCATGTAGTCTTGGTGTGCTACAGAACCAGTCAGTAGTACAATAATTCCCAGGCAGGGATCGTATATGCAGAAATAAAGTCCCTCTAAGTTTGATCACAGTAAATTGCAGAGGCTCTTGACAGAGCAGATGGATTATGGGATAGGTTTTCAAACACAGCGCAGGCTCCCTCTTTGCCCCGTCTGACCACATCCACCTCAGCTCCACCCTTCCTCGATGTGACTGACCAATTTTAACTGAAGCCCCACCCTGATTTCTCTTTGCTGCAGCTGCTTTGATTGTAAACCTCTTCTGGATATTTCACCAGGTTTAAAGTTTTTCTTCCTTATGGAGAAATTAGACTTATTATTGAATAACTTTGGTTCTAATAGTGCGTTTTTTTATAAGAATGTATCAATGTTGAAAGCCAGGCTGAAGCTTAGACACGGCCATACTGTAACAGTTTTACAAAACAGGAACATGGAAAAAAAAAAAGTCTCCCTCGTTATCGTCATCAAGATTTAGTCTTCATTACTGCTTCAGCTACAGGAAACAGTCTAGCTTTTTTATTGTTATCATTAATCAAGTATTTTCTCTGGCGCAATAATGGCAGGGCTGTATTTGCTGGTGTAATATGGTGCGAGCTTCTATTTTAGACAACACAAACACATTTATGAAATATTTGATAATATAATTGGCCCTCCAGAGTACAGTCTAACAGTTTGATTCACATTTGTTCTCTGTACCTGACTGTGGGTCTTGGAACCTCTTGAAGGCACGCTGGAGAGAACTGATGACAGCACATCCAGCGATAATTCCCCTGCGCACTGTGGTACGAGCACGCATCCTGGCCACCGAGCTGTGGGCTCCTCAGAGTACATGAAGAACAACCGAAGCTTCAAGAGGCTCTGGGGGAAGTGAGTACATGGATGCACATGAACGCACCTACAATGAAGTACAAGAAGAAAAAGGATCAATGAGCGAGCCAAGGACAGATCACATCATTTCAAAAGCAAACAGGGCCAAGTTTTTTGGAAAGTTACCGTTTTTTCCTTTTGTTTTTGGCCAGATCACTGCATTTGAAAGCTAGCATTGTACCACTAAACTATTGTTCCAGGTGGCAACACAGTATTACTTTTTTTTTTTTTTTTACACAACATCAAAACATATGACATAGATGTTGAGTGGGACATGTTTCACCAAATATGCTTGAAAAAAGCAAAAATGTGTTTTTTTTTCTACTGTTTATATTTCTATCCTGTGTTTTATTATAATCCATAAAGACTTCGAAGAACCCAGTCTGGAGGTTTCCAAGCAGCGGATCCAGACACCAGTCAGTTCAGAAGAGGAGGTCTGCGTGCAACAGCGGGGCCCCGGCTCACAAGGTCCCCTGAGCATGACTCTGCACGGTAAAAGTCAACTGGCTCCTTTGTGATATTTTACAAAAATATGTTTTTTGTTTTCAAATATTTATAGCGCTACAGTTGACATTAACTGGTTGTTATAATTGGTTTCAGGGATATGAATATTCCCTTCAGCCAGTGGACCAAAGAGCAAGTGTGTGGATGGTTGGAGGACTATGGACTGGGCCAATATGTCAGTCTAACAAGACAGTGGATTGAACATGGCCAGACCCTTTTATCTGCAGCACCACAGGACTTTGAGAAGGTTAGAGATTTTAAGCAGTTATTGATATTGTGGTAATAAAGTATAAATTGTTATGAAGTCTGTATATTTACTTCCTAAATACAACACATTACAAGCAAAAAGTTTGCAGGACAACATGCTCGATAGCTTTGTGCCTAGCCAATTATCCTCTAATGAGTACCTATACGGCCTCTTTGAGGGGAACATGAGGTTTGCTGTGAGTCTATTACACAGTCAGATGTCTTCAACAAATGCATGAGAATCTGAATATATTGAAGAACACTGAGAACAACATTTTGGAGAAGATGGAATTGCCTGCCAGGAGTCCTGACATGAACCTCACCGAGCTTAGGCATGTTCCAGCCAGAGTGATCAATACTATCATGTTGGGTGAATCAGGGAAAATGGGGGTTGAAGGCTGAAAGGCTTTCCCAAACATTAGGATCTAATAGCTATCAACAGGTTATCGTAGCCACATGCTACTGTTTATTGAATGAAAACATTATTAAACTGTTAACACATTACTGTTTTTTTTCTTTTAAATCTGAATCATCCAACCCAACAACAATATTTGATGACTGCCATTGACATTGGCACATTTTTCATGACCCCACATGCTCAGCTCATCCCACAGATGAAATGGAATAAATAGAATTTTTTTGAATGGTGCACTTGTGTAAATTCACAATAAAATTGGAGATATATATATAAAAAGATAAAAAGTATATATTAATATTATTATTTTTTTTGTGTGTGGCTAGTGACTATTTTTTATGACTTTAGGAGATGGGCATGAAACATCCACTCCACAGGAAGAAGCTGCAGCTCGCTCTAAGGGCATTCACCACTAAAATTACAGAGAAGTCTTCTGAATTAGACCACATCTGGGTCACCCGTAAGATACTTTCTGTCTGTAGTAAAACGCAGTGACTGCATGCCGTTTTGATGTAATTTTAGAACATGAAAATTTATCTTAGTAGCAAAGTTGCTTTTTTATTTCACTACATGAACTTTATTTATGTGGAAATTTTCTCTATAAAGGCTGGTTGGATGATATTGGTTTACCTCAATATAAAGACCAGTTCCATGAAGCTCGAGTAGATGGTCGGATGTTACAATATCTCACTGTGGTAAGGCTTCCTTATCCACCCCAATTTCAGGCTGAGATTGATGGTACAAAGTCTTACAACAATCCCTGTCATTCTTCTTCTTACCGCAGAATGACCTCTTTTTGACTCTAAAGGTAACCAATAGCTTCATCATCCTCAGCATCAAATGTGCCATTCATGTCCTTCATGTCCAACAAGTTCAATCAAACTGTGGCAGCGCGGGCAGGTGAAGAGAGGTCAGTAAACAATAGTGAAATTTAATTAATACTTTGTTGATGTCCCCATGTAATTTTACCTACTGCACCCATCAGTGGAGTGCTATCTCCGTCCCCATCTCCAAATGTGAAGTTGTGCTGACATAAACCTGACAAATAATATCACACATTTTAGTTTTTTCATGTGACCACACAGATTCAAACTGTTCTTTTTCTTTAGAAGCAGCCCTCCCCATCAGAGGTGGTCCAGTGGTCAAACCATCGAGTAATGGAGTGGCTCAGAGCAGTGGATCTGGCTGAGTATGCTCCTAATTTACGAGGAAGTGGCGTCCATGGTGGACTTATTGTAAGTACTGAGAAGAGGGAGCCTCTATTTATACACGTTTGGTGGTTGTGAGGTTCCAGCTTTGACCTGGAAAAGCCCCTGTGTGCAGCTGCAAGCATCAGCATATGTCTGTCGATCCCCAGTAACATGTAGCTTCAGCAAAACTATCTTTTTTTCTTAGGTTGTCTTGATTTTTATTTTCTTTATCGCCATACCTGCAACCTGACTTGTTACCTCACTATGTTCAAACAGATGATGTGGCAAAATGACTATCAGTATTATTTGGTAACACGTGTATATATATATACCGGTATATATATATATATATATATATATATATATATATATATATATACATATGAAGGCAGCACCTATATCCTCTTTTGTTATTTTATATCTTTTTTTTATGATTCCTAAATTAATCATTAATCACGCTGTTGTGCCCTCCCACAGATCCTGGAGCCTCGTTTTAGCTCAGAAACTTTGGCCCTGCTCTTAAATATTCCTCCACAGAAGACCCTGCTTCGCCGTCATCTCATACAATAACTGCTGCTCTTGTGGGGACTAAATATGCAGGAAGAACGAGAGTATGGCAATGCCACAGGCCACGTTCCCCTCACTACAACTGCAAAAGTTAAAGTAAGCACTTTTTTGTGTCATAACAGCTTTTCTACATGAAATAGAACACAATTACTTAACAACTTATTTTTTTTAATGTTTTTTTGTTCTTTTTCAGCCTAAAGAAGCTAGGATTCACTCAGATTCAGTCATCTCAGAAGAAGACCTGTTGATGCAGACTATATATCTGCCAAATAGACAATGACGGAGGATTGACAGTCAACGGAGTTTCTCGCTTATCTTCCACAGCACATCGAGGCCTCAGCCCTTCTTTGGACAGACAGGTTGAGAAGTGAGCTGGGCAGGGTAACATCTCAAGATGATGTCCCAAAAACATTTCATCACAAACAGTGAAAAGAAAATGTCTCCATGTCTGCTAATCAGTCAATACCTTGTAAAGTTGGAAGAAAATCTGATACTGAAATCCAATCAGGATGCAAGGATTGGGTGATTTGCTGCAAGGAATACAAATATGCTGTATTCACATTGTGCAGATGCTTTTACCTGTTATTTAATCAGTTATTGTGTGTTACCAATTGTAAGATTACTGCCATAAATGTGGCCTGCATTCATGTACAAATAGGTCCTTCAACCAGCTTTACCTTTGCTATTGAAACTGCATTTTATGGATCTTTTTGTAGCCAATAGTCCGCAGATTTACATCTAGAGTCAAGCCTGAAATGGTTCATATCCCTGGCAAATTTGGACTTAAAGTCATTCAACCATCAAGTTTTTTCCTGGTGAGAAATCATGTAGGTATCTCCAAAAATGTTGAAAGACAATGAACATGCTCAAAATTTTCCAAGGGTTATGAAGACAATGTCGGGCTTAACTGTTGATTGCTTGTGTATTATACTTTATATCAGTTTCTCTAAGCATGAGTATACGTATTAAGTACGTCGACTCCTCATAGCAAAGTATAGGGTTCTGCACTTTAAAAATAAAGATCCTGTTTAAGTTAAGTTTCTGGAACAACATACTGCTTGTGTTGCAAAAGAACATTTTAGAAAACTATTAGCTCCCTAGCTAGATTGGAAATTCTCCTGCCCTTTCCTCAACTGTGACTTTAACCGATGGGCACCAGATGGGATGTGTACTGAGTTTCTTTGTTTTACTCCCTTTACCTGCATGACTGTATATAGTGGGTGGACTCAGTTCACAGCAGAGAGACCACCTACGCAGAAATGATAAGAGACTGGCTGTGTGGCATTTAAATACCTGAGTACTTGAATTTAGACATCAAGTCCAGCAGCCAGAATGAGGTGGAAGGAGGTAGAGATTGGTTAATACTGACTAAAGTAATGAGCCATCCACATCAGCAAAGATCTTTAATGGATTAAAAACGGTGTGGTTGTGAGGAAAGCAATCTCAACGAGGGTCTGTAATTTGGGTAAAGTCCACCTTTAGGCAGAGGTTTCTCTTTCAATTCAGTTCAGTTCAGTTCAATTCAATTCATTTTATATGGTCAATATTAGAAAAAAGTTCTCTCAACAGGCTTCACTAATTGTACAAAAAATAAAATAAGAAATCAATAAAACATATGGGGTCTATGGTTGTGTTTTCATGGATGCTTGACAACAGCACCATCTTCTGGACAAAAAAATGTTTGCATATCTTTACAGGAATTTTGAGGTAATTTCAATCCATCCTCAACTAACCGAAATAAAAACCTGTTAATTTACCAGTACAGAAATAAATTATGCTTAGCAGACTTTATCATATCTAAGACAGGATATCTTAACTTAACTAATCGATCTCAAGATACCTCTATCTTATCTCACACAGTGTGTTCTAATATTGTCTCTAATCAATAATTGGAACTCTTGGGGGTTCATTTAATCTGAAAGATGTGTGCAAAAAAAATATATATATGTATATATATATATATATATATATATATATATATATATATATATATATGGAGGCAATGGAGAGCAGAGGATACAGTGTAGAGGACAGATCTCATGGGAGGACAAACCCTGCATGGGATGTACCACCGGACCATAACTGAAGTGGCGTATCAGAAGTCCTACCAATGGCTAGAAAGGGCTGGCCTAAGGACAGCACTGGGCGCTCATCCTGGCAGCTCGGGAACAAGCCTGAGCACCAGATCGATAGAGCTCAGATCTACCACACCAGACCAAGACCCAAGGTGTAGGCTGTGCAAAGAGGCACCTGAAACAATCCAGCATAACTTTGCAGGATGTAAGATGCTGGCAGGAAAGCTTTATACATGGGCCGCCCACAAATAAGTGGCTGGAATAATATACTGGGAACATGTGTGCAGAATATGGACTGGAAACCCCAAGGTCAAAATAGAAACACCTCCGAAGGTGGTAGAATAGAGAGCAAAAGATCCTGTGGGACTTCCAGATCGGAGCGATGGGATGGTAATGGCAGACAACCAGACATTGGTAGTGGATAAGAACAGAGAGGAAAGCCGTTGTGGTGGATGTTGGCAGTGCCAAGCGATGGAACATCAGGAAGAAGGAACATGAGAAACTGGAGAAATACCAGGGACTCAGAGAAAAGAACTGGAGAGAAACACAGAGAAGTGAAGGTGACAGTGGTGCCTGTGGTAATTGGAGCACTGGGCAGTAACCCCCAAGCTGGAGGAGTGGCTACAACAGATGCACCTAAATTGAACCTCTCCAGTCCGAAAAAGCGCCCAGTGCTAGGAACAGCTAAGATACTGCACTTGAGACCCTCAAGCTCCCAGGCCTCTGGTAGGGACCGAGCTTGGAGGAAAACCACCAGCGGAGGTGAGAGGGCGTTTTTTTTTTTTTATATATATATATATATATATATATATATATATATATATATATATATATATATAATAAAAACTAAAACTATGTTTAAAGCTGGTTTTAGGTGCTAAGCTTCCAGGTTACATCTGCCCAGTGTAGCTTCAGTGTCTGTTTTTGTGTTTCTGTACAAGTTGTACATTTATTGCTAAAACTAATGTAATCAACTACTAAATAAAACATACCATATTCATATTTTTAACAGTTAGTCATACATATATTTTAAATTGCAGATTTTAACCAACCAGAAACCGTCCCAACGGGTATACTAAGTTAGGAACCTGGTTAATGTAACATAATTTATAAATATTGTAGGAATTTCAGATATATTATTGTTAGTTAAAATAAAAAAACAACCCATAGTGTGTTCTCATGTCTACCTGTTTTCTATACTTGTTTCTGACTCAAGGTCAGGGGTTTCATGGAACACATCAACAGACAAAAGGTAGAGCACACCTTTCACACTCCTATATAAATGGGGTGGCCATGGTGCAGAGGAAGAGCAGTCGCCCTCTGATTGGAAGATTGAAGACTTGTTTCCCGTTCTGCACGCCAACGTATCAAAGGGTCGTTGAGCAAGAAACTGAGGCCCACATTGCTTCTGGTGGTTATAGGTTGGTCCCAGTTTAAGGCAAGAGAGCCACCATAATTGCATGAATGTGTGGGGATGGGTGAATGAGACTGACTGCAAAATGCTTTGGGCCTTCTAAGAAGGTAGTACACTATTTACCATTGACATGAAGCTAGTCCATAAAAGTGAATTAAAATACATCATGAAACTTTTCAAAAATCTATTTAAAGTTAAAATAATTAATAGTATAAAAATCGGGGGGGGCTTTTTAGTTTGACCTGGTTTATAACTGGATTTACTGAATTAAAACAAATAAGACTTTTAAACCAGAATCTAGCAGAGTTCTTCACTTATTTAACAGGAAAAAAATTAAAAGTTGACTGAAATAAGCAAACAAGATAACAACTGTAAACAGTTTCTTAGCTTTTCCTTTACACACTCTCAATAGTAGGTAATGAGGCCTAGCATCATTAACAGTAAAAAAATATGAAGGCTTCTCAGAAATTCAGAATCAAGGTCAAAACTCATTTGCTAGATTTTAGGAGCTCCTTTTTCCTTCCTTGCCAAGTTATCATGCATTCTGCTTAGCTTGCATGCCATAAGTCCTATAGATGGGTAGTAGATACCTACTTTCTAACAGTGTCACTCTTTGGATACCAGTGGTTTCCTATTCAAGAGGTTCTCAAACGAACACAACTGTAGGCAACCCCTTAACCCCCAAGGGATACAGCAGATTAAGACAATGGATGGATGGAATAAGCATTGGCAGAAAATACAAGGATATCAAGTTTTGAAGAGAATATAGCATGTGTCGTGGCATGACACAAAACAAGGGAAGCAGCAACTAAAAACTAGGTTATGGAGAAAACAAGTAACAGGTGAGGGAAATGCTAGAAGCCAGGTGTGAATAATTATTTAAAGCAATGCCAAGATGCCAAGATAAGGGGCTACGACAGTTTTATGGCCACGAAAATATATATACGTAGATTTTTGTAAACTGGCCTAAAATTCTGTCGTGAGGGGCAGAGTTACACATAACAGGTGAGAAAAATAGAGCTTGCAAAATAAAGAAATTCGCAAGAAAAAGAAGAAAAATATATTTTAAAAGTCCTAATGATAAACAGAGATACAATAAACGAAGGATTGAAAGCAAACGAAAGAAACTTTTTGCAATTGATGATAAACACAGTATACCTGCCAGGATACTGTCAGTGTACTGTATATTATAGTATACTATTTTGGCCCAGACTTTAAAACTTTAAAAGTAACGTAAGTGTACGTTATAAAGAAAAAATAAATAAAACAGAGTAAGAAAGGTTTTTCAAACAAAAAACGTGTGGATTTCTGTTATATCATTTGCTTCCATCAAATTCTTTAGACACATAAGTGATGCAGAACAGACAACACGAGAAATGGGTTATTTTGGCAAATTCAGCCAAAAAAACCCAAAATAATGATAGTATTTTCCGAAGTAAATGCATCTAGTTCTCACTAGTTCAATACCATGTGTAACATTAGCTCAAAAAATTATAAAATTCCCAGGTTTACAAAGATTTTCTGCCTATGGTTTATCTGTGTCTGAATTAGCTAATGTTCATGTTTCTTTACCAATCTAAATTTTATTAAACTTCTACAGGAGTCAGTGGCACTTTTGCAAAATCCATGACAGTCAGTTTGCTTCTTTTGGTCTAACTAGCTTCACATTGAGTGCATGTACAAGCACACATCTTCAATTAGATTAAACACAATAATTAGGGAGTCTCTTACCTTTGCATATCATTAGTTTTACAGCATGAAACATCTTGATCAATAATTGCAAATGATGGGCTCACAAATAAATTAGTTGTACTGATTAATGTGTAACACTACTTAACTGATATGCATGCCGGAAATTAGTGGCTTTCAAGGAGGGGAAGTAGGGATCAAAGGTCTGTAAATAAAAGTCTGATTCACAAAGTAAATCAAGACCAGCATCATTTGCTGTTTTCATATCACTTAGGTATTGAATGCTCAATAAAACACAGAATTCCCACAGGAGCATGGCACAAAGAGTGAGATTTCTGCAAAAATCTTGTTTTGAACCAGCAGGTGTCAGTGTTGTTTTTGTAAAAAGGAGAACCAACATTAGCGATGTAATTGCTATATGGGCTTTTTGAATATACAACTGAACTGTTTGATAAGTAAACTTTTTATTTTTTTATTTTTGTATTTGTCTTTGGAAGTATTTGATTAATGATTATTTTTGTATATGTTTCAGTGATTCAATGTTGGACTTGCTTTCAGGTGGAGTTCTGTAGTTTGAGCATTTTCATTTGGACTCTCATATACCTTCAGACAAAAAATATATAAAAAAAATAAAGATAAAAGCTCTGTAGCTGTAAAAGGACAGAAGTAAGCAAAAGCCTATTTTTTCTTTGTTTTACTACAGCTTGAATTTCTTTCTTTCCACTTTGCCAAATAAATGCATATGTATAGAGAGAATGGCATTTCTGTTTTCTTGTTTATAATAGTGCATCTTAGGCTAATTTCAGTAATGCGATCCAGCCTGCAATAGCTGACAGTTTAATTACTATTATTTGTGTTTCCCCCTCCTATAATGCCTTAGCAGTAAATTGCTACAGTATGTGCAGGAAGCTGTGCTTTGACTGGAATCTTTCCTTGCAAAATGATATCTAGTGGTTTAATTAAGTGAAGTGTTTGTGACAGTTATTGGTTTCTAAGTTACTTGTTAAAGGTAGCATTAAGGAAGAAGTGAAAGGGACCCATTATGGTTTATGCAAGATGGATCATTTTATAGAACATGTACACACCCCCTGCTAATTATAACACATTATGATTAATGCGCTTAGAACAAATGAATCTGGATATGACTATATTTTCTGTACAAACTGATTTTTCCATTGTGATTGCATCGATCTTGGGTGTCTTAAGCGACACACATCACATTGAAGTTTGATATTGGTGATTGTTTCCGTCAGTAAAGCACCACCAGCTTGCTGGTTTGGGAAACACATTCAGAGTTAGGGTATGTTTTCTATTCTGTTCATCCAGCCGGTTAAGCTGCCGGTCTCCAGAACACCAGTTTGTTCTGACAGGCCTGCCACAATGATGACTGCATCACCCAGATGTGGCAGAGCTGCACGTGAGTAAACCCTGATGTGCTGTCCAAAGGAGCATCCAGCCATCTTCATCAGCCTTCTTCTGCCATATCAAACATTAGTGCTCAAATTATCTTGTGAAGCTAGCTTGCATTAACTAGGAGCATGCACTGCTGCTCTTTGGCTTTTTCCAAACTGCCTTTGAATCTTTGTGTCTACTGTATTTCTTGTAGTTGTTTGTTCAGCCTGTTTTTTTTTTATTTTTAGTCTTTTTTTTTAAATCCTGTTAAAGAGCATCTGGTCCATGCTAAGGTAAGTTCACATCACCTCAATCACTCTTTTCAGAGTCACAGAAGTCCAGGAGCCTATAGCAGGTGTCGTTGATATGACATGTCACATGCTAACCACACAAATCCTTACAACTTTTAGTTGCATACAGTGGAACCCAAAGAAAACCTACCAATGTCACAAAAACAAAACACGTCTGTGGATTTGGACTTCCTCCTTTTAAGTTGACAGAACCTCCTCTAACACCAACAGTCAGCCCTTTCAGGTTTATCACATTTATGTAAATACAACAGGTAAAGAGATGTGCAGTTTTTGGTCATTTTAAACTTGTCTGTGTATTTTCACAAATATATTGCATTTCCTTTACTGATTCTCTGTGTATTTAATTAATTAGACATTTTAGAAACTACTTTTTTAAACTCCATATATAAAAATGTATTCACAGTTGTATCAGTTAGGTACCTCCTATACACTTAGTATAGCACCACAATATTGGAAGGACTGAGACAATGACGTGACTAACACTGAGATAATTGTTTAGGGTCAACTGCTTGTCCATGAAGCATAGACCATTTCCGTGGATATGTGACACACTGACAGAACAACTGAAGCCATTTTTTAGAAAATAACTATACTGTCATTTTGAAAGGAAAATATAGAATAATAATTAATAAAATCCAGTACAATCTCTGTGGGGTGTTTTTGACTGCCAAAACCATCAAAAAAGTGCAAGTCCAGACAGTTCTCCTGTCAGTGAACTGGATGGCTCTGCTTCCCAGACCATCATCAGGAGAGATCAAAACTGACACACATCATCAAAGACTTACGTATCTGATGAGAGCACCTGTCTGACCCTCACAGTGTAGCAGAACAGTGGAGTGCCATCGTTAATAACATTTCATTTGTGCTATGCTACCCAAGACTTTATATGCACTAAACAATAGTAAACATTCTTTCTTACTAGATCTGAACTTAGATTCTTAAAACAACAAATTCAATATTAGCACTCCATTCATCATAAAAAATAAATAAATAAACAGTCTACAAAGGCAAAAAAGAAGTCTTCTCCACACACTTATTTCTGACAGTGGCTTAATTTTTAATATATCTCACAAGACATTTTCATTCATCATTACCTTTATAAAAATGTTAATATAAAGCCCTGATTATCTCAAAAAATAAAAGTCATGTATGTTAATCAAAATGAAATGAGCAGCTTTATAAAAAAAGAATGGAAACTTTTGCTTCCTTTTGAAGTCTGCCATGTCTGTGGCTGTCCTCGGATGACACGATAAACCCTAACATTATTATAAATATGCTCAATGATTTGTGACTTTGGAAACAAAAGCATTGCATACTCTATAGGGTAAGACAACAGTTATTATATGTATACAAAAAGAAACTTTATGTCGCTGTTTAGGGAACTAAAACAGTGGCAAATCTGGTGAGGTTGGATGTTTTTTTGTGTTTGAGCTGTCCAGGATTTTATATCTAGTTCTCCTTTTTATTTTACACCACAAATTGTTTTCACACATATGGATAATAATGCTGACCAGAGTGACATGAGCATTATTTTTTAATGGTAAATGATTAGAAAATACCTTCTGCAAAATCTTTACGTTTGCAAACCAATGTACAATTTGAGAAATGCAATAAACGTATTAAAATGAAATGTAAAACGTTATGCGTCATATTTGGTTTACTTAAAAAATACAACAGTGGGACAATTAAATCAAATGTAAAACCTAATTTGGGGAACGTAGGAAAAAAAGATATGTAAGAAAAAAAATAACCCAACAGCCGTGCTTGATTAAATTACAGTCTCAAAAAATGGTCTCTGTTGAATTGGCACTTAATTACCGCTTGATTAGCATAATTATGCATGTTAATAGCATCTCAAATTAATTACAGTTGTCAGTAGGGAAGAACAATCTGTAGTGGTGGCAGTCAGATACATATTTTTCCCATCTACTAGCGTTGCCTCGCTCTTCTCCTTAAGTGTTCACTATTAATCACTCCGGAGTTCTTTTCCCTTTAAAAATACATTTTGCTTTTGTGAATAATTGGACTGTTGTAGTGTGCTAGTTGTATTTTTAAAAGTAAGTCGATGGCTCCCCCTTGTGTGCCAGCAATCCAGGATGATGGCAGACTAAGTAGCGGGTGAAGACATGGCATGGTCATGTAAAGACCCAAGCCTTTAGTACTGCTTTTTTCCTGTCTTGGGATTTGACTATGAGATGTTGAGTTTTGTAACCTATAGATATTATCGGAATGTCATTGTTGTAACCCTTGTGCTATCCTAGGCACTTTAATATTGGGAGTTGGGTCATCTAGACCCACTAGACAGTGCGCTGAATCTTTTTTCTTCAATGATTTGTGATCTTCACTGGTGTCCATGGATAACATGAAATCTTTCCACCTTTATCCACCTTTGTCATGGTAGGGAGAACACGTCAATGCAAGGGTGGGGTCATCCAAGATAGCACAAGGGTTAAAGCTATATAATGACGATATAATCTATTCTGTTCAAAGATTATGAAACTAAAACTAAAAAAATGAAGAGTTTGAACTAATGCAAAATATTACATTTTGCTACTTTAAAGATAAATTGTATCTGTATATGGCACTGGCAGTTTAACGTTTGATCATCAAATTTGTTTCATTTGTCTTTTAGCCAATCTTGTGATGGATTACTGCAATAGCCACCCTGGTTAGCATCACGTGGTCTAAAGATGCCACAACTAATTTTCATAGTTTCCTTATCCTGTTAGTTCATCTGGCCTCTTGTTATTGACAGACATGGAGAAGTCTGGATGGGGTCAGGGAAAAGGAGTCTCAAGGTTGCAGCTGGCAGTCAGGAGCACTCATTGATTGAGGCAAAGGGCATAGTGTGAGATGAGTAGTCCACAGTCATTGGCAATTCTCTTCAGGAGTGTATTGCATTTGTAATAATCTCAAATCACTTCTTAATTGAAATTGCATCACAGATAACAGCTTGTTATACGTTTAGCACTTGGTAAACTGATATTGACAAAATATAAAAAAACTGCATCTGACAAAATTATTTTAAGACTAAAGGTGTCAAAATTAGCTTATTTATAATTAGAAATAATAAAAACAAGGCTACTGGTAAATATTTTTTGTGCACAAAATCAGTCTTGCGATTGGCTTGTACAGCATGAAACTCCGTATTGGATATTAACTCACTGATGCCTAGTGGTCTGTCATTCCCACAGACAGCCTCTTAATGCCCTAATGGCTCATTTACATTATTGATGAGCCAACCCTGCATCACCTCAAACGCAGACTATTTAAAGGAAATAATTTTATGCAAACTACATATTGATGCACTAATGATCAATTGTCCCTTGTTCTCTGTGTTAATAATATGCAGCTGTTGCAGTGTGATGTACATCTTCAATTAGTGAGTAAACCCGATTGCTGGCCGACTCAAACAAGTGGTGTAACTGCCACCATTTGTCTGATGGCTGGTTACAGAATTGAGGACTAAGAAGGAAATGTTAGCAGTACTGTAAATACCCTCTGACGAAGACTGCAATCGCATTAGTTAATTTGAAGGTTCCATTAGTTTACAATTTTACAGATTCAGGTTTGCTCAGTTCATTTACCAGATACCAGTTCACAAGCATGGGTATCCTAAAGCATCCTGAAAGAAAATTGGACCAAATACTTGCTTACTCACTTGCTTACTGTCCTGAGAGTTGAATGGGAAGGTAAGGGGAAAAAGGTAGCCCAGCAGCGACTGCTGTTCCCCGTCCATTCCTTTGTTTTGTTCTCAGAAAATGGGTTATATTTAGCCATCAGGCTATCAGAATACAAACAGTAGGCCTTTTAAACACAAGAATTTGGGGCTTCATCTGTTAATAAAACAAACCACATGGTTTGAGGACATTTTGATTTAAATAAAAAACAAAACATCAATACGTCGCAAGTTGTCTTGGATATCAATATGGTTTTAGTCTATTTTTGTCTGTTTTATTTTGTGAAGAATGCTTGATATAGATGTTTTTTTTATCGTACTATGTAATTTTGATTTAATATTTGTTTTCTTTTTTTTTAACTACCAATAATTAATTGATCCAAGTTTCCACCCTATTTAGAATGTGCAAATGTAGAAAACATTTTGGTCATCTTTGTAAGAATTGTTGGCTAAAACCCACCAATAGCTGATGCTGTTACATTTTTTACTTTTAATAACAGTTTTCTATGAGAACATGGTGCAATAAAGCATTTTTCCCACCTTATTCTATTAAAAGTAGCAAGTTGTGTTTGTGTGATCTATATTTTCTCAACATTTTCAGAAAGGTCAAAGAAGATACATTTCTGAATTGACTTTTCAACCAACTCAAATACTCTCAGGAGACATCTGTTTTCTCAGAAATAAATTAATCAATATTGTGATCAATTACATTTGTTGTTCACACAGTGATGCAAATGAGGTCTGCCAGAGGTGCTTTTGTGTCTCTGACAAATCGGGGACATTGTTTGCATGCAGGGAGATTACCTGTCTCCCATAGAATAGCACGAGGTACAGAGTGACACGCGGGATTTGTCTTTCTGATTGATTAGTGTCATGCGTAAATGCTCATCAGTCACATGATTTGTAAAAGCCATTCCTTAAAGAATGAACCACCTTATAGATTTACTGTTTGAAAAAACAACACAGTCCAGTTAGTTTTCCACAAAAAGTGTAAGGGAAAGATTGATTATTAAATACTATGTTGACTGTGAGGAGACAGTGGGGACATGATTGTCTGTGCAACATTGTTTTCATCTATGACCCGTAAGGTTGATGTTCAAAGATTAATATCTCAACACTTCTTAAACTTTTCTAGTTAGGAAGTTTTTTATAGTGAATAGTCTGTTTATAGTGTTTTTCCATCATTTTTGGGAACTTATGCAAATAAAATAATTACCTTTGCAGGTGAGCCTCAAAAAGCCTGATGTCCATTTCTTATACCAGGATGGTCTCCTTTGCAGCGACTGCTTTACTAAATTAAGAACCCCATAAACCACTGACATTTTCAGTATCTCACTCATAGGCTAAGCACCGATCATCAGTACTGGGGCTCCTGGTTTTCAACTGGGTTTCCATTAAAATTAATTACCATCTCCACAGTATTCACGGGTTCTGATCAGATTGATGATCTAGAGTAAAATAGGCTTCTTTGCTTTCGCCTTTCAACATAGATGAGCCAAAAGGGGCATCGTTTATCATGCCTGATTCTGATATTAAATGTACAGACTACCATTATGATAACATATAATAATGTAAAAGGTTCTGGGGGGGTGTCTTTGAACTCTTGGCCAACTATAAGAAGTCATGTTGAAGATGTAGTTAAAAGCAAGTGGTCAATGCCAATATGAGACAATTCTCTTCCAGTATTAGATCTATTTCTTTTATAATAGTTAGACAAAATACTGAGTTCTAACTCCTTTTGTCTAAGCTTTATTCCTGCATTTGCTAAAGCAAGTGATAATTAGGATGATTCACAGTAGTCGGCAACATAGTAATTTCACCCACAATAACAGAAGTGCAGCTGTGGCACAATTTTAATAAGGAAGCTTTTCCCCTACAGGTATGCTGGTTGTTCATGTCAAAATTTTGATTTTAATATCATTTTTTTAATTTAAAATTTAATGATTGACTTCTTGCATGACAGGCTGATAATTGATGGAATATCAATACAAAACAATGACTCAGCTCATACATCAATGTGGCAGTCACACAAGCGCTAAGCTGCCGATTAACTGGCTACTTGTCATGCCTCTCCTGGCCAGATTCAGATTTCATCTTGCTGAACACAAACAGCCAAACAGCATGCACCTCACTTCTGCTCACAGCCCCCTGACTCATGGTTTTACACCCAAGATTCCCCACTTCCCATGAGTCTTGGGGGGTGAAGGCGGGTCTAACCCCAAGGCCAGTTGTAGCCCCCCTGATCAGTTCCTTTACGTGAGTGACAGTCAGATTGGGCCGATGCCTTGATTTCACGTGTTTTAAGGATTACCTTAAAACACAGGGACTGGCAGACATCGACAGCAGCTTGAGGGCAGCTCTTTTACAAACGGGTATTTTTCCATTCTCCAAAACGTAACAGGGCCTTCTTTCAAAAGAGATTATAGCTCAATCATCTCCAGTTTGCTCGCTGCCTCATCAGTGACAAGCGGAGATCTCAGGCAGGCAGTCTCTGCAGTAACCCTTGTGCTATCCTAGGCACTTTAACATTCGGAGTTGGGTCACCTAGACAGTGCACTGAACCTTTTCTCTTCAATTGTTTGTGATCTTCACTGGTGTCCATGGATTACATGAAATCCTCTCCCCCTTTATCCACCTTTGTCATGGTAGGGAGAATGCGTCAATGTAAAGGTGGGGTCATAGGATAGCACGAGGATCGATGAGAAAAGGGATCTGCGGTCGTTTCTGCTGCAGGTCCTTAAACCGCAAAGTTTGCTTTCTGTCCAGTTGCGCAAGCAGCGCCACGTTCTGTGCTTTATTCATTTGGATTGTAGCCTTCTGCTGTGACCTCCGCAAAGAAGGAAAGTGGGATGATTGCTGTTTTGAATGTGCACTTTGAAAAGCTTCAACTTGTTAATAAAGGAGACAATTTGTGTCAGATCAGGAAAAGTTTTTAACTTTCCCCGGGATACGTTTTGTTCTTTTGTGCCCTGAACAATTTTACTGCTTCCAAAAGCTCATAATAAGAAACATAGTGACTCACCATTCCGTTCGGTAAAAAAGTAAGAATCTTCCCATTCTTCCAAAAATGTCCTGTGTTTATCTTTATACTCTGAATTTCGCAATTATGACCATGAGGGTAACAGTCTGCACGCACATGAAATGTTTACGAATTTTTTTCTGGCATCGGGCGTAACCCGCGCAAATGATTGGCGGTCACTTGTGTGTCGGGAGCAGCATCAAAACACAAAGACTGCCAAATTACTTTTACTATCATTTATTTTCAAAAAACTCTGATGGATTTTAGTCTGGTTTAAGCGGAAAAAGATATGACATGAGAAAATATAGAAAAATATGATGAGACGCAAAGAGAGGCATGCTTATTGGCCGAGAGGCGCATGCAGCTTGAGAGCCGTGTGTTTGCCACCCCTGCTCTGGGGTTATTCATAAATGGGTCACGTTCATTTCTAGATTGCAATACATCAGTAGTCCAGAGACTAGCCACCAAAGATTATGGACTTTTTTTCGTGCACATTTTTGTAACACAAAAATCCCAGACAGTAAATGGCGTATACTTGTATATCTCTTTCTACCTTCCTCGAAGGCCCAAAGTGCTTTACAGTCACAAACCTATTCACCTATTCACACACACATTCACACAATGGTGGGGGCTTTGCTGCCAAACACTGGCGCTAACCTTCCACCAGAGGCAAGAGCCACTTCGACACATGGGCGTGCAAGGTGGGAATCAAATCTGCAGTCTTACGATCAGGGGTCGATCACCCTACCGGTGCGCTACGGCCGCCCCTAATAGGATAGATGGGTCCATCTATTTTATCTTTCTCTTATCCAGAGGCTGGTCATAAGTGCAGCGTTCTAAGCAGGGATACCATGACCTTCTATCCACTTTCTTGAGCCCAACCGAAAGATACAACAACTTGATTATTGCAACCACAAGACTTATCTGCTTGTCAGTTGTACACTTCATCCTTCCCCACTTGTGACTAAGATACTTACATTTTGGGCAGAAGTTCACCACCTACCTAGAGAGGGCAAACCACCTTTTTCTGGATTATGGCCTTGATCTTAGAAGTGCTAATTTCCATTCTAGTTGCTTTTACGCTAGACTGCAATTCATCCCAGTGAACACTGAAAATTTTGGTTTGATTGAGCCTCAGCCCAGTATCATCACCAAAAACAAAATGTTTTCTGTTTTCCCCAAAACAGACTCAGCCCCTGGCTGCACCTAGAAATATGCATAACAATTATTAAGATAGCCCATGAAAACCAATGTCCAACATTTAATGTTGTGCCCACTGTCTACTGCGAGGGAATAGATTGAGGCAGACTGACCTAGCACCTTGTCGTGGTGAGGGGCTTTGAGATTTTTAGTGAACCAAGGGGCCATGCTGTCTGGTGCCATTGCCCTGAGCAAGGCCATGACAAACAGGTCCAAATGAGAAAGACTGAGGAGTGCCTCTTATAGAAATATTAAAAAGACGATCCACTATAACCCAAGCTGACATCCGCAGTGATATGTGATTTGAGTAGAGGCTTAACATGGGTTTCACAAAGGCACAATCCACAAAAAGTAATGCAAATACAGGAAGATGCCAGTTGTTATCTTTTTATTTCTTGCTGCAAATTGTTTCTCACTGCCCCCAAATAAACAACTGATTTAAGCTCCTGCAGAGAAAAATGTTGTATTTATCTGTCAGAACAGAAATGTGAAGTGAAATAAAAACGAATTCATGTGTATATTTTTTTTACGTTAATTTTTTAGTACTTCCTGCGCTAATAAATTAAATTTGTTGGTTTATCTTGTACTGTTATTCTTAAAAGTAAAGAGAGACCAGCCTTTTAGCATAATTTTGACATGTCTTTATCACGACTCTAATATATTATTTTCCTTGGAAAGGATGAAAGCAGAGTTTGGAAGAAAAAAAAAACATGAATTACAAAAATAACTCCTAACGTCTGAATAAGATCATCTGGAAAGTTTTTCTTTTCTTTAAGACAAATGCCAAGAAGTAGGAATACGTTGGCAGATCTTAGTTAATACTTCATTATGCAGCATGGTTTGTAGGTGGCTTTAAAACTTAAATGGAATGCATGGCATCAGAAACCACTTTGCAGAACACACAATACAGGCGGCTTAAGCAATCCCAGAGCAAAAAAAAAAAGGATGTCATATTAATGACAGGTTAGCTAGAACTCTCGTCAGAAGTAATTAACTCCCTTTCTTACTACTGTCCATTAGCCCTGACATAATGACAGTAGAGAAAAAAAACATTAGTGTCAATTGTGACAGCAGCCTGTACTGTTTAGATAAACATTTTTTTCTTTTGTTTTGACGCCTGATTACAAAATGATTAGCCAGCGTGCATGTCTCCTCCCTACCCTTCACCTCCCCTGCAGCTTGACTGACAGATGAGGTGATGTGCTGTTGAGTCTGTGTAAAGTGTCTGCCACCCTTTCAACTGCAAACACTAGCCTGCTGCCAGTTAGCTGGTGTGTCAATTCTTGATTTACTAGGAACACCATTATCATTTTTTTTTCCTTCAACATAGTATTTTTTTTAACATTGATTTTTTTTTTATGTGAACAAAATCACAAAATAACCTGGCTTGCTTGTTTTTTTTCCAACTGAGCAGAGACATCTCATGTGGTGAGAACATAAAAATCCAACACTGAAAAGCTGTGACATGATTTTGTTTAAATTATTTTATATTCCATCAAAAAGACAATTTTCAAAATGACTTTTTTCTTTAACAAGAAAAGCATTTTGGCTCAGAAACAATTACTGTTATTCACTGAATTTTGTAATTTAATTTTACAAAGTTTATTTTAAAGTAAAAAAAAGGAAAATGTCAAACAGTAAGACTGGTCAAAAGCAGGAACAAAAAATATGAGTTTTTTCCCCTTTAATTCTTAAAAAGTTAAACATGTGGTCGAGTGTTTCATTTATGAGTCACTTGTGACAAACACAAACTTTAAACACATTTAGATAAAACACTACAGCTTTTTCGTAGAATAGTCATGATAGTGTTTCCTTTTATCTTTTTGCTTTTTTCTGAGTGTGTTTTTTAAGGACTTTATTTCAGACTTACATTTATTAAAAACAATATTTCCTTCCTGTTACATTCATCTCCTCTTCCTTATTTTCTTATCCATTTTTAAATATTACTATGTGCAGATTAATTTACTACAGACAGAGGCAAGTCAAATTCAAAGAAAATGCTTGAGGTCTTCAGTGAAGTGGCTGATAACCATGTGATAGCTTGTTAAGATAACAGCGGACAGAGCACAGGACGCCCTTGTTTTTGTTTCAGTAGCTGGAGAAATGTTCACTGCTCACCTTCGTGGCTGTAGGAGCTCATATTTTGATAAGGGAGTGATGGAAAACATGATAAGGATTTTATCTCTTATCTGTACATGAATTGATTTATTATAGGTGTTTCTGCGACTGCCATACCATAATTTCCTTCCTTTCTCAATGACTTACTAGATAATCAAAAAGTTTTTACCTGATTGCAAAGATGCATTACCATACTATAAATGACCGTAGAAATAGATTCTTCTTCACTGGTTTTGTTTCTGCATTGAGAAGCTGGGGAATGGCGTAGCCATAGAGAACAATAATGTTTTTACTACAAAAAACTGTGAAGGGGAGAAAGGGAAAGACTTAAAAGATGTGTTTGTGCTAACCAAGAAACCAAGAAACTTTAGGAACAAATCTGCACAGAATCAATCATTAAAAGGAAGCTAAAACAAACCCTGGCTTTTGGTTGTGAAGCATTGTATCTTTTCTCTTTAAGTTGTTATAATGTGATTTATTTTACAGCACAGCAGTGATACAGGACCAGCCATGACAATCGAACAATCAACACCCTTTGTGGAAGTTGGACATTCTCCTTGTTGTTGTATGAATAATTAAACAACAAAACCGCTGCCAGTGGGTCTTCCCAGCAGCTATTAAAAAGTTAGTATCTTTGTCACCTAAATCAGCTGCTCTCATCATAACCAAGTATTGAGGTTCAGTGAAAGCAGTACACAAGAATGGACGTGTACATCACCTCCATACCTGGAGGCCATTGTGGTATGCAGGACATGTATTGTGTCCATCCTCCACTTTCTGAGATAGTAGACCAAACGTTTTAGATTAAATGCAGAAATTACCATGAAAGACAATGACGAAAAGTAAATTCTGCTCATAAAATATCTCAAAAGGAAAAAATATCTCTGTATGTATGGCATTTTAATCCAAACTGGTTATCTTATAAGATTTTAAACCATTTCAGGCATCATGCAGAACTAAATTTCTGATAAACCTACACTTTTACATTTTGTTTTTTGGCAAAAGTAAGCTTTAAATCAATTATTTTGCAAAGTTTCATCCAAATTTGCTTTACAACATACTATCCTCTCCTGGGATGCCGTAAATGTCCAGTGTCATTCCCTGTAATTTTGATAATAAACGGTGATGGCTCAACTTTGGACCTAATTCACATTAACTGCATCCTCTTGAAGTGCTGCCAGAGTTGTTGACAGGACTGCATTATTGTGCCATAATACCATCATGGAAACTGATTGCTTTAAGCTGAACCTAAATGAAACTACCATTTAAAACTGGCTTTATGAAAACTGCTGAATGAGTCCACACTTGTTACTTTTGGTCCATAAAATTGGCTCATATTACGAAAAGTTACAGTTTATATCATCTATAACATCTAAGTGGTTTTGATCCCAAAGACGAAAATTCTAGTTTTATGCACTAATAAAAATTTCATTCTGAACTTACAAGAACAAAATGAAGTAGGGCTCTTAATTTTACTTCCAAAAGAGTATCTGAGAAGAAATTGTGCAATCATTGAGATGTTTATGCCATGCCCCCATTCACCTGTGACGGCATCATGTGATCCAGCACATGGGGCTGTTCCTTGGCCTTTGATCTCTGTGTTGGTATAGAACAGGAGTCACATTTCCAAAGCGTGCTCTTGCTAAAAATAATTAACTAAGTCACTACAGAAAAAGACAAAGGAATGTAATCATTGACAGTGTTAAGTGCCCAAAGAAATTCTTGTCCTGGAAGATCCCACATAAAACAGATTACTTTAAATTATTTTTAAACTCTTGTCACTCAAAATAAAATAAAATAAACACCCACAACAATTTACTTGTGTGTAAAAAATTAAATTTTCTATTTCCGTAATCACACAGATAATAATGTAACCTCCAAATATTTAAAACAAATACAAACAATTGTGCTTCCAATTATAAAGCAGTTTAGTGGTAAGTTTGCTACATAGTGCTGCCCAAATAAGGCTGACAATTCACTTCAAACCTGATCTTTAAAACTATAAAGAAGATACATATTTTTTTTATAAAAAAAATCATCCATGTCATAAAACACAGTTTATTGGAGATGTTCTCAAAACTTTAAATATTCATGCTCAAATGTGATGAAGTCACCTTCTGATGCCGTTGTTATGCTACAACACACGGTATGCTCGGCTGATTATGAATCACCTTGGTATAGCATACAGTGATGCAAAATCTATAATGTGAACATCATGCTTAGAATCATATTTAGGCATTCAAGAGCACTACTAGGATGGCCTGTTAGCATACATTTTGCATTTATTTACCAATTAAAAATGCATTTGGTATGGATTTGGAAATACTATGCAAAGCTGCAGTGCTCCTGTAAACAGATTATGGTCCTGGGGGACAGTGTGGTATTGAATGACTAAATAGGCCTACTATGATTTATGATAATGCAAAAGAAAAACAGGGCTTCTACAATCGGTCTCTTCGCTTCGTTGACTGGACAATAACATATTGCTGGTTCCACTACTGTACAGTGCTTCAGTTTCCAGTAAACATTTTAATTTTAAAATCTCAGGTAAACTCGTTCTTTGTTTAAAATGATCTGAATCATTCTGCATTTCAAAAGAATAACGTAGCCAGTGCATGCATTTAAGAAACCAACTCAGCGTAATGAGTGCACTCGATTTTGCTCTCTCACGCACACACCAATGCACACAGATGAGCACAAAAGGACGAAGCACAACTTTATTCTTTTCTTTAAAGTAATATTAGACTCACCCTACACTTTAATCTCCTGTTTTTTGTGCAAAACACGGAATCGGTGGGATCTGCAAGGTCCATGTTAAGCAGTTCATAGAAGTGTCCATGAGTGGGAGAGGCGTCTGTTAAAGCCTTTTTTTTATTTCAGCTGACGGGTTGAATACTCTTCAGAGAAAAGGGAGATTTGGGGCATCAGTGTATGTGACGGAGGAGATTATAGAGGTAATCCTGCCCGATCATTTGGGAATTAGCCAATCTTCAACTTGCTCTTATCTAGTAGTTCGTGCTCACAGTTGAAGTAATTAAGCAATCTCTTAATTAACACCTATTTCATTTAGATTCCGTATTCGTCAGAGCAATTGGACTTAATATCTTTTATTCTGTGGGTCAGCTATGTTTTCTTTAAGGTTGAGCTGTTATCCATTTAGTTGTAGGTTTGCAAGACTTTAGAAGTAGTCTTGTAGTTTTGTCTTACAACAGGCCGATCCAGCAGTACAGCTAATTACAAGGGTTCCTGGCAGAGCTCAAAGACTTTTTTACAAGCACTTTTTTCAGCAGGTTTGCTTCTGCCCCGAAAAAAAAAAAAGATTTAGTTGGCATAAGAACTAACTCTGTATTATACAGAAAAGAAACAAAGAAATTACATTACTACAATATATGCATTAGATTCATTCCCATTCTCTTTATATACTGTGCAGTTGGACAGTGCAGCTCAGATATCTACATCTCATCTTTAAAAAGACACCAACTCATTGCCTGATAATGAGTGTAACAGGGGTTTTCTTCCTGCAAGCCCTGCTTTACAAACCTTTGAAATGTAATTACATTTTATCAGTCAATAAAACAAATTGTGTCCAGGTCAACTGTATCATCACGACACAACCCTGTTTTCTGATAAGAAGCAGTTTAAGATGAATGAACATGTGACCTTTGGCTTTTTGTGACTGTTTCACCATTACAGCCTCTTTAAATTACCTATTATTATCCATACAGTATCACATTAAGATCACAAAAAGTATTTTCTACTTAACATCCATTCGTCCATTTTTTGAGATCGCTGAATCCCTTTTGGGGTCACAGAGCTGATGGAGTTTGTCCAAGCTACTGTCGTGGAAAGGCAAGATTCACCCTGGACTGGTCACTAGTCTTTTGCAGAGCCACAAAATCACACATACACAACTAAGGAAAATTTTGGAATCATCGGTTACCCTATGAAGAATGTTTTTGGTCTGGGAGAGGAAGCCAGAGTGCCCGGAGAACATGCAAACTCCACACAGAAAGGACCCAGCCCGGATTCCATTTGAACTAATGCCTTCTCATTGTGAGGTGAAGGTTCTAACCACATCACCACCTTGGAGCCCCTTATACTTAACATATGAAAACAAAAAGAACCTTTTTTTTGTGTTGATGTGTTCCAGCAGTTACTTCTTGGTCAACTGGGATGTATCTTGATATTTCTTGACAATTATCCTAAACAGGATATGTGTTAATGTTACAAATGTTAAAGTCTCACTACGATCATCTTTTGATCTATTTTGAAAGCATTCCCAGTGTTCTATTAAGTAACATTTTTATTATTTGTATTCAAAGCCTAAATAAATAAATTAAAAAAAACAGTTGTGTCGATTTCTAGAGCAAAATTTCTTCAGAGTGGCAAGAGTTCATCAGAAATTTACCTCCGTGTTGTGGGTAGGACTGTTGGCTGGTTAACCCCCATCCCCATCATATTTTTACCTGAACCCCAACCTAACATTAGCAGTGCAACAATAATAGCGAGCGATATTGGAGCAATCCAGCTGTACAGTTCGGAGCCAGATGCCAGTTCAGATGGAGGAAACAAAGACTTGCTTGGATCCATATCTGTCTTCAGGCGGATGCACCAAAATGGAGCAGCAGGAAGCTTGTGGCCTGCAGTTGTAGGTCCTACATCACACTTACAAGCTTTTTCAGATGGCTCCAGATTCACAATTTGAATAAAGACATACTCAGAAAGGCAATTTTGAGCTTAATTTTCTTAATTGATGTCCTCGTTCATTAAAAAAATGCTACAAGAACATGTTAAAAACACCAAAAGCATGATTTTCATAGAAAATTGGTCTTTAAAGCAACTTAAAACAAATGAAAGCAGTCAAAGTGAGAAATCTCATATGCTTTACACAAATTGAACAAACACAAATAAAACAGTGAGATTTTAAACAAAAAAATATATTCATCGAGAAAGCCATTCAAAATACAGTGGCTTTTTTTTGCACGAATAACTAGAATGGTTTACCATATCTAAAATTAAAAAAGTAGGGCACAGAATTACAAAAAGAACTGAAAAAAATGAAGTACCAACAATTCCAAAGATTTTTGGTTCATATTCAAACTATACTTTTCCTTGTTTGTTGTAGAAATAGGTGGAAAACTAAAAAAAACAATATGAGCAAGGTAAAGTAAGGAAACAAATATGTGGTATTGTGTGGCGAGGTCCCGCCGAGAAAAGATGCAGAGGAGCCAAGGTGAGGAGGATCTGGTTTTATTCAAGACCCGGTGAGCACCACGCAGGGCCATGCAGCACTCACTGTCACTCCTCTCGCTTCACCACCTGCGGTGCTCACCTTTTGAATGGGATGTCACGCCCACGGGGCGTTGCTCTCCATTCCCGTCCAGGTGGCACCACAGGTGGTAATCATAATAATGAATAACAAAATACAACAATACACAAACAATAAAACCCGGTGTGGCCCCCCCCTCGGCATCTGACGGTGCCACACCGTCACACCATCCCCCTCCTCTGAAGGATCGACGGTGTGCGGCGATCCACTCAGCAGTCCGCCGCCGTGCATTCCCCACGCCGATCCGCCAGAGACGCGTCCTCGCGTCGGAAGAACGCACGGGCTGCAGCTCCACGACGGCGACCCCTCCGATCTGCTCCTCGGTGCCGCTCCGGTCGGTCCCAGCCCCGGCAAAGGCCCTTCAAACGGCAACACGCCCCCGCTGGTCCCCTTCCGGATGGCACCTCCGCCGATCGGAGCCGCCGACAGCAGGTTTCAGGCGAGTTGTCGTGCCTCTCCCGGAGTACTCCCCTGACGGTCCGGTAGACGTCGATCCGCCCCTTGTCCAGCTCCGCGCAGGCCTCCAACGCCCGCATCCGCGGCAGTGGAACTGGGCGGCGTGTCCGTCCCGCCTCTGGCCGTCGCTGTGCTCCGGCGGTCCGCCCCTGCTGTCCGCGTGGCCCGCCGCTCGCCATGGGCGCCAAGTTGGACGCCGTAGGTCTTTCCGGGCCCCTCTGCGATCCCACTTCTGACACCAAATGTGGCGGGGTCCCGCCGAGAAAAGATGCAGAGGAGCCAAGGTGAGGAGGATCTGGTTTTATTCAAGACCCGGTGAGCACCACGCAGGGCCATGCAGCACTCACTGTCACTCCTCTCGTTTCACCACCTGCGGTGCTCACCTTTTGAATGGGATGCCACGCCCACGGAGCGTTGCTCTCCATTCCCGTCCAGGTGGCACCACAGGTGGTAATCATAATAATAAATAACAAAATACAACAATACACAAACAATAAAACCCGGTGTGGCCCCCCCCTCGGCATCTGACGGTGCCACACCGTCACATATTGTAAAATGTATTATTGTTTTGTCATATGAAGTTGATTTTTCGTAACAAAGAGGTGAAAGTTGCATGTTTTCCAGTGTTGTTGTTACTTTTTTCTTTTTTGTTCACAATATGCTAATTAATTATAATTGTATTAAACCTATGAAAATAAATCCAGTTTATTCAACCCTCCTCTCAACCTTATTACTATGTTATTTAGGTTTCTCAAAGCCCAAATGGCAGCCCAATATGTTTCCAGTATGTGTTTTAAACTTTAGACTGGATACATTTATCAACATAAAAGTCAGAAGCACAAATGGCTGATCAATTTAAGCAGCAGTGTTGGATTTACAGACATGTTTTTCTGTAAAATCTACATAAGGCAAAAAAAAAATCACTTCCGACTTGAAATGATTTAAGTTTGAAAATAATGTGAAATCAAAATATTAATGCTATAAAGAATGGGTGCCATATATCGACATGGCAGACTAATACCAACAGAGTGCTACTTCAAGATGCATGTCCACAATGTCGACATGGTTCATTTCTTTAAAGCTGCAAACTAAACAGTTGTAAACCATGAAATATCCTCAGCACATGAGAAACGAACACAAATGAGAAGATGTATGCTGTTCTGTTTGCTTTTTGCCTGATTACATTAAAGATGTCTCATTTAATTACATAAAAAAGCACACAGAATACTTCAGAATATGGACCATATAATGAAGATCAGTCCAGAACCAAGATTTTCAAAATAGCCTTTACCTCAAAGAAACTGACTAAAAATCAATGGCAGTGATCCAGTGATAATCAGACCAACAATGCAGGAGACTTGGCTGAAAATTGTTGTTTTCTGACTGGGTTACAGTTTCTCCAAAAAAGTGTGACTTCAGAAAAAAAGAAATAGAAAAAAAACCTGGTTTGTACCTTTTTGCCACAGTGTTACTTAAAAGGCTGGAATGTGTTTCTGTGGTGGTAAGCACTACATGCAGTCTCAAAGCAAGAAGGCTGTGGTTCGAATCCCAGGAGTACTTGCTAAGAGTTTGGAGGTTTCCGTTTTTGCATATGTGGGTATTTCCAGACACTCCTGCTTTTTTCACGTAGATTGTTGACCTGATGTTGTCTCTCATGTGTGAGTACTTCTATCGAGTTGTGGACATTTTAACCCCACCTTTACCCTGAAGGAACTGGGTTGGCTTCAAACAACCACAGTGACTCTGCAAAGCATGAGTTGGAATTGCTATTGCTGCTTGTGACGATGTGTACCATGTTTTCAGGATATAAAGATAAAAAAAAAATGATGCAGAAGCATTTTACTTACATTTTTTTCTCAATAATGATTTAAACAATAAGAACACATCAGGATTAGTGGAACCTAATATCCAGGAATGATAGACAGAACTATAGTTAGATGAGTAACACTCCAATTATGTTGTAAGTGGTATTGACTGTAAACACAGACACAATTTTTTTCCCTCTGAGTTTATTTAAATTGAAGGCACGGTCGTTGTCTTTTTTTTTTTTTTTTGGGCTACAAATGAATAGAGACTAAGAGATTTTAATATTGCAATAACAATATTTACAAAAAATCCCATATTTACGAAAAAATCAATGGCTCAGGAGAAAAGGCAATAATGCAAACTAACCAAACAAAATTAAATCGGCCACAAAACAAGAGGAAGAAGTAAATAAGGTGATTTGTATTGAAGAGTAAGCTTTTCATTAGGCACAGATCTTTTGAGCGTTGGCTCTCAACATTTCATTTTGAAGTAAGACTTTTTTCACAACCCCCTCCAATAAACTAAATGTCCTGTGTCAGCATGATTTTATGCCCTCAACAATAACAATTAATCATTAAAAAACGAGCGTCTGTATTTCATCAACAGGTACAATAATACTATGTGTTTAGGTATTGTGTCACTGAAAATGACTTTTTCTTTTTTAAATAAAGTTACGAACATTACTTTTTTTTAATTTTCATAAATGTTATTGCTCCCTTTTCAGCTCTTAATTAAATCCTCCATCACTTTCCACCACAGTTCTGAGACCATGTGCAGCAGGATTATGGGATTACATTATCAGAGTCTATGCTTGTGAAAGGCCTCTGCAGGAACCCATGTAGTGTTTGGATCCCTGTGGCACAGAGGAATTCTAGGTGGAATTCTTTTGGCGGACTAAGTGAGCCATGGCTTGTAAGAAGCACAGCAGGTCTCTGTAGGCTTCCTATGGCATGTTTCTCAACAAATCTAACACAACGACTGTAGTATATAAAATAAAAATCACTATTATCAGTGTTTTCCATAAATTTTAATTTCATTAAAGGTAAATCATATGATGTGGTTGTGTGTGTTATTTTTGGGATGGGTGGCTATATTTTGTCCCTAACAAGTGCAGCATAATTAATAAAACTCTTACCTCAACAAGTACAGCTCTGTGCAGCACCTTAGATTTGTTTCAGTGGAAAACCTAAGTTACTAATTAAGCTGTTGCCATCTCTCCAGCATGAGAGGAATAGTCTCAGAAGATACGTTCGCCACCAAATTACAAAGCCAGTCTTAAGAGTTGGAAAACTGAGAGCAATTATTTTAACAAGCATAAAGCATTTTCTATTGAACAGCACTTCTGAACGATCTAATATTACGTATGAAGAAAAATTGAGTGAAAAAAGCAACAGGAAAAAAATAACACCCCTCCCTCCTCAGACTGCTTTAAGCCAGGGAGGTGTTGACCTCCTACTGCTTCACTCTGTGTGGTCACAGACAGTCTGACCGTGGCCAAATGCAATTACATTTTTTACAAGAATCTCACACACATAGACTTTTAACGTGACTACAGTTATCCCAAAACTGAAGAAAAAGGACTTACATTTTCTCTACGTAAGTTGACTGTGCAAGGATATCAAGCAAAGGTGATGGGTAAGACTAAAATCTGGAAATGTTGAATTACAGTGGAGTTTTTCTGTTTTTTTTTTATACGTTTACACATTCACTCACATTTTTTGAATCATAGTTAGTTTGTTAAGTTTTATGTGAGGTGAATTTGCACAAGCAACTCAATGTCAGCTGTCAACAGATACATATTTTCACCCTTTATGTTTTCAGTCTTTTATAAATGAATCATTTTTTCACATTTGTTTGCTTTTGGCACACACAGCTTGTCATGATTGATTTAATTGCATTATAAATATTACTAATTAGGTTACAATACTTGTTATAAACTTTAGACCGGACATATTTGTCAACAAAAAAGTCAAGATCTGTAAAAAAAAAAAAAAAAAGCAGAAAAATTGCAACAAAACAAATAAAATAAGTGGTTTGATGCAAATAAATAATTAGCTTAACTTTATCCTTTGACAAAATGGCCCCTCTGCTCTGCATGTCCAGAGTTTCACAAGCACAGAGAAAAAAACTGTGCAGACATGTGCGCATCCCAACAGTCATGGGTGTACCCATGTAGATAGACAGATAGTTATGATGATTTGACTTTGACCACAGTCTGTCTTTATGGTGCTAGGTGACTCAGTTATTTTTACACCCTCATCTAAGCAACACACCACTTATTTACCTGAACACTGCCCATTTTCATCAAGACCCACCTGGGAAGTTGACAGATATATCCTATCTGTCAGATGACCTTGGTCTTAAAATGCCCATTATGCTGGTGGGAAATTGAGAACATACATGCACCACTCATCTGGCCATCATGTGGCAGTCACAAGACATGTGCCATAACAGCCAAATGTCTTTACGTACCTTTTAAAATGTCTGTGGTAAAGTCTACGTTGCTAAAAAAAAAAAAAAAAAAAAGTTTATATTTGAACATTGATTCTATCCTGATAAAGTGCAATGGTTCTATAAAGACAAAGGGTGTTGGTGAAAACACCAAAATGTAACTTTTCTAAATGATGCAGCTTTTTATTATAAAGTCAGAAAAATATATTGTCAGCATCTTGTGGAAAATGTGATTGTATGACTGCAAGTTAGTAGGTTAAAAAGAAAAATAAGGAAAAGACAGCTTTAATATTCTAATCAACTTGACATTTTTTAAAGTTTGAAAATTCAGAAAACCAATCACTTTGCCTGCATTTAAAACTAACTAATAGTCTTTAAAATGTTTTAAATGTCTTTAAAACAAGAGAGAATCTGGCATGTGAAGTTATGTGTTTATTATTTTATCCAAATGTATTTTCCTCCTCGGAAAAAAAAATACATTTTATACCCAGACTACCACACTATTGTACAGCGCATCAACTAGTTGACATATTTAATGAGGAATTCCTCGCATTCCTTTAAAATCGTCTCTCATAAATGTGCCTGTCAGTCTATGCCTGAGTGTTTATGAACACTTTCAAAGGCACGTCTTTTGGAAGTGACTTCATGGTCATGGCTAGCATGTCTTTAGTGGTCCCTAACCTTTTTAACCCCACGGACCGGTATTACGTCTCACAAAGTTTTCACAGACCGGTCTTTTAGACGTGGCGGACGATTATTGTAGCAATGCCACGATTAAGGAGGAGCAGGGATGTGACACGTCAAACTCTATGCTTTTGACACCCAAAACATTGTACATCGCAAGGTCTGATCATACTCTCCCCTTCCCACACTTGTGGTGCAAAAAAGAAGTGTCTATTAAATGTAGCTTTCTTGTTTTGGAAGTTGAAGGCACCTATTCTGTCTCCTAGCTGGGCGTTTTCCCTAAAGACGTTTGTTTTTTACTCATTTTGCTAGCTCCTAGGTTTTATTTTAGTGGTAACCTATCACGTGACCGAGAAGAGCGCCTTGGCCTGCGTCAAGAGGGACAAAGACAGATGTAACAGAGAATCAGGAGTTTTTCAAAATAAAACATCTTTCAGATTCTGAAATAAATGAAGTTATTTATTCTTTCTGTGCGGCCCGGTACCAAATGACCAGGGGGGTTGGGGACCGCTGTTCTATGGCATTGTATTAACATGAACTGCATAAATAAATAATCAATATTTATGGTGTAATGCATCATATTGATGGTTAATTTTTCTATTCTTCATGCTTATTATAAATTGTTTTTTTATTCCAGCCTTTTTAGCAATGTTCCTCTTCAAATAACTAGAAAGATTTCAAAGCTGCATCTCTGATTCAAGTTTAAAATGACTTAATCTTATCAATAGTGATGGGACCATTACAAATATATAGTGCTGACATGTGCACCTCCTTCCTTTTTTCCTCCCTTTGTATTTTTAATTAAGCTGTGTTAATATTGTGTGTATATGGATGCTGTGAGCTGAACCACAGGATGAAATGAAATAAAGGGAGGAGGTGGACAGAAGCGTGTAGGTCACACCTCAATACACACAGACAAAGATGTGATTAGGAATACACTGCAGAGGCACACAGGGAAGTCTCTGTTGGACATGGATTATAATAGATCGGCTTTAGATCAAAAATAAATGGCAGACTTGTTTGAGTGGGAACTGGTTATCTGTTGCCAGCATAAATGTATGGTTATTTAGGTTTCTATTTTAGCATAACTGTCAGCTTAGGACTTTTAAATGAGTTGTTTCTGTTGCCCACATCGATTGTCTGTTATGATCTGCAGCACTGTGGCCTGACCCCAGCAATTCAACGTAAAAAGGGTAACCCCCAAATGCAACGCCTGAGCATCACTGAGCTGTTGTTCCTCGCCAAAAGTCATAAGAATCCTCAACATATTCAGTCAACCCACATTTATCAGACCTCCCACCTAGTGCAGCAGTGTCCCTTCATCCTCCATTATATTTCCAATTAGAGTGGATTTTCAGGGTTTAAAATCATTTTTCCAAGCATCACCCACTGTTTACACTGGCAGTGTCTCTCCAGATGTCACAGCGAATCTTTCTACTCAAAACAACTCTGACCATTTGGTGAAAAGGTATGCAATGTATGGTTTTTGTATGTATGGCAATATGTGGTGGACTGACAAATGTATATGGATGATCAGCATCATGTTTCATAAGGGAAAAATCGCTTTGACCAAAACAAATTTACTGCGGTCAACAAATCCATGTAAAGCTGTGCCTGCGTGGTAAAGACATATATAACAAGATGTTTATGTGGCCCTGGTTCTCTCCTGCACATCTGGCCCTTAAATTAAAGCTGCTGGAAATAAGGAGAAATTTACCGTGATCTTGACAGGATTTCATACTGGGCACAGAGCCCAGTCCCCCTGCCTCACAAAGCCCTGCAGGCCTGACACACATATGGGGGCAATTATTTGTAAAGTAGCTGTGGTGGCACCAGAGAATCATTTGAATGGAGCAGGAGTGACGGTGTGCGCATTTGCAGTTAAACATACAACCTCCATATGTTTACTCCATGTTATCACACACACATCAGCAGGAGAAAGTGTACCGAGGCGAAAAGGAGATATGGAGAGGTTCTATGGCTGTTTGAACCAGAAACTCAAACCCACTCCACTCTTCTTGAAAATGGATTATCTTTTCAAGTATTGCACAGCTCTCAAGTTAAATGCTCACAAACACATTTATCTTTCTTCCCATGTGCAAGTGAAACTCTGACACGTCTTCATTAAAGCTGTACAGTTCGCTTTTCAAGTCTGTTGCTTTGTGTGTGGCAGAAGAGAAATTAATCAGCTAAAAAAAAAAAAAAACTCCCTAAATAAGAAGCAAAAGGGTTTGGATAATACAACAATGAAATGAAAGAGATAGTTTCTCTGGTGTGTAGCCCTACAGTAAAGCCACTGGTTGGTCATGGCTCCGGGCTGCAGACGGACCGTCTCCTCACAATGTTGGCTGGGTTAGACTGTGGTTCTTCAGCGAACCTCAGCAATGTGCTAAACTCAGAAGTGACTCAAAGCTACTCTCCGGAGATTCAACCTCCAAATGCATGAGTGAGAAGCAAATATGCAAAAGGACCATTATTGCATACAACAGATACAACGTTTTCTTTGTATGCAAATAAAGACACCACTACAGTCTCTTTGAGCTTGCATTTGTGCTGTTCTTGTAGTGGCTTGTTAAGAAAGACTTCCCAAAGGCTTGGTTTGGGTCAATGTGAAGCTTAACGACTGAGATATTCTAATAAGTGACACACCCTCATCTGCCTTTTCAACCAGAATTTTAACTTTGTATCTTCATCCCATTTCAGATGCATTAACAATTTAATACAAGAGACTTAATCTAATAATGAAAACTGGAATTGTTTTAAGCATGTTGAAGAAATTACATGAGTAAAACCCTTGTTTGTTCATCTTACAGTTTTTTGTGTGAACTCTACGATGACCTTAACCCTCCTCACATGTCAAAATCTGTTTGTTATTTGTTTGAATATGATTAACTAACCAAGTAATTCCATCCAAGACTTTAGATCCTTTTTCATGCTACGCTCTGTTAATCAGACTGTTTTATGATTAGGATTTCTGGCTTGCCATAGAATCTCTTTTACACGCTTCACTTAGATGATGCCATGTTCTTTAAATATGATAGCTTGCAAATTGAAAAAAAAGTCTGAATTAACCCCTCTGTGCCATTCTTAGTTCTCAAAAAGTTCCTTAAAATGCTAAACACTTCTCGCTTTTCATTTTTCCAGTTGGTCTTCTGCTCGATTTAGGAATTATTCATTTTCACAGGTCAGATTTATGGTTTAATTGCAGCATGTAGTCGTTTATTAATCTAGGAGAGATTTTTTTTAAACCTTTCATTTACTGTTTAATACAGGATGAACAGTATCTGTCAGCTTTAAGGAGTGGCTTCCTTTGAGAAGCTGTGTCAGTTACACATTGGAGAGTAAAACAAAATAATAAGAGATAAAACAGAAAATAAATACTAATACAACTTTGACACATTGGAAGCTTTAAAAGAAAAAAAAAGCTTGGCATCTTAAGTTGTAGCTCATGCCTGCATTGCTATACACTTTAGTTTTCCCTCCAAAAAACATGCATACTTGTTTGGTTGGTGACATTAAACTCTTGTAAGAATTCCTCATCATATACTGATTACATTGGTTGAAAAATTAGAGTGTTTCTTCCGTCAGCTTTTCAAAAACAGTATTGCATTATCGATAATGCAAGATGTAATGAGGACATACAACAATCAACATTCAGGATTTGTCAGGGGGGTCATACAGTATGTATGTTCTGAACCTGGTTACCCATAACAATTAAAAGAAACAGTTTACTTCGGAAGTTTTCCTGCTGGACTAACATTTAGACACTTGATTTGTGTTTCCTTTCTCTTTTACAAAACAGCAAACCTTTTAAAAAAGATTATTAAAGATTAATAAAGATTAACAATTCACTCATTTACATGTGATTTCTTTTAAATTCACATTTGTGATTTTTTTCTTCCACCAGTGAACTAAATGCTTCTATAGTTACTTTTCTATCAGGTGATCAATAACTCCTTTTGAAACATTTTAGCTGATGTACTTTTCTTTGACCATGTCTAATTTGCTTTACAAAAATGCCTAAATGTTTGTTGAATAATTATTGAAAATATTGAAATAATGTAGTAATTAAGTTTTGCCAATTCAATAAAAAAAGAGTTTGTTTGGGGGCTTGCTTTAATTTTGTTTTAATATATTCTGTCACATCATTGTCTACCACAGTAAATAGACACTCACTCACCTTCGCAAAGGTGTCTACTCATTTTGCACAAACCAGATATTTGTATGCAAAAGGAATGACCTGTAACTATATTATGTGTTTGTGGATCTGTGATGTGTTACAGTTCTATGTGCAAAAGTGATCACGATAAAGCAAAATCCAAAAAGCATAAAAATAATGTTTATCCTCAAATACAAAAGGGGTTTATATAAATACACACCTTATGTGTCCAAAGCTCAACCATCAATCGTAACAGTAACATCTGTCCAACACCAGAGGCTCAACTATCTGTTCGCTTAGCTACTCGTTTCCTCTTCATGTTATCTGGAAAAAGAAACAAAAAGAAGGAAAGAGGTGGTTCAGCCTGATCTGTCAATGATTTTGTTCATTTATTCTAAAATGCAATTAGTAAATAGCACTTTTTTGCATTCTTGACCTCTCCCAAATTGCTTTACAATGCAAAACCTATAAATACATCTAAGACTATGTAAAGTCGTGCAATGCTTAAAAACTGTTGGACATATTAAACACTGATTCATTGATCCATCGATATTAAATTGGTTGTCTCTCTTTTTGAGCTCCAGCCACCTATAGAAAACATAGAAAAAACACACTAAGATCAATGTGGAACTGTTCGTGATTTCAATATGCATTTCCAAAAAACTTTTAGATAAAACAAAGCCCCCTAAAAACAAAATATTATGATATTTAGGGTCCAATACTCAAGTTTATTGATTCACTCTTCAGAACTTCAACTCAGAAATACTGTATTTAGGAGATGTACTGTGACTGGCTTCAGCTCCCATCCTTGCCTTTGTTTTACTTTCAGAACACCTAGATTGCCCAAATCGTTTAAACAGCTCAAGTCTAACACTTTTATTGGTCATCATCAGTCTTGTTTAAAGCAGCCATGCAGTGGAGATGGGGTTGCTGGAAGGGAAATTGCGCTGATTTGATAATGAAGCTTGCAAGACGTAGGCTGATGGCGGTGGGTGGGCTCGGGTGAAAGAGATTCAGTAATTAAAGTGTACAGGTGATTCATTCAAAGAGAAGCCGGAGGATGGGAATGTGACAACATAGCTAGGAAGATGAAGCTTAATTGCAAATGTAGGCAGTGGTTGAAATAGATTACTCAGATTGTGTGGTCTGTCTTTGCAGAAATCATGCTGAGCGCTGTTTATCCATGCAAGCCTTTTCTGCTTTTACTTTATTTGTGTTTGTGAATGCAAATATAGGATATATCAAAGTCATTTTGCCCCCTTCAAAGCATATATTTAACATGATACTTACCTGATAAAGTTTCTTAGTAAAGCCTTTTCTTTCTTATGTCTTGAAATGTAGTTTTCTGAATTACTAATATTTTTATGTGCTGTTGTGCTACTTGCCATATGGTTGAGATAATTAGCTTGTTTCAATTAATCAAAGTCATTTATTTAAGTCAAGTCACCATAAAAACCACAAAAACGTTGTTATTTAGAAGCCTGCCCTTTGTGAATACTTCATGTTCATCCCAAAGAAAGGACATCCAGCACGGCACTGTCTTTTTTGTTTTATTTTTTATTTGTATTCTTTTTTATGCTGGTGATAAATAACCTAAAATATTTTAAATTCTGAATTACACATTTTGTGAATATCTGTGGGTACTAAATAGCCTTTTTAGTCTGTGTTTGCAAGGGGAAATGCTTATATCAGCAGATTATGAAAGCTAATGCATACAGTTTATTTGCATCTGGATGATAAAACAGGAGATACTTTAGAGACAGAAGAATACCAGCTCCATAATGTGGGGGGAAATTCAAACATGGGGCCCCATATGAAGTAATGGATTTACCCAATAATCCTTTAAAACCGAATGTAAAATGAAGTTAGTCCCTAATCTAGGTGAATTGATTCCCTTTGCAATGTTTGGGGACATTGAGTCTGCAGGGGTGACTTAACCTGTTAGTGATGTAACCTTGAGAAAACTACAACTGTCTCATCAACAGTAATTGGCCCTTTTTCCAAGAAAAAATCTGGTCTAAGCTAATTTCATTTTTAAGTAATGGTTTATCTTTCATAAGAGTTTGTGGTGTTTTTTTCTTCGTTTTTCTTTCTTTTTTTCCGTAAACGAATCATAATATTAGACTAAGGAGCCGGTTTAGCTCGTGCTGGTTTGCGGCGCCTTCCGTCCGTGAAACCAGGGTTCAAATCCGGGCTGCTCTCTGTTCCCTTCTCTACTTCTCTGCCGGTCCCAAGCCCGGTTGCTTTGAGAAGGTTGCGTCAGGAAGGGCATCCGGCGTAACAACATTGCAAAGTTTACCATGCGACTTGTTCGCTGTGGCGACCCCTGATGGGAAGAGCCGAAAGAGAAAGAAGAAGAAGAATCATAATATTAGACTAACTTTTGATTATTATTTTTTTTGAGTAACTTTTTAAAGTATGGAAGTGTATTGCGTTCAATAGTTTTGTGTTTTTTTCATGTTTTTTCGTTGAAATATTTTTTGAACTCCAAAAACAAAGAACTACAAACATCTGGTCATGAAAAATATAAGATGAGCTGCAATTAAAAGTTGAAAAGCTACAATGCAAAAAACAAACTACCTGCCACATAGTGAGCATCCTGGTCACTCACAGACTTTGCTGCTTTGTGCCGAAGGTTGTTGTCTGGATTGAATTGCAGTATTCTTGCTGCTCACTTAATTCTGATGCATCCACTTATAGACCAATAGATCCATGTTCCGGTACCTATATCTTTTCCTTATCTGAGCTGACAACTGGCTTAAAACTGTACGGCTGGATGGAACTTTTTGACCAAAGATCGAAACGATGATTGGAGTGGGACTTCATCACCAAAACTGCCTAAAATATTTTAGGTTGGTTCAGAATCATCATAGTCACATGTGCCATCATTTCCTGAGTAAAATAAAATTGACATTTTGTTCATATGAATGATCTCGTGAAACCTAAAGACCACGCCTGGCATAGATAAAATGACACCTACACAAAAGAGAGGAGACTAATGAGAAGACAATCCAACTTGACACTTTAGCTTAGTAGCATACTCAACATGTTTAGGGCAGAAAAACCTATCTGAGAGTAATTAATTCAAAAGGCTGACAAAATTTTAGCTATTCATGACCTTGATAGGGTGCACATTAAAGAGAGGATCCCTTGCTAAACGTGAAATTATATGCGACTGGAAAGGCATGGCTCACTGGAGTCACCCCAGAGTAAACAAATGAGTTCAGCAAGCAGAAGAGGGATTACCATATCTCCACTTAACTTATTTTATCCTGTGAGAATCATCAATATTAAAGGGTAAGGAGAAGGAGAGAAACTGCTGAGGTGGGCTTTTAGCAGCAGGGTGAACCAGTGTGTTTAAGAAGAGAGATAAATGAGAGATCTCCCCGGAATTTACAAAGACAGTAAACATGGCCGTTTTATCTTTTCTATTCACAATTCAACTTTGAAAAAGTGCAGCACATTATGGTGTCACGATCACAACTGTTCTCCCAAGTTATGTAAACCGTAATTTTAATTTTAACGTTTTCTTTTTTGACGTTAAAAGTATTGCATTCAGTTAATGACAATATTGTGCATGCTGACTGCACTTTTGACTCTTCATTACAGTACTTGTGACAGGTGACCCGTGTTTTGTGTGCCTTTAGGTTAAACGCCAGCAAATATGCTGTGGTTGCCTGCCATGCCATGAAGAGTAGCATGAAGAGGTACACAATGCCTCAAGGCTGTCAGACTCAGCATGATAGTGTTGTCAGGCAGATGAATGTGAAGGGAAAATGAGTGATGATTTAGAGATGTTTCTTGAATTTATCTCATCTCTCAGGCCAGCACGGTTTTAGACAAAAAAAAGTAATTTTGCCAAATTATATAAAGGTTTGTTTTTTTTCTTCTGATCCACGGCTGGTTTTAAGCATAACAATTATTTAGATGACATAGAAATGGGCCAAACATCAACAATTCAAACATTCTAGGGAAGGAAGTGTCATTTATACACATTTCTCTCAGAATCAATGTAATGTTTTTTTAGAGCATGTTGGAGTTGATTCTGCACTATGAGTCCAGACAGTTGTCAAAGCTTTACTCCAGATACAACTTCCCAAAAATTATTTTTTACACTGCTGAAGATTTAAAGAGGATCCTAAAAACCAATCCTGATTTCAGTAATAAAAAAGAGAAAAAGAAAACTATACTCACAAATGTATACCTTTGATGGCAACGGTGAAAGACTTACCTTGTAATAGATGTACAGAAGAGTTACTCACAGTTTTCAAATGGATTCAAGCTGCCTGGATGGTAATTTAAATAAAGGACATGTTAAGTTTAAAATTATTCATAATATAATGACAGTGTTGTCATCTTTAAAAAAATGACTGAATTTACAGTTGCCTGACGTTCTTCCAAAAAATCTCTTTTTATAAGGTGCTGCTTTGCACAAAAGTGTCATCGGCTTTTTGTGAATTTAAGTCAATGTCTTGAACATGTATCTCTTTATGTTTTTTACTCAGAGTTCTTGTTTTCTGGGGTGTTATTCCATGGTTTTTTGACCGCAGTCATGACGAGAAAACCACAATGATGAGAGATTTAGCATTGCGGTAACAAGAATAAACCACAAACAATGCCCCCTCAGTATCTAGCCCCCTATTCTCCTTCACAGTTTCTCACATTATACAATATGTTTCTTTTACTAATGCTATATTGTCTCACTTTTTTCTCATTTTCTTCACTTTTTGGACTGCAGAAGCCCTGGCTATTCTGAAAATGATTGTAGAAAAAACAAAGAAAAAACTTGTGGGAAGGTGTTAAAGATGGGAAATCTTTATTTAATCCAGAAATGTAACCCAGAAAGACCTGCATGTTTTTTTACCAGGTCAGCCACTTCGGATATATCAAAAAAATCGCAATATCATTTTATTTCATGTTTCTCTGTGCATACGTGGATGTAAGTGTGTGTCTGTAGGCTAAAAGGTGAACATAATTATGTAACACACATCCGAAATGCACACAATACACAACTACTTGTTTTAAAGAAGACCACACTAAGCTGTTCTAGTCACTTATTGGTAACTCATGCTTTTCTGAGAATGATTAATGACCTCTGCTTTTATGAGCTTGGTTTGGATATTTCCTCATGTTTACGATACAGCCTGGCCCTCATGGGCACTACGCCATATGTTTTTGATTTTTGTATCACTGTGATTACAGTTGTCAAAATAGTTTTTTCAAACACATTGTATTTAAATTGGTATTATTATCTTTGTTCCTTTTTCTGAAGGTTGTTCTTGTTTTGGATAACTCATGATCTCATACATAATGATACATAAAACCCTAGAAACAACTTTTCCATGACATTTAGTTTTTTTCCCCACTCTTTTTCAATGCTGTGGGCAAAAGCAGGTCTTTTTAATTTCACAACTTACCAAAGAGATGTCTTTTAAAAAGTTAACTGTTTGGCCTTTTACTATATTGGACGTGTTGATGTATGTCATCTAGGTTCAATTTATTATTCAAATGTGGATTAGTGCAATTGAACACTTTCAGTGATTACATTTTTTACATAAATTGTGCAGAGATTCTGGTTTAGCCAGTGACTTTGGCAAACAGGAGCAACATGTGGGTGATAGTATAGCACAGTAGGACTGTATGGGATGCATTGAGGAAGTGTTATCGCATCCATTGGTTTGTATGGTTGAAGGAAGAAATGTTTTTCAACTTTATTGTCCACCTGTGCCTTTCTCCGACCCAAATAAAATACAGGCTCGTGTCAGGAAGGGCCTCCGGCGTAAAAACCTCTGCCAAATTACTGCAAATCAGTAAAAGCTGTTTCACTGTGGCAACCTCTGTCGAAATATGCCAAAAGATGAACAACAACATTGTCACATTTTGACCAAATGTGTTCTTAAGTTAAACCCTCTACCTTTCTGAAAAGTGGAGGAAGACATGCACACCTGCTCGTTGTAGCTGTGCTAGTGCTGACAATTCAATTAACATTGTTCACATTAAAATTCACTGCATTTGAGAATGCTTTCAATATGAGGTATATTTTAAAAACAATAAGCTTAAAAAAAAGTACCGCTCTTTCAAACCCCAGTTTATGTATTGGTAACAACTGCCCTTACGCAACTGCCCTTACCCTTAATATAGGTATGCTGCAGGCGTCAGGTTGGAGTGAACACTTAAGAAGTATGTAAGGGTGAGGTAGCAGAGACTCAGCCGTGTCATATGGATTTTCTACTTTTTTTAATCCACCTGAAGCCTGCATCCTGCACAGGGACCCCATTAGTGCTGTTCAATTGATAAGAGCACACTCCTCGCGCATTCCTTGCTAGCAGCGTGGCTGTTAAAAATGAGAAACTTTGACAATCAGAGTGTAGTTTGTGTCTTCATCCTCTGGGCACTTACATATCACGTGCATACTCCATGGGTCCAGCAATCTACGTGGTCAATAAGGAGCTGGTGTGCATACCTTACTAACGACTGAAGTGCTGAGCAAAAGGGCACCATGCACCAGCATCACCTGTATGACATAGGTGCGTGTAACTTACACTATTCTAACAAATACTTCACAATACACTTATCACACACACTGCATACGTATTTTCAACTTTTATGATGTCCCTTGAGGTGACACAAGCCTCAAGGGGACTGCAAGGCACACCTATGCTCTTCTAAGATAAAGCCCCTTGTCTCAACAACCCCCTATGGGCTTTGACCTAAAAACTCACAGCACCGTACGGGTCAATTCCCTTATGGATGCATTGGACTAAGGCTTTAAGTTTATTTTTGTCTAATAATGTATTTTGTGAAGTTGGAGCATCTTAAAATGAAGTGAATAGAACCTATTTGCAGTAACCTGCTTAACTGATCTTATAGTTTTGGTTCAAGTTTTCCCTCCATAAGGATTCCCTGGCAACAGGAGAGATAATCGTTTCACTGGATCATCTGTGGAGATGAAAAAAAATAGTTTTGGCTTTGGATGTTTCTTCCAAGAATCTGGTTGTTTTAGTTGCCAAAAGATGTTGACAAGAATTAAGTTATTTCTATTCAATAAATTTTACCTGATCACCCCACCTTCCTTAGAAAATGTGAAAAGAATCCCCCTTTCTCTCCGTGTGGGTGCCACCCATTTCATGACATCAACCTAAAGCCGGCCTCGGCAGCGTGTCTACGTTTCGCCCACCAACACAAACAACAACCAAACTTTTAAAAAACATGGATGTGCATATTGTGCATATAAAAGGAAAGTATTTTTACCAAACACTGCTAGCTCAGCGGATAAAGTGGTAAAGTGGTTTGTGTAAGTCTGGGGCGGTGCAATCTTCCTGGAAGGGGCTGTTCTCACTTGTCTACGTCAGCTCGTTTTTGTGTATTGGGAGGAGCTGGTGCTGAGAGTGCCCAGAAATGCATAAATGCAGATCAAAATACCGCTTTGAGGTTTTTTTTTCCTGAGGAATGAGCATTGTGATAAACTAAATGCTCAAACAATTGATTTTTCACAGTATAGGCCCTTTAAAAGCTAATAACATATATTTATTTATTTATTTCCTGTAATTGCTTCAAAAGCAAACTTCATTTCATTGTTTTCTGTGTGCTTTAAAAACACAAGTATAAAAAAAAAGTAATGAAGTTAAACTGATCAAAAGGGGATTTTATTTCTTAATCCACCACAAACTACATATCCTCTTTTTTGTCATTATTTTCCTTTTTTAATCTCACATTAAATTGTATTTTTTGACTATCACATTAAAAAGAGGGCAAACATTATTCATAGATGACAGTATGTGATGTGACAAAATAGGTTTTATTCTAATTTGAGACTCTGGTTATTTATTACATATAGCCAGGCAGCTTAAAGGTAATTTTGGTTGGCATTTTTATGGCATCTCCTCGCCCTGTGCCAGAATATCCCATAGTGAGGTAGTAGCCTGGCCTTCATACCAGACACTGCGCTGGCTTGCAGACAACACTCACCCCATCTTTCCAGCTTCTGTCCCATTTTCCTTTAGTTCTCTTTCTGTATATCTTCTGACCATCTGTCTTTCTTTCATAATATTCTTCTTCTCCTCTAGTTTTTTCTATTAACCCATCTTCTCAAACGCCCCTCACCTCAGTGTTTTCTGCGTATTAATTGAAGGGTTTTAGAGCCATTACCATTCCTCAGTGAGATTTACCATGAATAGGTAGTAACCTTGGAGGTTGTGTCTTTGGCTCTGCACCACATCCCACTCGGTCCAGCTATGTTGGAAAAGGCGAGTGGCGACCACATAATGACCACTGTCTGAGGGCCTGGCTAATTTTTCATGTTCTAACAGGCGGCTGACTCCCATGCTCAGACTAGTACTAATGCAGGGTTTGCAATTGCCCTCCAGGAGTCATAAAACACTGCAACCTGAGTCTTGGATCTCTTTTACACACCAAAAGAACTCACAAGGCTTGCTAGCAAATAAAAGAAGCAATGTAATAAATAAATAAATAAGTTAATTGCATTGTACACTTTTTCCAAAAAGTAAAAAAAAAACTTTCTCTTTTACATAACAAATAGAAAACAAAGTTATGTTTTATTTTTTCTTTGTTGGTGTATGCAAGTGCTGTAAATACTTAATTTGTGATACTTAAATGTTGTAACAAGAAAAATGAGGTGAAAATTTAATGGTGTTACATGGGACTCACTGATGGAAGAATAGTTATATTTCATAGTTGTTCAAAAAGGCCTTGAAACCTAATAAGAAAAGTTAAGCAATGAAACAGTAGTATATCCACATTTGCAGTCTGGTGACATTGCTGTTGAACTGAGTAAGTAAGCTAATTCAACCCTCATCATTCATACCATAGACAGAAAGATAAACATCCAAAATGCATCATTAACATTTGCATTTCCATAGTGTTCCAATAATGGAAAGTATAGTTTTGGAAGGCATTGCATCCAGATTGTTTGTTGAGCTTGGAGTTGGCCACAGTTTGTGTTAGTGGCTTCAGACTTTAAATAGGTTAGTGGGAAGAGAACAGCACAATGCAATGTGTTGTCTGGATACACTAATTATTGCAGATATAAAAAGAATAAGGTGCACAGATGAGCTGCGATGAGAAAAATAGAGTCTCTATAATGACCCACATAATCCATTAAATAGATGAAGAGTATCCACTGCATGAAATTACATTCTCAGTATGCTGCTACAGTTTCATTTGCTATTTTTTCTGTTCATTTGTATACATTCAACTACAAAATAATGTAAAAAAAAAAAGTATAAAAACACAGAGAAGGTATAATTAAACTTTATTTTCAGGCAAATATGCTGATGAGAAAATTCAGTATGTGTTCTCTTCAAAATAAGTGTTTGTTATTCAGAGATTACTGCACTCCTCTGTATACGGCTCCTCTGTGATGGAATTATGGACATGGGGCATTCCGTAGATTAATAGTGGCCTATAACGATGCCTTTAGGCTTCTGCAGGTGCCCAGGTGGTACAGAGCCAGTCAGCTGTTTGTGGATGCTCACATTCCCACCTGTGAAGCACTTTTACATAAGCTTACGTACAGCCTCATAGAGCGCCTGGACAAGTCTAAAAGTGCAATTATCATGTCTTTGACTGATCCCAAAAGAAGCTCATTCCACCACACCTCCACCTTAAGGAAACACTGGGCACAGTGATTTTACTCTTTTTAAACGGTTGTGAACTGTAGTTTTATTTTTAGTTGTTTATTTTTTTTAAATTGTGTATGTTGTATCTGTCTTCTTTTATGGACCGCATTTGAGGCTGACATGAGGTGAATTATATGAGAAGGAAATATAGTAAGTAATAAATGTATAATAAGTTGGCCTTGTTGCCTCAAAACCAAACTTCTAGTTTAATGATCATGACTGGTTACGTTTTGCATTGTTTTTAAGTAGTTAGCATAAATTATTGCATACTGAAATTTCAGTTATGTTTTCTACTTATGAAGAAGTTGCACTGACTTCCTGTAGATTTACTCTAACACCACAAGCACTTAACTCAACAAAAGAAACATGTTGAAAATCTCTAACTATCGAGTTTCAGGAGTTTCCCAAAAGACACGTCTCATCAGTACTACAAGTCATGAATGGTTTGCTTCTTCCAGAAAACCTCATTTGAGATGGTGTTTCAGATAAAACGAATATCTGCAAACTGAACGTAATCTTAAGAGCCATGACACTCAACTGTAAGTGTGACACCACTGTGGCTTTTGCGACCTGTATCCAGAACCCTCACAGAACAAAGGACTAGGTTACCGCTCTGAAAGCCTTTTATCTCTTACTTGAAATGTCTGCATGTGGCTTTCCTGAGTAAGGAATGCAGACCACTTCGAAATTTCCTTCTGAACCTGGACTTTTTCTTGAGGTCTTACAATAAAGATGTGCTCCATCAGTGATATTGAAACTAGTTTGTTATCTTTATGTAGAACTTGCTGGCAGCTTCAATAAAAGTACCATATGGCCATGTGGAATAGGTGAAGTATAACTGAAAGAATTAAAACAAGAAAAGAAAAGTTACCCATCCCTGATATTATGTAATATCACATAGTTTGAAGTGAGATGGATTTGGTTTAACACCTGAGCTTTAGCGCTGTATTTAAATTCTTCCGACTACCGTAACTCTTTAACCATTTACTCAATGAACGTAAGTCCAGCAAAACAGACAAAAGCAGCTGTGCGCTGATATGCAACACTTTGCAGTAAAGAAGTGTTTATGCAATGAATGTAAATCAGCTGATTCTGTCTTAGAGAAAAGCAGCTTTGCACACTTATATTGTTGCAAAGCCAAAATGAAAAGCCGCTTGTCACCGCATCAGAATCAGCTGATTCAAGTTAATTGTGCAAACGGTGAAGGGTTTACAGTATTTCAAAGAGCGTGTGTTAATCGGGTGTCACCGACAACATCTTAAGCGCTAAAGGGCTAAAAATCGTCTTGCAGCCAAATTAAAAACTTTCACATGTGGAATTCTGTTTGGAGTCTGAGGCTTCCAGTTGGGCACCATTACGTTTTGTCAACCTTGAACAGTTTTGTATTTAGAATTTGGTAAGCAGTTAATTTCTGTTCCTTAAACATATTTGGATGAAATAATTGTCATTGCATTGATCATCATGCAAAAGACAATCTCCTTGAGAGGCCACTGTTTCTCCCACAAGTCAGTTTTACACTGAGCACTCTAAATCGCCAGTTCAAGCAACATTGTTTTTTTTATTTTATTTGAATTTAGATATGTGGTTTACATAGTAATAAAAATCAAATTGCTTGACATCTAATGCATATAAGAAGTTAGATAATAACAAAAAAGCCTATGACAATTGGCCTAGATTTCCAGCCGTAATGCAGCTGGCATCTCTGTCTGACAGCTTCAACAAACCCAGTAATTCGAAAAATGTTAATTTGCTGAATATGTCTAAGATTTAAAAAATGCCAAATATATTTATAGATCCCTATATATACACATCAGAAATAATCATATCAGAAAAAATGATTTTAACTAAAAAATTGGAAAAAAAAAACACCTTCTGTATAAAAGCAGATATTTCCTACTTTTAGCCTGCAACAACTCTCCACTATTTTGCAAACTCCTGAGAAAAACCGGCTTCAGTTTCCCTAAATGCTTCTTAATAGCTTCTTAATAATAAAGCATTTTAGGGGGATGTCAAAGAGGATTGTGATTCATTGAGTTGCGGAAAAAAATGTGTAGTTGCTCAGCATGAGACAAATTAATAAAGGAACAATATAGTTGTCTTATGTGTTTAACACTTGCTGAGCACAGCCTTCAGCTTGCAGTGAAATGTTCTATAATTATTGTGGTGTCATTCTTTTTGAGTTTATAAAACCAAATAGTTTCAACTCTTTTTACAATAAAAATGATTTGAAAGCAGTGGTTTCTGCACTTCTGCAATCTATTTTCAGGAGTGCTTCAAAGCAAAAGTAGAAGAATATTGAGAAAAATGTTGGTTTACATTACAGTATCTTCTACTGAAATCATTATAAACATTTAAAATGTATGATAAGGCTTTTTTAATCCTCTGAAAAACAAAACTTGTCCTTTTTTCTCACATATTTTTCTGATTAAAAACAAAAGTAATTATTTTCTGAGGTTGGCATGCTGGTACAGTGGTTAACATACAAAAACCGAGTATCATGCACAATGCCTGGCAAAGGCCTTTCAGTGTGATGTTTTTGTTATCTTTTGCCTTCATGGAATTTCTTGGTACCAGTACTTTGGCTTTGTCCTGTCATTTCTGACATTGGACTGTATTTTCTTCTGGCTTTGTTTTAGGAATGAAAAAAAAAATAACCAAAAAGTGACTTAAAATCCACAAATGAGCAAAAAGTACACTCGTCCAATCCTGTTGCACTACCAAGATGTCACTTTGATATAGGTACAAACTGGGGGACAGACAATGAAGAAAATTATCTACCCTCAAAAGACATGTACATTTGTTTATGTCTGCGTGTGTGTATATGTTAGAGTATGGGAGGAGGAGAAGCTGTCAGTAGCTTGTCTCATTTGCAAGTACGCCTACCATCTGTCAAGGCTTAAGTAGTTTTCCAACAGTACATTGACCTTGAGTGCCTGGTATCGATTTCCTGTGGTATCGCACTGAGAGGGGTCGTTACCACATGGCCCCAGCCGTGGGGTGTGATCAGGAACAGATTCTACAAAATCTGAATGCAATGGTGATGGATCGCCAGTCTTTGTTGGCCATCAATCCTCACCTACCATAGCCAGAGTGACACCTGCACTGAATTTATCATCATAAACATGAGAAAGGGTATACAATCTTATTGGTAGACAAAACTTTTGTCAAATGGAATTCATCATTGATAACAATTCTAGTTAGGACCTGCAATTGTAGGAGTTAAAAATGTAAAGCCGCTTACATGATAAGGAAATGAAAATATGTGTCAAAATAGCTAAAAGCATTAATGTTAAAGAAGCTTTTTAAAAATGCGCCCCAACTTTTGAAATTTGTGTTTATATTTAGTCATTTAGCAGATGTTTTTGACAGAAGCAACTTACAAAGGAGCAAAACTGTCAGTCAACGCATGTTAATTTTAAAGTTGCTGCTGTGCATCACACAGGCTGTGATTGGTTCAGTGAAATTGTTGGCAAGGTTTTCAAGGTGTCTCGATTTTCATAGAGATGTAGAACAAAACATCCAGGAGTAATGACAAGTTGAGCCTAACACAAATTTAAAAGTAACATAGAAAAATAAAAATAAGGAGGGCAGACAACACGAAATCAGAGGGAGAAGGGAGGAAAAAAATACTACCTGTGCTCAATATTTATCCTTTGTGAAATTGCAACTGTTTTAACTGAAGGACCAAAGATCAAGCACAAGTAGTTCTTTATCCATCCATCCATTTTCTGAACCCACTGAATCCCTTTTCGGTATCATGGAGTTGCTGGAGCCAACCCTGCTACTGTAGTATAAAGGCAGGGTAAAACCTAAACAGGTCGGCAGTCTGTTGCACGGCCACACATGCACACCTAGGGGCAATTTAGAGACATCAATTAACCTATCCTATGAAGCATGTTTTTGGAATCCAAAGCGCCAAAGGAATGCACAGGGAGAACATGCAAATAGCACGCAGAAAAGTCCCAGCCAGGAATCATACCAGGGCCATCTCATTGTGAGGCAAGAGAACTAATCACTGCCCCACCATAGTATTTCTTTATCCTCATGAAAATCAGTTATGATTGAGAACAAGTGAAACTACACTTAACATTAAAGCAGTGCCTCGTTGTTGGTCTAAAGGTATGAGGTCATTCTATATAGACTGCTCAGCACCCAAACTATCAACAGTCACAGGAACAATATTATTAAAATACAACAAATTTAGCTAGGAAAGCCATTTTTCCCTTAACTTTTAGTTTAAACAACAGTACAGAAACATCACATGAAAGAAAATCAAATGGAGCGAGGTGCAAGGAAAACATTTAAAAGAAAATGTGCCCGATTCTGTGAGTCTACTGACTCAAACACTCCTTTAACACTAAAGACAAGAAACTAAAAACAAATGCAGTTTGGGATAAAAAATTAAATTAATATAAAAACATTTACATGTCCACACAAGTTCTCTGTGATTGCTGAACCACAGAAGAATGCTCAGTCATGACCATATTTCATTTTAAAGTAATACAGTAATAAATAATCTTTTTTTTTTACCTGAAACTGTTTTAAAAAGGTAGATGCAGCCATCAGAAACATTCTGTTGCACTTTAAAAAAAGAAAACAATATCCAAAAGTCTCTTTATGATTTTTTTTAAATTTTTTTCCAGGGGATCAAATTGGTATCACATACTTTCTGTGTGCTTCCTCTTCCCTCTGAGCAACAAGAACAGTTATTACTGGCTTTGTCTCTTGGGAAGCAGTCCCTGGTGCCATCTAGACCACAGCTCAGAGCCTGGGCTGCAGGCCCCATGTGGAGTGCAGCGGCTTACAAGGTTTACTCACCAGGAGAACACTTCCACAGCACAATGCCTTCTTTCACTGAGTTCCTATGCAGGCGTCACACAAACCCACCACAAGATTGGGCAAGGAGTTTATAAGGGTTGCAAAAGCATGCACATACATACAGTATACCTAAGCCTGTCCAGCTATCTCTTCATTTATTCAGATGGCAAAAGAGATGCATAGAATTAATTAAGAGTACCCAAAAGCAGTGTAAAACAATTCAATATGCAGATGCTTTACTCAACACTCTCACATCTGAGAGGGTAAGACACGGATTAAGATGCATCAAAGGAAAAAAAAAAGGAACCTTATGTATTGATTTCCCCCTCCCCTTTTTATAATTCTTTTTCTCACTAAAAGTAAACTTCTGAATGGCTATATGTTCTTTTTTAAATTTGGTTGGATAACACACATTTTCCAATTACCTTATTGTATTTTTAATTTATTTTTCCATCTTCTCTCAGGACAACAAAACTGTAACTGTACCTATAATAGGATTTATGGGCAGAGGAACACTTTAGTTCTCAAGATGGGATAAAATTACACAACTGTTGAGTAAAATGTGATTCTTTTTTAGATAAATGTTCAAACGTAGTACTTTTTTTTCATACTTTTTTGACTTTCAAAACCGTTTTGACATGGGTTTTCCATAGTGATACTGTGACAGTGGAGTGGCAGCTGCCTGTGCAGCTTGATTGGTGTGGAAGCAGACAGGCCTAATCTATCTACACTTAGAAAATGGCCTTTGCCATGCTCTTAAGCTCTACTCTTTGATAACGAATGGACTTCAATGTTTCACTCACTTATTGATTGTCTTGGTGACATTTGACAGTTGAAGAATTAAGAAAAAGGGAGAAAAAGATCAAATAGAAGGATTAGTATTTGTAATACCTTAAAGGAGAGGTTTGTGGATGAAGGACCCCCATGGGGTTTTCATTGTAAATGTCTCATGATCACCATCTATAGTTCATTCCTTTTTTTCCTCTTTAAATAAGCTGCAATTGTTATTTGGCACAATGCCTTTAAATTATTCTACAAACATAGATGCTGATAATATGAGAGTATCTACAGTATAGAAAGAGAAACACTAATGGGGAAACAGAAAAAGCACTATACCCTGGCACATTTCTGCATTGTTTCCTTCATATTTGAGGCTGAGTGTGCTACAGTAAATGCTAAAATAAGGGCATTGGTTTGGAGAATTCACCGTGGTTCTTCCACTTTCCACTTGTGGTGTCCGTGTCAGTGATCTGCCTCTGCTTACTCAGACTGCCAAGGGATACAGTCCTTCTAACAGCTGCTTACTCTGTGATCCCCATAATTCAGCCTGGGTGGTATAGATCACTCCTAACATCAAACCCATCACATGACTTTGCTCATTTCTTCCACAGCTCTATTTGCTTTCAATTTTGTACTTGTTGAAAGTGAGTCTGAAAGGTTTTGTGTTTCTTGGTAACAAAATTGAGAACAGAAAGTGTAAAACATCCTGCCTTTTCTTTAGTTTATTTCATCGTACTTAAATGTAAAACAACTGACTCATTTTTCAATGAGATTTCAGGCTTTCTCACTTAGTCATGATTGTTGTTGTTTTTCTGTTGAGGTTCACTTCTCCACCCTTTTCTGTCCTATGCCTAACACTGACAACAGTGTAATTTGAACAGCTTTTCCCAAGAGCCCAATCGTTTACTTCCTGCTTGCAGAATATGCAGCTATTGATTAGTTATCAGGCCCTAATTGGGATGCAACCACTCTGATCCTAAGATGTTCAAGACTATGATGGAAATGGCAAAACAGCAAATAAGCTCATAACTTTTATAAATGTAACTCTGACTCCGACATCCAAGACAACATCGCTGGCTTTATTCCCTTTATCTTTTTCAGACCAGAACCTGATTTAAAGATAGATTAGAAGATGGAAAAAAAACTACAGGGATTAAACCTATTCCTGACACAGACAGTGTCAATATAACCTTGAGTAACTAATCTGCCTTTTTCATCAATCATGAACATTGTTTAAAAAAAAAACATCTTTATTCTGTGATTTCTATGGAGCCTGCCCCTCTTTACTTTTCTCCTTCTCCCAGCTCTTCATGGCCTTCCTCGAATACTGTGGGTTTCTTTAACCACAGCTCATACTGAGCCACTGTACAGTGTAGAGCACAGAATGAATGAGAAGAGACAGTTAATGGTCCCTCGGAGCATGGTGAAAACATTTTTTTTTTCTCTGGAGAAGTACCGGTTTGAGGTTTTAAGTATTTTTTATTTTTTTTTTGTGGCACATGGCAGAGCAAGCACCTTGTCGCTCCATGTGGTAGCTGTGTCTATTTTTTTTCAGCTCACTCACTCACTTCATCTTCATTTTATTTTGACTACCAATGCAAAGTCCTGTATTTTTCCTATCCTTGTACTGATATAAATGTATTTTTTATGACAAAGTACAGATCAAATTTTAGTAAAACTGCATGGTGAATAACAAATTCTTAATTCATAGAAATAACTAATAGAATACAGGAAGTGGTTGGCCATATAGTGAGCCTGTCCTGTTTTTTTAAAGACATGTGGACTCCAGGTAGCTCTTTTACTTGTTGCTGATACTTTCTTATGACACTCTGTTTGATAGATAAACACCAAAATGGTTATCTACGGTTGTCAGCATGGCTTTGAGTTTAGGATGGAACCATGAGCTTCATGCCCAGCGGCAGCAGTGACTATTTAGAACTGGCCGCAGCCCAAGGCCAAGTATCACTTCCTGTCCAGACAAACACGACTGCCCTTGACTCTTAGGTAGCTTTGGAATAAACTATTTACTTATATTATTTTAATTAAAAATGTCTTAATCAGGAACTTGCTTCTGTTTGATCACAAACGTAAGAAACTAAGGAAGCATTCTTACAAAATATTTCCATAAGTTTTATTGCTAAGAGTCTGATCACTCTCAAGTTTCCTGAGGTGATAAAATAAGTAGTTTCAACAAGATTGTGCAAGTTAGCTTGTAAATTGTCAGACTTTATTTAAAACATATATTTATTATGTTATTATATTATTTCCGTGCTGTTGATCTCAACAGTTTATGAATTTATGATTGTATCAGTTCAAGTAAAGCTTGGAGGAAGGAACAAGTGTCAAAGGCTGCTGAAGACTCCTGACTTCTTTGCCTCTGTGTTTTCTGCCTTAGATTCACAGGGTGAAGATCTGTGTGCCTGTGGGCAGGATGAAATCTGCGATGAGAGGCAGATGTGTCCGAATGTGACGCCCTCAGCAGAACCATCCTACACTAAAAGCAATCTAATTGACTGGCTGGTTCTCCAGCACTTCTCTCCACCCTCCCCCAGTCCCAGTGGATACCTATCAGATGGATCGCATGAACTTTCTCCTAATCAGCGCCCATTCACCAGTAATGAGAGTATGGTTAATGACTAAACAATGTGTGTATAGGTGTTTGTGTGACTGTAAGTTAGTGTGTTAAGGCTTGGTTATATGAGGCCTAAAATAGACTGAAATACCAAAAATAAAAATAAGGATGAGAATAACTTGTTTTTTAAAGAAAAAAAGTATTTTATAGAATTACACATGATGAACAGCTTTTGATGTCTTAACAGCTCAGTTCTCCCACACAGGAAATTGTTTAAGACAATTTGAAATTTACTGTAGTAAACTTAAGTGTAGAAAACTTAATCGCCACTTTGTCAGTCAAAGAAAGTAAAGGATGTAATAAAAACAGGACAATGGTAGATGACAGGATAAATTAATTTACTGCTCAAATATAATGAGACACTTTCACCTCAAATCATAAATATTTTCATGAGTCATGACCGGGTTGTGAAAGTGTGAAATCGCATCAGATCAAAGCTTGGCCTATTGTTGGTTAGCATTCAAAAACACTGAGTGTCTCAGCTTTAACAAGCTGATCTGGTTTCTTCAGTCAGTAATGATCTGCTCTGTTTTGCAGAAGATTCTCTCAACTCTCAGGTGCAAGTTGGTGGTGGAGCCGGTTCTAGATGGAACTGTTTTCTTGCAGACTCTAAATTCTCTTTCAGAATTATTAATTTAAATTGAAGTGGTTCTGTCCGTTTTTGTGTTGATATTGTCTCTTCTAGTCTTCTTGTTGCACCTGGCGCTCTATTTCAGTCACACGCTACTTAAGAAAAAAAAACACTTTATCATCAGTTTGTTTAAAATATTTATATTACTTATATTTTGTTCTCAAAAGTTAAGAAATTTAAAAGTTTAAAACAATATTGACTTGTATTCAGAATTGTTTTTAGTCTTGTAATGTAATGTTACAAATGTTTTTATTTTAAATTGTATTCTGCAAATGAAAATTCAAAAAAAAAAAAAACCTGCATTGACCAATTATGAGCGGATTGAAGAGAAAAAGAAGTTAGAAAGTGTGAAGGACTTTAAAAAAAACAGTTCCTAGGAAGAGGCCAGCTATTGTCGATCGCCTTAAAGAGCCAAGCATTCGGTCATTGCATCAGTCACACCCACAATTGTGTGTTTAGTTGATACTAATGTTGCTTGTATTTGCCTGTGACTGTTTACGAGAACTGCAATAAACTTCTGAGCAGAGTTTATACTTGTCAATTAACACGATTGAACATGAACGATATCCTGCTCATTCACTTGCTGGACTAACTGGATTTGTGTTCATCCACAAAAAAATGTACATGGTGAGCCTTAATTTAATAATCTCAGGATACACTCCCAAATCCAGTAGGTAGAAATATTGCATGTGGAAACGTGTAAAATGCAAAGAAAATAAGGCAAATGCGGTGCAAGGAGAATCACATACAGTGGGCAGAGCGCAACGTGTTTAACCCCGCTAACGTTGAGCCACGCCTGGGTCTGCACACAGAAGCCCAGGGTCGTTGGCCAAAATGGCGAGCTATAATGGAGCTATCCAGCCTTACAGTTTTGAGCCAGATGGAAGTTAAGATGAGGAAAAGGAAGACGTTAATGGATCTATTTGTCTGCAAGTGAATGATCAGAATGGAGCAGAGCAAGGACACTTTGGCCCGCTCATTTCACTTGCTGAATCACAAATTTGAGCTTTTCCAAACTGCTCGTTTTTATCTCCTCTGATTTGAATAAGAAATAATCAGAATCACAGTTTTAATCTCAATTTAATTATTTCATCTTCTAAATCCATTTTGTCCCTTTCAGGGTCACGGGGCTACCAGAGCATATCCTGGCCACTTGTGGGCCAAGGCAGGGAACATCTGGACACAGACATGCAGAACAAAATGTTGTGCAGTTAATAAAAACAATGAAAAAGATCTATTTATATCTATTCAAAACAGCGTTGAAGTGAACCTTTGGCCAAAGTTTTGAGGACCTAGTGTCCTCATGAAAGCTTCCCATCACACACCCATTAAAATGTCTAGAGCAACCTATACTCTGGAAGAGCTGTCCAATCCATTACATGCAGTTGTTTTCTGGTTGATTCTGGTTCATCTCAGGGGTTAATGTAGACAGTGGGTTCTCTGGTTAAGCCACATGCAATGTCGCAATTTTTAAATAATATCATTAATTTTTAAGATTAAAGTGGTGGACGTCATGTTGATGGTTTTGTAACAAAGTATTTATAGACAAGAGCCCTCAGTTTTAGCATCTGTTGCTTTTCTCATCATTGGCCCTACATAGGGTTAAGCTGGGAGCTGCTCTAGCTGAACTGCATTCTCTTCCTCCAAACTGTGTGGGGCCAGAGAAGGGGGAGGAAAAAAGGAGATTTATGTCCTTGTGTGACACACTCTGCCCCAGGTCTCCTGTTAATGGAAAATGAGATGTTCAGGAGACTGTCATAGAAATAAAGTTCCCTTTAAAAGCTCTACTTTTCCGCTGCTGTACGAGTACCATAGAGGCTTGTTGACAATGATGGTAATGGCACTGATCTGTCACGTTTTCATTGTGCAGTCCTACAGTTTTAAAAACAGCTTACATGACCTTTGTAAGTGTTAGAGTCTCCAGCTCTGTCACGGTATTTGATTCAAAATAAAAAAGCCCAACCGCAAGGTTTTTGTTACCAAAGTGATCACTGTTAAAACTGCCAATCAACAATGGAAAGTCAGTTTATTGACATGCATTCCGACTCTACTTGAACACTGAAACGACTGTTTGGGAAATGACCCCATAATGCTCTACCTAAGGTCTGTGGGAAAATGACTTGGGTCATAATTTTGAAATCTTTTCCAAACAGGGAGAGACAATTCCATACTTTTCACACATCACAGTTAGCCTTTGTCTATCCAATCTGGCATTCTCAATATGCCCACGTGTTTCAGATGCCTCCTTCGTCTTTGTTTCTTCAATTCTGAGCTGTTTGCTTTCAAAAGGGCTCTCTCGGCCCTCTCTTCTCAGCCATGGATCTGACTACACTGTAAGAACTGACTGGCTGTGCTCTCAAATGGAATAAAGTAGAGACCAAACTAACAAGACACAAACTATTGTCATTGCAGAAAAGGTATTGCGATGAATAACAAATGTATTAGTTTTTATGTATGGGGGTGGGGTGAATCAATTCCTCTGGAAAACATACCCTTAGATTGCCCCAATACTAGCATGAATCTGCAATGTGCTACTATGAGGAAAGATCCAATATTATCTACTAATATGAGAGGGAAAAAATCTCATGTTCTTCACATGCAAAACTAACTCCACACATCTGATGGAAAGTCAGCCTGCAAGCAGATGTTCATGTGGGATTTTATCGTGATACTTCCTAAAGATGGGGCCTGTGCATTGCCATCTTTCTTTATTTTCTTTTTATGTCAGCAAGGGAAATATGATCTAAGACATGATTGATAGCTACATTTCTGCTTTGTTTTTCTTTCTTTTTAGTTTTTGTTTTAGTTTCTTCATATTTAAATGTAGTGATGTTTAATTTCAGTGAGGTTTCTTGGACCAATTAGAATGAAATACAAATTCATTTCTACAGAGTTCATCTCAAACTTTTTGTTTTTTATAGGAGTTTCATTATGCGGTGCGAGGGCTTTGTACTTTAAGAATACAGTCCCACACAAAAGTGTAGCTTACACAAGCAATTTGCTTTCTGAACCATGAAAGACATGTTATCTCATCTGCAATGGTCTCAGCGCCATCATCAGCCTCACAATATACTGCCTACAGATGGTTATCGCTGCCGGACATCCCTGTTCGACATTTCAACCCCAACTCAACCTCATCAACCAACCAATCCAAAAAACAACAATAGGGGAGATAAAAACAGTGCTGTGTAAACCAGGGCAGCTTCTCTTCCTCTTGAGCACAAAACCTATCCTCTCTGCTTCCTGCATTGGAGATTGCAGCAGGATTTTATCCAGGAAAGGATGAGTATTCTCTTAGCTAATCCTTGTTCTGTGGTTGCTGTGGGGCAAGCTTGACTGTGTGGAAAAAGAGCACTAAAAGGCTATTCCAAAGAAGATGGAAGAGCAATAAGAACGACAACATCCAATAACTACGTGTTTTATATTTAATATTTGTGCTAACTTACTCACAAAAACTCTACTGTCTTTGTTTTATGCCTGGATAACACATGGAGCCCCTCTGCTTTGTGTCAATGAACATAACAGCCCGTATCATATCTACAGTGTGACTCCACAGAGTTCTTCACCAAGTTGATTCAATAAAGTTCATTGTGTCTATAAATTATACTGAGTACTTAAACTATTTTTCTATCAGACACTGGTTTGTTTTTGTTAAACGTACCGACATGCTTCAGTGGAATACCTTCCGCCTTTAGGGTCTGACGAAGGCGGAAGGTATTCCACCGAAACATGTCGGTACGTTTAACAAAAACAAACCAGTGTCTGATAGAAAAATAATTTAAGTACTCTCTACACCAAGTTGTTTATCCAGTCGGGGACAGGTTCAAAATCTGCCAGCAAAACCTACATTTTTGTAACAAGATCTGGACCTCGAGATGCATGCCTGCCACAACAAGTTGGGCTCATGCAGGGAGAAAGAAAAGAGTGGAATTAGGGGGGGAGGGCATCACATCCAGTCAAGATGTAAGATAACAGGAGGAGGTAATCTTAGAGCCCTGATGGCCTCAAGGAACACACCCCCTGATGCTTAACATTTGGCAGTGAACCAAATCGCGAGGACAAACACTGTGTCTTCTTCAATTAAACACAGTTATATGTGTGCAGCATGAGAGCAAAGTTGTTTTATTTTCCTTAAAACAAGTACAAGGTGTCTAAAATTTGTGTTTTAATCCTTGCAGCCAGGAAGACTCAGTTTTTATGTCATGAGGTGGAGTGATAAAGACATATATAACATGACTTCCAATGGTTTTCTTATGCTCAAATGTTTTTTTTATTTTTATTTTTTGCTTTTTGTAATTTATTAAATTGGTTTGGTATTTGATTGACACAAAAATTGAAATATGTTACTTATCTATTTATCTAATAGATTTTACATGAAGAAGGGTTATTGAGAGAAATTGTCTTATATCTTTGCTGAATTTTAAAATTAAATTGCATTCAATAAAATTAGAACAACTTTATTTCAAACTTGGCAAGTTTCTTTACTAATGTATGCAGTTTCACAATGACTGACTTATCCACCATCAGTTTAAATTTCCTTTCCTGTAACTTTCTTTTCTGCTTCTTCCTTGCAGCAGGCATTAGTGTGAGATGAATGTGTCTCTGTGGTGTGTAGCACAGCTGGTTGCAAAGTCTATGCATATCCTTGTAAATCAAAACGTTCTCTTGTCTTTGGTCCAGCTTACATCCACTCCCTCTGTCAAATGTTTTCATTTCCTTGGCTGTGTTTTTCTTGCAGCAAAGGTGCAAATGAATTCTATCGTCCATCTGCCAAAAAAAGACTACAGCTGCATAAACACACCAGTGCAGTACAAACTCTGCCACTGACTTTTCCACTTTGTTTTTCATCTTTTATGAATTTATTTGAGATGTTAATAAAAAGCTGAAAAAATGTCTCCTGGAAGACCTGTCCTGCTGGACAGAAACGAAGAAGATTGCACACAAAAACATATATGACTCATCTGAGAAAAGAAAAAGAAAACAGAAATACAAAATGTTCCTTTTTTACACAAGGAACACAAATGGAGGATTAAACAAATAGTTTAATATATTTGGTACTATCTTACCACTTAGATGGGTTGAAAGTTTTCTTTTTTTTTTTGTCACATTTGACCTAATTCCTGAGGAAGTGGTGATTTTCTGCCAGACGCACCAGGAAACTCTTTGGTGGTTTAACCCCCCTAGTGCAACCTAAGTCCCATTTTCGGACCTGATTGTGGACTCAAACTCCCCATCTCAGAGTGGATAGTCTGTCATTTGGCCAGTGAGCTGGGTTTCCCTCTGTTATCAGAATTGATAGTGAAAACAAAATCTACCAGTGATTTATAAGCCTATATATAAATATCTTTCATAAGCATTTAATCAAAATGAGTATCAAAACGTACTTGTTAAGAAAGGTATGCAACCCTCTTCCTTTGCTTTCATGCAAACTATCCACCTCCCCCAAAATGTGACACTTTTTTTGTGGTTAAGTCACATGACTGTAAGAATTTTTTAGCCTCAAGGTTCAAAACCATTTTTTGAGGTAAATTTGCAACCGATACCAACTTTTACACAAGACTCAGGAAACAAACACTCTTCTGTTTGCATGTCAGTTTTGCATAATAGTCATGCATTTATAGTTTGGAAAAAAGTTTCAACAGGCAAAACAAAGAAGCATTTGGATTTTCCTGAATTCTCATCATTAATATTTATTTGAAACTAAATCCCAGCTCTGTTAAAGTATTTGTATAGACAGAAAAGCTAATTGATTACTTCCACTCTGTAGATCTAGTTTATATTTACTCTGCATATTTCTTTTAGAAAACTGTTGGGTATTGTCTATTATCACTATGTCCCTAAAAAAAGGGTTAACAAAGAGATTTCCTGTCCTGGCAGTTGTCTTAGCCTTGGACACGCCTCTGCATGTAGAGATGTAGACTGCAGAACATCTGTGTAGCAGCAGTCTTAGCACATGCATGAATTACAACATGCATTTTACAAAAGATTAAACACAAAAACCTCTTCACAAATCTTCATTTGACTTAACCTGTCTTTGATTGATGGTTTTGCAAGATAAGAGCATAGTGACTCATTTAAATCAGCTCTGATGGAAAACAACACTCAGCTCATCATACTGAAAACTGGGGGGTGAGAACACTACACTAATTTGGAAGAAAAACAAACAAACAACGAACACAACACGGTATTGTCTGCAGGCCATTTTACCACTGCATTGACTATAGCTTATCAGTGAGATCTTTTATTACTTGACAGAGTTTTTGGTACCTTCATTCAATGTATCATAATGTTTAAAACAAAGTTTCTTGTTGAAAAATATGACTTCATAAAGGGTTTTGGAGTTTTGATTGTATTCTTTATTTTTGTCTTACTTCAAAGTTTACCGTTTAAAAAAAAAACTTTTTTTCCCAACAATTGGACAAATGACCTTGATGTGATACCAGTATGAACTAAAAAAAAAAGCATTTATTATTTTGTCTTTTTCGTTCCTGTCCTTCCCTTCTGAAGAGTTGCACGGTTTTTCACAGAGGTCTTTTTGTTTATTTAAGGCTTGCTATGCAGACATGCACTCTTGTGCCCTAAAACAGTGAAGTAAATGAAAATCTCAACTCTTAAAAGTGATAGAGAAACTGTTGCTTTGCGGATGGATTGTGCTTGCTAAGATGAAACTGAGAACACCGGTTTTCAAAGCAGTTTCTCAATTAATTGTATTTTTTCTCACTATCTGTGAAATTGTTGATACCAGCTGTGATATGTCTGTTTATCTGTATGGCTCATGTGTTGCTCCTCTTTAGCAAAAGCTGTTGGACTTGGTTTGTGCCCCACAGGGGAATTTAGAAGGAGTTATTACACGGACCATGCCAATCGACTCACTCATCTGCGGCTACAGGTGTGCCGTCTCATCTAGAAGTATCCCTTTGTTCTCTATCCCCATTATTTTGTCTCTTCCAGGAAAGATACACCTTGAAGTGCCAGTAAAGCATCAAGTTCAAATGTCTCATTCCCCTCCTCCATTGGCCTATCAATCTGATGGTATGGCTTTCCAAGTAGGTCAACCAAACTAATTAAAAAGCATTGCAAGCAAAGTTAAAGGAAAATGCTAAACCAAAACATAAAAACAACTAGTTAATTGTGAAATCTTTCAGTTTTGAGGAAAAGAAAACATGCTTTTTGTCCCTATACTTGTTCTTTGGAAATGCAAAGCAAGCTCTACTATAGCAGCCCTTCATCTGACCCCAAAGGCTCCTTACAGGAATAAAAGCTCTTGCAAACCAACTATTGCTCAAGAATTACTTTCTCTCGAAACGAAATCCAAAATACACAGGAAATTGAAGATTTTTTAACTGATGTTCACTTTAGGTAAGAGACAAGAGTGGGGATCCCCAACATCACAGGATGTAATGTGTGAGCATGCAGGCTCACATCCTGTCTTCCTCTCAGTTTCACCACAAGACTTTAAAGAAAAAATACACATTTGTACACACAAAACAGACTGCATCTAGACTTAAGAGATCCCACATCAAGTATGAGTTGAGTTGTTTCCTGTGGGGTTTCAGTTACCTTTTTTGAGCTACTGGGCCTCACCAAACTTTCTAGGCTTTTCTATTTGGTGTGTTTTTGCACCAAGGTCCTTCTTCTGAACAAAGCAGTACATTTTGTAACATGGACTTTTTTGTTAGTTCACAGTTGATCTCCATGCTTATTGTACTGTGTATAAGTAAAATATCATTTTTAAATACAGATATTCCTGTGTTAAAAAGGGGGGGGGGAGGCTGATCCAGAAAAGAAACAAAGATGAATTTTGCACGAGTCGATTCAGAAAGCGCAGAACTGACGGAAGAAAACACACAACAGTAATTGGTCAGATGGGGCTTTAGACCTTCTTCACTCTAACTGACGGGTGTAATTTTATGGCAATCGTAACAAAATTACAAAGCAATTAGCATCATGGCCTATCGGCACAACAGTGCAGAATGGCCACCTGTGGGTTGCTTTTTAATTTGTTAAGTGCTTAGTGCTTAGCAAAGGACTCTGACTTTGATATACTCAGTAGATGGTAAATCCTGTTAGCGCTAACTCCACAAACTACCCCTCCAACCAATATCCATCTAATCCGCTGGTTAGGAGCTCACTAAGAAACACAACACATTTTTAGAGTGTCATATGGCCCTGGATTAAAATCCAAGTTCTTTTCCATATAAGAAAAGAGAAGAAAAAAAAATCAAGATGAAAGGACAGAGAGAAGAAGGACAAGGGAGTGATGGGGGAGGGAGTTTAATTAAAGCGACTGGTCGGAAGTGTTTGTTGAAGGACTAATTGTCATTCCCCCTGAGGAGGCTGTTTCCTCACGGAGCCTCTCCAAATTACACTCCAGACAGTAAATTCTTGTTGGTATTGAAGACGGTTGCATTAACTGGGGAAGAGACATTGATTCAAGAAAATCAGCATATTTCTAAACAATAACAGCAACATCACAAAATTGTTTTTGTTTACTTTCCTCCTCAGAAAAATGAGTGCTCCTCCCTCCCCCGTTCTGTTAGATCGTACTGTTGATCCTTTCAGCGAGTACGATGTCTCTGAGTGTATTTAGCAAATAAGCTTCTTGACCCAGAATGACCTTTGACCTCTCATTAAACTACCTCCTATTTTCCTTCCTACTTTGATAGCTCCTCTGCTCAACACTTCAGGCTCAACAGTAACCTCCTGCAAGACTTCATAGCTCAATATTACCCAAATGTGTCAGCCACTTTTTAGATAAGGTGATGAAGTTAATAATAATAATACCACCAAAATATCCATACCCCTGTCATTTGGTTTGGTTAAAATGGACAAGAGTTCAGTTCCCCTTTAGTCTGGACCAAGTGTGCCACCATGAATGCACTCACATTCTAAAGAGATGGCCTTTTTTAACTGAACCCAGTGCGATTCATTTTTGAAAATGACCTGATACAGCCCAACTTTAAATGTTATGAGCCCTTTAAAACCATAAAGTGGCCACAGTTGGCTTTAAAGGGCAATACAGAGCTGAGGAAGTCAGACAAAAAGCTAGGGGCAATGATCCTGCAGCATGGAGCAAGTGAAAGTGCAAAGCAGCTGCTAGAGAAAAAAAAAACAAATAATGGGTGGTATTTTCCATATTAGCAGAAATATAAAGGAGATTAATAATTGTGCTGTGTTAAAGTACAAAAAAAACTCCTCAAACTTACAAAATATACTAAATTGATAAATCAAGAGTGGAAATTATAGCAAAGAAAAAGACTAATTAATGCCCATGGTTTGATGAACTTGATAAGATGGTTGAAGTGAGACTAGGCGTTTATCCCATGGAAATAACAGGGCCTGAAGCCCAACGAATGAGGCTTCATTATCTCATGTTACAATGCATAAAAGCAAGTAAAGCATATTGAGTCTGACTTCCAAACAGTAGCTCTAGATGTGCAAATGGATTTTAAGAAATGTGTAACTGTAACACAGAAATTCCATCCTGAATCTATCGCGGGACCCTGTTTTTTTTTTCTTCCTTTTTTTTTCTAGGCTGTATTGTCCCGATTTTGATTTCTGGCCAGAGGGTGAAGTGATTGCCACACATGTTTCCATTTACAAATTTTAGTGCAAAAAAGTTTATTGAGAACACAAAGCAAACAAAATGTAGAAAAAAAAATTGTCTGAATTCGAATCACTCCAAGGATACATAGCAACAGACTTTTCTGGTGTGTCTGTGTAACAAAGAGCTCCCTCATTACTTATTAAAGTTATAGGTGTGGTACATGGGCACACAACATTTTAAAAAGTAACATTTAAAACAAATAAATGGCATTTTTATAGGTTTGAACAAGGGTTTATTGGGGTTTGCATGATTTTATTTTTCATGTGTGGTGTGTAGATGAATTGGTAGCTACCTGGAAGAAAGGAATGTTAGTGTTCATTATAATTAGATTAAGGTGTGACTGCAAGATGTACTCACCTGTTGTCTTTGCCAGAGTGCTCCGGCAAAACCCTTCCCCTAAGAACAGAGCTATATTTAAGGTTCCGGGAAAATCTAATCAGAGGCCCTGAAGGGGGAAGTCATTGTATTTGTTGTTTTAATGTTTCTACTTGATATTTTAAATTAGTGTAATAAAGATGAATTTGATTTTAGATTTCTTTAAGGAATTTAGAATAAAGAATTTAGCCTTTTTATATGAATTGTAGATTGCAGGAAAAGTAATCCTCTCTCCAGGAAGGAGGAGATGGTATGCTTAATTAGTATTTAAACCACCTGTAATTTTAGGTGCGAGCGTCTCTTTGGTTTGTGAATGAGTTGGTGCAAGGACAGAGGACATTACCTATGGAAGAATGAAGATCTTAACTAATTTAACCTGACCTCTGAGAACTTCCTACACTCCCACTGCTCAAAGGCCAGTCTGCATTCTAAAACTAAGACAGAAAAATGCTGTTTCATGAGAAAATGTTAAGCTAAATGGAAAGTGAATGAGTTTGAGTTGTCTGATAGTTCAGAAGTTAAATCCCCGAAAGCTTGAGATGTTATGTATGTTGTGTCAAATGAGTTCAGTTTAGGTCCTGTAATCAGTGTCAGTGACATCATTCAGTCAGAATCACTATTAGAGGTGATAAAGTGCAAAACCTAAAGCTGCCCTTGAGAGCGACTTTCATGATCCAAAGCTGCAGGATTGAAAGAACTAGTCAACAGTGAGTTGGAGTACGTTTAACACAACAGATAGTAAAAACTTATGTTTATATTAAGTTGGAGCATAACCTTTTTAAATAACCTTAAGTGTCCGAAAACATACAAAAAGTTTTCTGAGCTTCATAACATAATCATCTAGAGGGAATAAATGGTTAGCTACATGGATTTTTTTTAAGTTTCTATTTTTTATCCTTCATCATTATAAATCCATGATAATTGATAATGTTTTTACTTGATTCATTTCTAAAATGCAGCTTTGGTGTCTCAAACACACTTTTCAAGAAAATACCCAAGGCCTATGTTACAATATGCCATAAATTAGTTTCCAACTGAGTTTAATTTTTATGAACTACATGTAGACAAAATAGCCACTAAAGGCAGGCCACTATCTATTATCACAGCTCTTCAGATCATTAAATCAATTATTCCAGGGTTAATTAATTAATTTCATTAAATTGCATTAATCCCGTTGGTGTCTGTGGGTAATATTTCATCTATCTTTTCAAGGAGACTTCTTTTTTTTCTTTTTTTTGACAAATGTTTCCAATAACACATTAAATTTTGTATTTTTTGTTTAAACAAACGTACGCAGGTAAAAGCAGAAACTGTTCACATAACAATTATCATAAAATACGTTGTTACACTTTCCATTATATAATGGCTAGTGCATATTATGGGTTTCAAGAACAGGACCTTTCTGATCATGTCCGTCTTTTAAAGCTTTAAGACAAAAAGGCAAAAAAAAATAAAAAATAAAAACAAATAGACTGGTGGAAAAAATACACCAAACACAGTTTTGTAAACTGCCCTGCTACTTCTGCCTTCTCATCTCTGAAAAAAAAAAAAAAAAAACATCAACTTAGACTGGAGACCTAGTTGATTATCCTTCAGGTTGGCAGCCTCTCCAATATGGGCTTAGCACCAAGCACATGTGGTACCAAATAAATATAAAATGAAAAAGGTACAAGTTGTGCTAGATAGGAAACATTTTTTATTTTTTATTTTTTTTACCAAGGTCATTTTTGGACTCTGAATATGACGGCATCTGCTCCTACTCTTGGTTAAATGTAGTACTGTGAAAAAAAGGAGTGATGCCAAGCAAGTCCAGCAGTCCATTGACTTGGGGCATGTGGTGAGCATCAAACCTTGAAACCTCATTACCCCTTTGGTAATCCTCACAGAAGCAAATAAATCTATTCTTCTTACACACAGAGACACTGAAGCTTCACCACACACTGTGATTCTTCTACCACTTCCAATCCCTGCAAGGACTTTTTAACTCCTTTGGAACACTGTGTCTCTTGTGTTCAGGTCTGTAGGGTCATAAAAGCCCCCCGAAAAGATTTGCTGGACGGTAAAGACTTAGACTTAAAAAAAAGCACACTACAACTTCTAATATATCCCTTCAAGGCCCACTCCAGCTATACTTTAATCTATTGTAAAAGTGTTCCCAGTTATCTTTTATCATGATTATGTCATGTTTACATTAAATCAAAAAGTCTGTCATTTTTTAAGACATATTTTCTACAGAGAGGCAGTGGTTAATTAGAAATTTGCGGAGTAAGCCTTCCCCTACATCCCGTCATCCATCTGTTTACAGCTTCTCCTGCTAGCTTACAGGCCCTTACACTCTCAACCAAAAATTACTGGTGCAACAAAAGTGACAAGCAATATTAGAGCTATCCAGCCATACAATTTTCACCCATATACCAGCTCAGACGAGGAAAACAAAAGACACACATGGATCTAGTTGTTTACAACTGGATGCATCAGAATGGAGAAAGAAGCATGTGACTTGCTGTTGTAGGTTCTACATCACACCTACAAGCTTTTTCCAATTGAATTTTTTTGTCTGCTCTTGATTCACAGTAAGTTTTATTTAAAAAAAATAATAAATAAAAACTCAGAAATGTACTCATGAGCTTAACATTTTTTTATATAGATGTTAAAAACACCTAAAAAACAATTTTTATCGGGGTCGTTTTTTAAGAAACGTCAACAGATGAGTTGTTTTTATCAATGGATCATCTTCAAATTGCAAATTTTACAGTCGAAGAATTTTAAATATTTCTTAAAGACACACGCATATTTCGAAAAATTGAATAATACATCAATCACTTACATATAAGTTTGAATGAACTTTAGTTGTTTACACTGTTAACGCATATCAGCAAATGCAATTGTTGTCAGATGTGTACAATCCAGTAGACAAAACTTCAAAAACATGTGTTATTCAATCCATGCTCCAATAGTGCTGACAGTGGAATTTCTGGATGGGGATGACACCATCATTTGCAAACATGAAGATCTTAAAAACCTGTTTTAGGTTGTTTTAGGCAAAGCTTTTTCTTGGGTTTCAGTAAGCTGTAACTATGTAGCTTAACAGTGTCAGATTTCTCAAAACCAAGGTAAACCTCAGGTCCTATACCTGCTTCAGCAAAAAAAAAATGAAGAAACAGAAGAGAGATGAGCAATTTTACAGAATTAAAGCTGTGTTTTCAGTGAATCCCATGGCAATATTAAGCAGAAATAAAGCTTTTTTGCATTAATTCTTTCTATAGTCTTAGTTGATCTCAGTCAGGCCAAAATGTGTACATTACACGATGAAAACCTGCCTGTTGGCTTTACAATTTTCTTTTGTATATTTTTTTTAAAAGTCATATTCTAAAAATAAATAAATATGTAGTTCTTTTTTATTTGGGTTATAATATAATATGCTCATTAATATTTTCCTTTATAACATTACTACATTTATTTACATGCATGTAAGACATAACTGAATGATCTACATATCTATTTTAAGTAGTTGATGTTTGTTGATGAACCTCTTCATGACCATGCATCTTGAAGGACTGCTACAATATTTTCAGCCTACACTAATGTCTTAAACAGCCATTAGCAGTCAGCAGAATGGGCTGCAACAGGAAACACATAGTTGTTATGAAAACACAACCTTCCAGCCAGAAAGACAGAGAGGGTAAGAGAGAGAGGTTAATGTATCCAGTGACTTTATTTTTACTATAGAAAGTTGGCAATCCCAAACCAATGTGCAAAGCATATCCGCAGTTCGCTCTGCACTGCAGGATTGTTTAAAAAAAGGATCGAGCCGCACCACGTCCTCACTTCAGCTTTACATGGAGTGGGAGCAGCATTCACAGATGGTGAACAAATGTTCTTTTTGAAGCAGCGTTGCACAAGACCGGGTTCATCCACGACCCAGCAGTAAGCTTCCTTTGCTGCAGATGGTTTGAAAATCAGCCACCGACAAGTACTCTTGCGGCGAACATGATTTCTTCCATTTGTTTGTGATGCAATGCAACTAAAGAGTGGGATCTATGTTTGCTTTATTGCATTTTTGACCTGCGTTTGATGCCGAGTTCCTACCAAACCGTTTTACACATCGACCAGTATGGATTGGAGAAGCTTAGACACAGTCGGCTGAAAAGGGAGCAGACCAGGCTCAATATTTCAACAGCATTGCCCCTAACTCAGTTGTGTAATTGACTTGTTGTGTGTGTTAGGGTTAAATAAAGCATAATCCCTTAAAATCAGTTGTGTATTTTTTCCCCCTCTCAACTCTTCAGTAGGACACGTGCTATTTCCATTGCATCTGGGGATATTAGCTCTCGAACTGAATTACAAACCAGATTTTGCACGCAAAATTGCAGTGTGGGCCATTATCACATAATTATGCGGTGTGTATAATGGCTGTGCATGTGAAATGCATGGACTTATTTATTTATTTATTGCTATATGTGCCTGAAGAAACTGGTAAAATAACGAGAATATGTCTGAATGGAAAGGTGGGTGTGCTTGTATAAGCAGAAAAGTCTATTTATTCAAATAATGACTTGCAGCATTGTTTCATGGTTTTCCTGAAATCTTTTTATGCATTACCGTAGAAAATCCCAAGATTTGCATGAAGAGCAGTTGTTAATCAAAATATGTGTTTTGTATTTTATATAAACCTCAAAGCAATCAAAAAAGTCACTAAAATAGAGATGTAGATACATAGAAGATGCCAACAACGGTCATATCGGTGATTTTTCAGCTCAATTTGCTGCTACAGAAATACTGATGTGAGAACATGTAATGTCTGTGGAGTCTCCTAATGAGAGAGTTAGGATTGATAAGAAGACTGGACTGGAAGCAGAGGGGAAATGAGAGACAGAGGGATAACAGTTGCTGTTGTATTTAAACACTGGTGCCATTGTCTTTGCGAGTAGGTGTTTTGGTCTGGATTGGTGGACCCGGTGCCATGCTTGCTGACTGGAATGTCTGCCTAGGTTAGAGGATGTGCTCGAAGTACTGGGCGTCATTGTCTGTGTGCACTCCAATGCCCGAGCTCCGGAGTCACAAACTCCAATTTACTTTATGAGCTTATATTAGCCAATTTAGCTCCTATAATGTTCATGGGAAGCAAATCCAGAACACAGTGAGACATTAAGCCGACTAGTCTGAGTGGTTCAAATTTGCAAACATGTGACAGACATCTTGAGAATCAAGCTCAGTTTTGTTGTATATACGTATGGAATAATGGTGCACAACTTGGGTTGTGTTTACGGTAAGACTGGATCCATGCACTCACATCCTCCCATTTGAATACTTCCTGTAGTTTATGTATTAGGCACTTAAATATAAATACAACCAAGAAATCCCCTTTTTACAGTGACCACATAGCTGCTAGCCTTTTACACTCATAAATAATTCCAGTAAGGTGTTTGCCTTTGAACCTCCGAGGCATTAATCAGTGTCTAGCTTCAAAGCTCAACATCCTTGTTATGGTCACTTATTGAGTTGTTGGTGGCCACAGCATTATATTTACTAAGATGAATCAAACTGCAGCTAATACGCTGCAGCTGAGTGTGACACACTCTTAAGTCCCCTATTTCATCTTTTGCTCTGGATGGAGTAGGACAAGCTATGTGGATCAATAGCTGGCCAGACTCCAGCTCCTGTGGCAGCAGTGCTGACTTTCAGGATGTTTTAAACAAAAATAAATCCTTCTTCACTTCTATACTAAGTAATCAAAAACAATGTCTTAATTTTATCTTACTAGCAAAATGATTTGCTGCGCGTAATTCTTTATTTCGAAGTTGCATAGAAAAATGCTGACAATTAAAAATTATCCACCTTGATTACTGTCTTAACCATAAAACAATAATTTTAAAATATCATTTGATCATATAAACAGAGCTCCGCCAAAGGAGACCCATGGTTTAAATGCTTTCAAAAGTAAAAAATCTGACACAAAAGTTGTTTTGTATTTTTTTCCCCCAGAAAACAAATGGGACAGATTTTCTTTGGAATTGTAATATATATATATATATATATATATATATATATATATATATATATACATATATATATTATATATATATATATATATATATATATATATATATATATATATATATATAGGTTCATTGCCAGGTAGCAATTGTTTATGTAAGTAAAGTTTTACTTCTCATCTCTATGCAGAAAAAGCTCAATATATAGGCATTTTTTCCAAATTCTACCTTATGGACATTAACCAATCTGCTTCTTGTACACCATAGGGATGTTAGCAGATTTGGGGAAATAATAAGAAAGAAAGTTCACAGCCAGTGAATCAGACACAAAAAGGCTAAATTAATGTTTCTTTTTCTTTACTTCATCTCAGTAAAAGCTAAAAAATGACTTTTACATCTTTTACTATGAAATTGTTGGTCTTATGTTAAAAAAGGAAGCTACCTAAGCAGCTGTACTAATGTCCGAACAGATGTTCAAGCACTTGCTTCTGATTTCTTTAAAAATCATTTTAAAGAAACATGAATTTGATAGTCGATGATAAATTGAATTCATAACTGTGCATTGTGGGTGAAAGTGCTACAGTTTCAACATTTCTAAAGGTTATGAAAAGCAGTTTTGCATGTACAACAATTGTATTCTTCTTCTTTTCCTGTTACTTTCTTATTTACCAGCAGTGTAATGTTTAAATCTGCGGGGGAAAAAGCAAGAAATATGTTACCCGTTTGGGTAAAATGTGTCATGGTCGGGTCAGTCTCCTCCCCCTCCATCTCAGTTCCACGCCTAACCACCTCAGCTGTTGCCACTCAGCATCTTCTTGTCCTGCTGTTTAAAGGAAACTCAAACCTTAATTCGCGCCAGATCGTTACCCTCTATGGAAAATCTGCGTCACGTGTGACCTCAGCCCCTCTCTGAACCATCGCCATCCCCGAAGCGAAAACTGGGACTTCAATTCGCTCTTCTCACAGTTATCATGCGTTCTCGTTCCTGGGTTTCAACAGGTGAGTGAGTCAACAGGGCATCGCCCTGGGCCGACAAGCTGACGCACTATCGCAGATTTCTTCCGCCAGCAGGGCTGTTCGGCCGGTTAGGCAGACTGCTTAAGCGCTAAGGGGCGTTACCGAGCGGATAGCTGCTCCTGCTGCAGCGGCTACACTTCGGCTCCTAGCAACCTCGTCACTTCGCTTCGAGTCATCTCGAAGGAGAACTTCGCCTTCGGCTTCCAGACCTTTATGATTGATGTAAGCCTGTGCGGTTTTCTGCTTCAATGCAGACTCATATTCCAACAAGCCCCAAAGTACTACCTTTCCATTGCTGGTAGAATAACCATCTGTCATTAATTCTCTCCGCAATAAGGCATTACAATGGGCCCAGGCGTTCCTGGCGGCCAACCCCATCTCCCATATCGCCTATGAACACTTTATTGGAGAATTCCAGCTGGTTTTTGATCTGCCAAAGAAACAGGAGGAGGCCACACGTAAGCTCCTAGCTCTCAAACAACGCAACCGTCATGTAACTGACCATGTCATTGACTTCAGGATCCTGGCGGTGGAAGCATGGTGGTCTGACCCCGCTCTAAAAGGGGTTTTCTACCAATCCCTCAACGAGAACATCAAGGACCACTTAAGTACACAACCAGAGACTCACACCTTTGAAGAGCTCGTCACAGCTGCCCTTCGCTCCGACACCGTCTACGTGAACGACAACGGGAAAGACCCTCTTCACCTCGCAGAAGTCTGTAAGACCCTTACCGAAATGTTTACATTGCTGCATTCCACATTTGGCTTCCCTCCTCCTGAAGGTTCTCACAGTCAAGCGGATGAACCGATGCAGATCGGGCACTCCAAACTCACCCCGGAAGAACGACGGAAACGCCTTGAGGAGGGTGCGTGCTTCTATTGTGGCAAGACCGGCCATCAGGTTAATCAGTGCAAGGCGAGGTTAAACTCCAGAGCCCCCCGCTAGAAGACAGGCCGCGGGTGGGTGATGTTTCATCTACAAATAAAACCTTTCTCTACGTACCTGTCAAGCTGTCCCATGCTTCTAAATTTATAGACTTACAGGCCTTAGTCGACTCAGGAGCCGAACAGAGCCTCATAGACCACAGCATTGTAGCCCGTTTGTCTATACCATAGAAAAACTTCAGGCCCCTGTCAAGGCTGCTGGCTTGGGTGGTCAACACCTGTCTGTTATTACGCACTGTACCGAACCCGTTCTGCTAATCACCTCAGGCAATCATAGGGAGTACATCCGGTTTTTTGTTACTCGCGCTCCCAAAATCCCGTCGTGCTGGGGATCTCCTGGCTTCAGCATCACAACCCTCAATTCAATTGGGGTCGTCGCAGCCTCACCAATTGGAGTGATTATTGTCTTGCTAACTGTCTTCAGTCAGCAATTCCCGCCATCAACACTCCCACCATAGTCGAGCCCGAAAACATTGATTTATCCAGCGTGCCTGAGTGCTATCCGCGATCTCGTGTATGGTCTTTAGTAAGACTAAAGCCTGCTCTCTGCCTCCCCACAGACCGTACGATTGTTCTATCAACCTTTTGGATGGGGCTCCTCTCCCCAAGGGCAGATTATTCAATCTCTCCGGTCCAGAGAAAGAAGCTATGGAGAAATATATCCATGAGGCTCTTTCCTCGGGACACATCCGACCCTCGTCTTCTCCCGTTGGCGCCGGTTTTTTTCTTTGTTCAAAGAAGATAGCCCTGCGACCCTGTATCGTCTGCCAATCTCAAATCAAATCACCATCAAAGACAAGTACTCTCTTCCCCTGATTTCCTCTGTTTTCGATTCCATTCAGGAAGCCCGTATCTTCTCTAAGCTCGACCTGCGTAATGCTTACCATCTCGTCCGGGTCAGAGAAGGGGACGAATGGAAAACAGCATTTAAGACTCCTCTTGGTCACTCACAATTGCCTTGTCATGCCTTTCGGGTTGACCAACGCACCAGCTGTGTTCCAACGTCTAGTCAATGACGTCCTCCGGGACTTCATCAATCGCTTCGTGTTCGTATATCTCGACGACATTCTCATATACTCCAAAGATCCGGTCCAACATCAAGAACATGTTCGTCAAGTGCTTCAAAGATTATCCGAGAATCAGTTATTCGTTAAAGCCGAGAAGTGCTAATTTCACACCCCCGTTATTCCGTTTTCAGTTTATATCTTGAGGCTGGTGGTATCCGTCCAGTCCTGCAAAATCGGGGCCGTTATCCTCGTGGGAGCCTCCCACTACTCGTAAAAAACTCCAGCAGTTTCTTGGGTTTGCAAATTTTTATCGACGGTTCATTAGAAACTATAGCGCTATCGCTGCCCCTCTCACCCAGCTCACGTCTACCACCAGGTCTTATCAATGGACTGCCACAGCCCAAACTGCCTTTGACACACTCAAGAGACTGTTCGTATCCGCTCCCATCCTAATCCAACCTGACCCTACCATGCAGTTCGTGGTCGAGGTTGACGCTTCCGACTCCGGCGTTGGGGCCGTCCTCTCGCAGCGGGAAGAGAAGTCTGGAAAGCTCAAACCATGTGCGTTCTTCTCCAGAAACTAGCGCCTGGCGGCGTGGTGCGGTGTGAACGGGAGCTCCTCGCAATTAAATTGGCTATCGAAGAATGGCGTCATTGGTTGGAGGGGGCGGCTATCCCCTTCATAGTCTGGACAGATCACCGGAACCTCGCTTACTTGAACCGTGCAAAAAACAATTCGGCGAGCGCGTTGCTTGTTCTTGATCGTTTGACTTTGCAGCCGCCGCCGACCAGGAAGTCGCAAGCGCAAAGCTGGCGCTCTACTCCAGGAAGTTACTGCTCATTCGGCGATCAGGATGCCTCCTGTACTAGCATCATCACGACACCATTATATCGGAACCCGCTAAAACAGGACCAATAAATTGCAGGTCATCACAGACCCAGGTGAGAACCTAACCACCTGATCCTCCCCCGCTGGTACCCTGTATACGCTTCCTCATGGGTCGAAGCCATAACCTGGGCACACGCCTCACGCATCGCCTGTCATGGAGGCGTGGCTCCAACTCTCAACCTTCTCCGTCGGCGTTTTTCTGTGCCATCCATGGGCAAGGACGTCAAAGAGTATGTTGCCGCTTGCTCCACCTGTGCTCACTCTAGTCCTCCAACTCTCATCCCCTCAGATTATACTATTTGTCCACTCTGTCATGTTAAATCCCATATTGGTTGACTTTGTCCCCAGGTCTCGCTCTCCCAGGAAACACTGTCATATTAACTGTCGCCGACCACGCTTTACCGGATTTGTGCACTTCATCCACTACTCCCACGGCTCCCCTCTGCCCTACGGAGACTGCAGGGTTTGGTTCAGAATGTTTTCCGACACCATGGAATCCCTGCCGACATCGTGTCTGACTGTGAGCTGATTAGGTATCATAAATGTGGAAGGTTTTCTGCTCCGCCCTGAGCGCCTGTCAGTCTCTCCTCCAGCTGCCACCCTCAATCTGGGCGATGGGCGGACTATCAGGGAGAGCTGGAGAGCTCGCCCCAGTTTGTCACCGGCAGACCGCAGCTCACGGACTGGGCCAAATACTTAGTATGGATTGGTATGTATACGCTTTCCTCTGCTGGGTCCTCTCTCTCTTTCGAGGTCGCCTTCGGTTACCCACCACCTCTGTTCCCTACTCATGAACTGGATTTGGCTGTGCCCTCTGTGCAGGACCACCTCCGGAGGTGCCAGGACAGTTGGCAGCAGACTGGGGCTGTTCGCCGGACGAAGGAGAACAACAGCCGATCCGCCAATCGCCACAGGGTGGTGGGACCCAACTACCAACCAGGTCAGAGGGTGTGGTTGTCCTCAAAATATTCATAATTCCAGGCCATGTCTAAGTAAACTCGCCCCTCAGCTTTATTGGGCCCTATACCGTGACAAGATCGGCTAATCCCACCTGTGTCCGTCTTCGGCTCCCGGCGGCCCTCAAGATCCACCCCTCGTTCCACATTTCACAGCTCAAGCCTGTTCTGGAAAGCGCGCTTTGCCCGCCTTCCGCTTCTCCTCCGCCGCCGGGTCGCCGGCGGCTCGCTACTGCCAGTAGGGTTTTGGACGTCCGCCGTCGTGGTCTGGGTCATCAGTTCTTGGTGGATTGGGAGGGTTACGGTCGGAGGAGCGCTCCTGGGTCTCCCGCTCCCTCATTCTGGACCGTTCCCTCATTGACGATTTCTATCGTGCCCACCCTGATCGGCGTCCTGGACCGCCGGGTGGCGGTCGTTGAGGGGGGGGTACTGTCATGGTCGGGTCAGTCTCCTCCCCCTCCATCTCAGTTCCACGCCTAACCACCTCAGCTCAATGCCACTCAACCTCTTCAGCCCACTCTGTTTAAAGGCCAAACCCTTCATTCAACGCCAGATCATTACCCTCTATGGAAAATCTCGTCGATGGCGACCTCAGCCTCTCTGAACCATAGCCATCCCAGCGAAAACTACCGGACTTTAATTAAAGCTCTTCCTACCTGGATTCGCCATTCGTTCCTGAGTTTCAGCACCTGGGTCCACACGTTCGGGAAATATGACAAAATGCAGTTCTGAAATGTGTTGTACCATTCTTTATCTATCAGGTGTCTTTAATTTTTTATTTATTATTTGTTTGGAGTCCCTGAATGGGTCTGATTTAATGGCATAGTGCTCAGCCTAGTCAGTATTTTTCTCACTCTTTTTCTCATTTCATCGAGGAATCACTCAGCACTTCAGAGAAACATTCAATTATGCTCTATTGTAATTAAATGTTTCTCCAAATGAGCTCATTTCAATCACTTTAATTTGGGCTTCTGGTGGGTTTAATGTAGATCTTAATTGGTGCTGAAATCTGAGTTATAAAGCACTTCACCCGCTGGGAGCGTTTGAAGGGCCGTGCTCACAGTCAGTCAGATGACATTTTAACCTGCTTAGCAGCAGAACAATTGAGTAGATATTGTTATTAAGAAGGAATCCAGACTGCAGCCTACAGACAAAGGAACTAATATTATTGAAAACAGTGAAGCAGATCATGCAAGACTACATGTGAAAAATGATCAGATGATTCAACTTGTTCTATTACCTTGCAGTCTTAGTGTTTCTGTTATCAGAACGATTTTGATAGAATACCAATGATTGGTTATTCAGTGTGTTGGATTATTACTATTGGACATGGATGACAGAAACATTCTGAGAAGACCAAAAAATTCATCCACACACACGTTTCATTGAGATATTCATTTTTAATATAAAGGTTTCAAATCGCATGTGATAAAATGTTGTAAATATCGCTTGGAAAATCCTTTGAAGTTAAGGCAAGTTTGAAGTCAAAGCTCAGGATTGTGAAAGAATAAAAGAAGTTCAAAAAGATTTTTCTCTTCTCTTCATTGTGAATTTCACTGCGTAGTTAGACAATTCCTTATAAAAACACAGTGCTGGAAGTTCAATTAATTAATTAGAAATTGTGAACAGACATTTATCAAGTCTCATGTAAGTGTTCTGAAAGGATCCTATTACTGAGATAGCCAAGTCCTGGTGCATTAATAAATGCACAATATTTGCATTGGTGAAATTACTATAAATCATTTGTAGTCATACAAGCTGAAGTTATTTTTAAAGAGGATCATCAATATTCTCTGGGGTGAATACAGAAAGGTCAAAAATATCTCCCCATTAAGCTGTGGGCATGAGCAGACATGGCAATACAATATTGCATGTGGCGATACATGCCCTTGAGGCCCGAGAGGAAAGTCATTATGTTTTGCTTGTTAGTTTCTATACACTTTTCATAATGACAGTTGAAAATAAAAGAAAAAATTAAGGATGAACAGCAACCAGACTGGCAGCCCATAGTTCTTTTTTTGCTTGGTAATCTGTGAAAAAAGTAACTGGATACATACATTATTGTTTGATATAACATAACAAGCAAAAAGTTATATTATAAAATCGAATTATTGTTTATGCAAGTGGACACAGGTTGAAGAAAAATCTTGGGTTGCTCCCCCTCACTTCCAAACAGAGAGTAGTCCACCTGCTGACTCCAAGAAGCCAAAATCCCATAGACTTCTATTGAAGAAATGGCTTAGCTACTTCTGAGTCATGTTTTTTGTTAAGAATAATTGTTTTTGGTCTACTACCTGTTATTGACCTGTCATACTTTAACCCTTTTTCAAGATATATTTATATATATATATATATATATATATATATATATATATATACTATATATATATATATATATATATATATATATATATATATATATATATATATATATATATATATATATATATATATATATAATCTATTATAAATTATTAAGTTATAAAGGGACTAATTATAATATAATAAAAATGTGGTGTATAGTAACTATAGTGACTTTCTGTCATTTGACAGATTGATAAAGCTTGCTTTCAGGGGAAGATGTGTGGACTTCCAACAGCTCATCTGATTTGAGTGTCAGTTGTTTGCCATGAAATGTTGACTCAGACTACTGATGTCGTTTGACTCAAAATGGTGAAGTCCATATCACAAAAAAATTGTCGACTGAATTTATTTGATTTGGTTGGAGCCGGAAGTAAGCCATTTAAAGAATGACCTCACTCTGACTCTGCCCAGTTCTCGTATGCAGTCTGTGATCCAAAATTGTCACCTATTCCATTCAACTCTTTTTACTTTATTTAACAATTCAAAGAGCACACATTTTTCAAAGTAAATAATGTTGTAAAAATGCATATATTTCTTTTTTTTATTTTTACATAAATGTATCAAACACTTCAATCTATCGCTATTAGGGGTGTAATGCTATTTTTTAACAACAATTAAATTCATATCAGTAACTTGTGGTTACTGATGTGTTTAACTCTGCTAAACAAGGTACTTTAAACACCAGTGTATAAGTCTGAAGTGGTTGAACTGGCGGGAAATTGTCACTCAGATGACATGACATAATAAGCATGCATGCATGACTCTTATTTAAAAGAATTACTACACACGCATCACTTCACGCTAAGTAGAGCAAGATTACACTAATAAAGGCTTCCAATGTGATTTTAAATGGACACATTCATTGTTTCAAAATGTACTGTATTTTTTCTCTCCGCCCTGGTTACCCTTCTAACAGATATTGCTCAAAAGTCCTCCTGTAAAGAGCTCCCAATGGGACCAAAGTTTCAGCCTTGGACCAAGCAAAGTCTGTTTCAACCAGAAAGCAAGGCGACAATGCTGATGGTTTTTAGAGGTAATTCCTTTTAGATTGTTGCTTTCTAGGGGTTCTTGTTCATTTGACTCATAGTGTAGAAAAAAATAAGTTGTTCTCGCCCAAGAAATAGGAAAGAAACATTATGAGGTAAAGCATTTGATGCAAAGAGAGTGACTCAAATGAACAGATTAAAAAAAAAAAGTAGTGAGATATAGAAAAAAATTGTATCTTCAAATTTTGGATGTTACTATCGCTTGATGACGTCATCAATAGCCACCCGTTGTCTCCATCAGCTTTAGTTTTCTCACACTCTGTTATTCTGAAAACTGTACTTTATTGTTACAGTTAGTTCCAGACTACAGTAGCTCAAGGGGAAAGCAACTCTGAGGAAAGTTGTGGAGGAGGTGACTAACCCAGTAAACACAGAGACGGTCTCTGTGTTCCATGTGTTCACAAGTTTAAACTCAAAATAAATATTTTACAGTAAGCCTGCAGCAGTTCTGACATATAAAGGCGATATCCATAGAAAAAATCCATGATAAAAAACTTCATCATGATTGTTTTGCCACTCGTTTTCACAGTCAGCCATGTTATAACTTCATACAAAAATCATACACACAAACAATTAAACATGACAGTTTACGTTGTGTGAAACCACGCTGGAGATAACATGAAAAGTCATCCAGCAGTTAATATATCAGTTACTTGCAATACACACTAACCTTACACATGACAGTTAACCAATAAATTATGTTCATGTGAATGTAATTATGGCTAATATGCAAACCAGTCTGCCAAGTCTTGTGGAATATTGACTAGTCTTCTTCGATTACTCTGTGTGGGGTGAACAATAAAAGCGTCCATTAGCAGACCACACAGCACCAACATTACATGGAGAAACAGTGGTTTGGTGTGGAGCGTGACATGAACTCTAAAAATGACTGCCCTTCTGACACCGGGACTGTCTAGAAAAAGTGTGACCCTGCTGTTCACAACACAGTAATACATTCACTGGTTTACTGTTGGTTCTTTGCCATCAGGCAGCAGTCTTATACTAGCTCGGGGTCATATGCCAGCGCTCGCATGAAGCCTGCTGGCTGTAAGCTACTAAATATTTTCCAGCAGTGTCAGAGAGACCATCCAAATTGCACATCAGACTACAGATGTGCTCTGTGTCTGACCTTGTTTTGTCTTCTGCGTCCCCGCTTGCACCCTCCTTAGCCCCACACGTCTTTTGACTAATGGATTAAGGTAATTATTTCATGGCTGCGCCCACATTCTGTTGGTGGGTGAAAATTGATATTCTTGCTTTGCTATTCTTACAGGGCTGCTGATGAAGTTGCGCTGCCCCAGGGTAGCATTATCCCTTCACATTAAGATAGCTGAAAAGTAAAGGTTGTGTTCCTGTCTTTTTCATTTTGGGAGTTAACTGCAATAGTCCAAACTTGCATTCCCCCATAGAATAAAATGATGTTTATAGGTGTCAAATATTTCAGATTGTCAGTTTGTAAACAGCAAATCGTTCAGAATTGTGGCACCTCAAAAAAAAAGAAAAAAAAAGGGGGGGGGGTGGAATGCAAAGACACTGATTAAAAAGGCTTATCAAGTCTTGTCTGGGACAAAGTGGCCAATACAAACACTACGCTCACCAATATCTCCTAGAAGACTCAAAGAAGAACAAGAAAAAAACAAAAAGAAAAACCCACTGACCTCTGACCTCTGATCTCTTGCCTCGGTTGTCTGCTCTCCAATGCAAGGCTGTTTCATCCAATCCAAAAATATTACAATCCTCTAAAAGATAATCATGTTTACTGATACAGTTTATTGCTCATTTGAGGTGTTTAATGATTTGTCAGAACAAGCACAGGCTTTGGGTTTCATTGTTTTCCACCAACCTTAGACGGCATGTTTTTTTGGACTGTGGTCTGGATTCAGGTGCAGAAAAAGGTATTTTTCAAACTAACACCATCATGTGTCTGCAAAGTTTGTTGCTTAAAAAGAACCCTAGACCTGCCACTGTGAAGCTCTCATCCTGACAAATAACATATAATTATGCAATATTCTGCTAAAACATTACTGCGTAAAATCACCTTCCTGCCTTTATGAAACAACAGTCATGTGAGAGAGAAAGCACAACGTCAGTTCTAACACATAAAGACATTATAAAATCTCCACTGATCTTAAAATGAGGCCAATGGTTTCACATGAATAACAAGAGTCATATAAAACTATTTTGATGAAGTTAGCCTGCAGGACAGTACTTTGTACTGTCGCTGTCTGATACTAGCACACCAACAATTGGAAAAAAAAAAACTCAGTGCGAAACACCAAAGCAGTGCAAATCTCGCAACGCTTGCTCCAGGCTTTTTTTTTAACAGCTCTATTCCGATACATAAAAGATTTGGGCGTTATATGATTCCGGGCACTGACAAATTCGATATTGGTCCACTGGTTTAACTTTCAACGCGCGTTCAATAGCCGCAGGATGTGTACGTAGAGCCAGAAAACACACTTAAAAACTTCTGTAGCAATGCACAAATGCAAGAGTTTTGAACACAGAAGCCAAAAATCCATATAGACCTGCATGTACAAGGACTTTTCATTGGAAGTGGTTGCTTGAACACGCATTGGCTAGCCCGGAGTGAATGTAGCATTAGACACACATTTTCAGGAGGCCCAGTCCTCATCAAAGTTTAGATGAGCCCCATATCCCCTAAAATGTACTGTGACAAGTGCTGTAAAGCTATGTCCAACAGAGTTAGCATTCTGAAAAATGTATGTTTCAAGTTGACATGGTTTTCATGGATTCAAAAATATTTCTGTCGCTCAAACAAGGACATTGCAGTGTCTTTCTGCCAAGAAGAAAGAAATAAACTGAGACAAGATCAATTTACCCGCTGAAGGACTTGTTACATTTGCAGAATAGTATCCATTAGTTCAAGGTTAAAATAGACACATTCACAACAGAAGCTCAACATACTTACAGCTTGGTTCCAAACTCTTTTTTGTCCTTTACTAGTATTATTTATTATGTGGGAAAACTTTTCTCAGGGGAGTGAAAGTTCTACGTCCTTTTAATTGACATTTGATCATCTTCAGCTCTAATATACCCTCACAAAGCGACTTCTATCGTCAGTTCAGTTTGTCCCTCCTATTTGCCCACTTCAGGAAAACTTGTGGCTCAAAGACATCATTCGTCTATGATGGGAATGATGTTTAAACAGCTATGCTCAAACAAACAAATGAGTGACATTGCACCTCCACTGTCTGCCTATGCACTGCCACTGGTCGGAAATGTCCTAAAGAAAGTCTCAAACTCTGCACTGACCTTCTAAATAAAATATTGACGGTTTGAATCTTTATAAGTAATGCTGAACTGCTTTTCCTTCCGGTATCACCATATCTTCACAGCTGCCCGGTCTCTCTCCATGTAGATCTCTGAGATCTGCATTATCAATAACTTCAAAGGCACAAAAGCAGCTAAATTAGGTCCGCCTTTTTCTTCTGTCATGACTAATGAGCTCACCCTTGGTTTGTGTATTAGTCTGGCTCTGTTGCAGTCATACCCCAGGGAACGGGCCACTGCTGTGCCTTCCTTAAACAGGTAGACCTAAACAGATGACAAAGCAACAGAATAGAAATAGAAACAATAGGGTTTTGTTAGAGTTTTTCCACATGCAATGAGTTACATTAAATATGCAACCACATGTATGAATTTACTACTTTAGTGCAGGATTCAGTAAAGTGGAAACAAAGACCATATGACTGCTAACTTGATGTCTTTTTAAAATAAATATTTAATCTTTCAAAATGTATAAATTAGAACATTTAAAATGATATGCTCCAGAATTGCAGTTTAATGATGAAACTAAGTAGCAGCTGACATAAAATTACCGTATGCAACTAATTGGATACTCACAGTAAAATAGAGACAGAAAAGCAAATATTGAATGCTGCACAATTGTGAGATAAGGTGTACTTTTACAGAAGAATAGCTGATTTACCATCAGGGTCATCTTCTATTTCCTTTGGTGGCATGGACATGTCTGATTTAACCTATCATCAAATGGTTTGCCCACAAAATCTAAATACATGCACACAGATGAGATCATGGACTTAGAGACGGAGGAAAGGAGACAGACTGTGATTATAGGCTTTTGACAGGAAAAAAAATGAGTATTTGTCAGCACCATAGCAAAGAAAGCCACAGATGAAATCAAAACTGGCTGGCCAGTTTACGTCAGTCTTTTCCTCGAAGAACGTCTTTATTATGGAAAGAGTAAACTGTTTCAGTTGATCCGCTAATGCTAAATACACTGAAGAAATGAAATGTCAGACAGAAAAAAATCCCTAACTCGACAAAACTTTTGAGTCAAAAAGGGGTTATATGTGTTTGACATTGTCCCTGAATCAACTCTTTATTAAATAAAATGTAGAACATACAGCTATGAACCTCCACCTCATTAAGCTCAATCGGATGACTGAAATTCCATCAAATTCTCAATCTGCAGTGAGCAGCTATTTTAGCACCTGTTTTACAGGTTTTTACAACAGCTTCTGTGGAGAAGTGGGTGGGACCATTTTATAGCTTTTGCGTTTCTACTTGGATTATTGCATAATGTGAACATTTATACTAAGACAAGAAAAACGTATCAATTTCAGGGCAGCCGTCCACGTTAGTTTTAAATTTCAATGCACGTGATATTCATTTTGTCAAATTAAAAAAAAGTCTCTCTTTCTGACTTTTCAAGAATTGTCTTTGTTTGATTTGCAGGATGATTTTCTAACACCCATGGCTGCCAACATTTTTTCTTTACCTTTTATATAAATATTTTAATTCAGCGGCCTATGATCCTTCAACAATTTTTGAGTTTGTAAGATGTTCAGCTCTAAAAGGCTTGAGAAATGGCCTTGAATACATTTTCTTCCATGATCTTCATCCAAATTTCCTTGGAATTACTTAACACAGGATCTCCATTCTCCTGTAACTAGGTTTCGTTTTTCAAATCAATTAGCTTTACTTAAAGTGCTCATCTGCTCTTTCTCTGTGTTCCTTAAAAATATTTGTTCACCTGTTTGTGACCAAGATAAAAGAAGGCTTATTCAAGTCCAAGATCTCAAGTCTTTTTTTTCTCTCAATGGCTTTTAATTGATTTTAAGTGCAATCAAATGTTTATATCTTGGTCAATTTTTGTTACAACCCCCTGCTGTCAGCAGAAAAGCAGTTCTATCAGTGAAGGTGTGGTCCTCAGAGGAGTTATTCCTCTGAAACATTTAGCTTTTTGCACTATTATTCCACAATTAGTTTCTTTTTTTAGCTCACTTGTGTGAGTAAAAGGTACTCAGCTTGCCTGCAGGTATTTCACACAAAGTCTGTCTCAGCTGAACATCGATGTGTTGGGCATTACTATTAAGATATAACTTAAGTGCAAGTTCAGGATTTCACAACAAACACATGAGAGCAAAGAAAATAAGTACTATACTGTAATTATTATAGAGAGACGTTTTGTGGGGGGGAAATTAAACAGAAAATGAAAGATTGCATTTGTTTTAACTGGAACTGCTTCAAATTTTCTTATCCTCTCAAACATCATTTTCTTTTTTTCAGTTGCAGTGTCCTCTGATTATTTGCCTTCTCAAAAATGTATGTCTTGTCTTTAGTATTGATAGAAAAAAATTTAAATCCTTTCAAATATAGCACAAACATTCCAGCCCCTCAGTGTGTCAGCCCCTGTTGTTATAATGCCAGAAAAAACACAAAGCAAACAATATATACGAATACCACAGCATACATTAGAGTTCTGGTTTCTGCATTTTATAATATTTGGGGGCCTATTTAAAGTGAAAGAATTTCCATGTCTGATAGATGTCATCTGTCTGTTCTAATGTAGTGCTTGTTTCACATTTCCTTCCACCAAAGCCTCATTTCCACTATAACTTTGGAACATTTTAGTAAGGGCACTACAGTATTGTCTTTATATAGTGCAAGGTGTTCCTTTAGGTTTAAAAAAACTACGTCAAACTTAACAATAAGTTTCAAGTGAGTTTCAATCCTAACTTTTACTCTGCAAATCTCCTTTGTGGTCCGCAGTGACTATTGTGTTACAGTTAATTGCAAAAAAGCATGTCCTGGAAAGTAGGCTACTCCCCAAAAGCATAAGAAAATGGGCTTCTGAACATAACTGGAAAACTAATTTTAGTTGCATCTTTATTGAATTTTTCTTTTTTTAGGGTGGTCTTACGCATGTAAGAATAAAGTCCCACATCATGAAATGAGACATGAATTAAGACATATGCAGTTTTTAAACAAATAAACTGTTTTTTAAACGTTTTTTAACTAAACAGGACCTAGTTTTCTGACAGTTTGTTGGCATACCCACTGTCTTTCAGTCCTGTTAGAGAATTACATTTTAAAAAGTGCTTGTCACATCAGAGTGATTCAATAACATATTAAAATTGAATCGGTTAGTTCACAAGGGGCCCAAGTCCATAATTTTTTCAAAATAGAGATATTATATGTTCTATGGTCTTCAAGGGAAAAGCTATCTGATTATGTGCAAAAAAGCCCCACGTCAGTTGTAATGTATTGACTACGTCTCTCAGTTGGCCTGGGAAAGCCTAGGTCCTCCCAGAGGTGGCCGGGGTGAGGGAAAACTGGGTATCTTTGCTTAGACTGCATCCCCCATGACCTGGTCCCGGTTGAGCAGAAGAAAACGGATGAATGGATAAATGGATGGATGGAGGACCGACGGATGGACAGATGGACGGACAAACTAAACTTCAGACTGCGGTCCGAAACCTCCTCCGTTGCGCACATGTAACAAAGCACCCTCCCCTGCCTGCAAACACAAAGCTATGAGTTCGGCTGCTCTGCTCAGTGACATGCACATGGAATGTGTGCACTCGCACGATAGCGCAACAGTACGAGAACAATTGATAAATCCGTGCGCACGGTTTATGAGATTTTTAATTTTTTTTAACCACTGGCACCTGGACGGCTCAGTAGCTTTAAACAGTAGTTACACAAATTATATTTTAGTTTTAGGATGGTTTGGGGGGAAAAAACATCACTTTGATTTTCCTGCCTGAAAATATTTAAAAATGTATTTTCAATAACAAGCTCTGGTTGTTACTTTGTTACTAAGAAAAGAAACTTTTAAATGTGTAAAAAAAAAATGTTAGTGGGTTTACATTGAAAGCAAACAGGAGGACAGAACACACAGTGATATGAGAAGCAGCAAAATCCAGACAGCCTCGTGATACTGTCATACACAAGTCAATTAATAGTAGAAGACCTCTGAACTGAGATAAAGTGCAATGTACTAGAGAGGGTTATATGGCTCCTAAAGCAATGCCTGGGCTACAGCTTAGATAAAGTGAATTTTATGACTCTTGTACATAATAACCCTGCTAACCTCTGGGTTCACTGGAGTGCACTTCCTCTGACATAACATCTCCCACAGTAAAGGGGTATAACTTTTCCGCACAATGTGATTGAAGCCCACAGGGTAACTTGTGTTTGAGATATAAAAACAACTTTGACTGTGCGTGCATCCCTAAGAAAATAAAAGATTGCCACACGCTTCACAGATATGTCCATTAAACTCGTGGACTCTTAATCATTTTTTCTTTTTTTTTTTTTTGTGACCAAAAGGTGGCAGTATTGAGTTTTACTCTATGGAGCGGAGCTATGCACAATCACTAAGACCCACTTTTTAGATTTTGGTCACTTATTTTGTGCAGCAACTTGATTTACACTGTTCCTTTGTATTCTTTTTTCTTTTCTTTTTTCTTTTTCTCAAAATCGAGCTTGAAAAATATGAGCAACAAAAGTCATGTCAGAAAATTTGTACTTTTTTTTAACAGCAATAAACTGTAAAGTAAGATATCTATCTATCTATCTATCTATCTATCTATCTATCTATCTATCTATCTGTCTATCTATCTATGATTTGTACCCATTGGATGAGGAAATATTCAAAGAAAAAGCTCAGCACTGCGTTGCCTGCGCCAGCAGAGGCTGCGTCCCAGCTGACAGCCAGCTGGTGGCTTCTGACAGTTGAGGAAAGTTTTGTTTCTTCAGGGCACTGATATGGTAATTAGCTCTCGAAGTGTGCGACCCTATTGGCTCTTGGTCCTAGTCAATTTTCCATTTCCAGCCTGACGTCAGGCGGCTTCAGCGCTCTTAAACTCATCTGCTCTGTGATCCCTCAAAAAACTGGTCCCAGCAGCTCGCAGCCTGTGCAGCGGCGCGCGGTTTGCACTCCAGTCCCCGAACCTCGAAGCGCGCCCCTCTCCGCTTGCGTAATGTATTCCCGAAGAAGCCGTAAAGCGCTAAATGTTTGAAATCCAAACCCGCCGTGTTTCACATGCTGTAAAAGGACTCCGCTGCTCGCGTGCGCAGCACTGCTGTGTCTGTGCGATAGACTCTGCAAAGAAAAACTCTCTAGCGTCTGCAAGTCCGTGGCTGCACGAGCGACGCTGAAAAGCTCGAGGGCTTTTTTTTTTTTGTAGTTGTTTTTTTATTTTTTTATTTTCACTTTTGAGACAGGACGCTCAAAAATCAAACTGGCTCACGTTCTTCCCAGTCAGCCCAGTTTGACAGCTGCTCTTCACCCCATTTGGAGGACTGTCGGCAGCAAGAGGATGGCATCAGAGCTGGCAATGAGCAACTCCGACCTGCCCACCAGTCCCCTGGCCATGGAATATGTTAATGACTTCGATCTGATGAAGTTTGAAGTGAAAAAGGAGCCGGTGGAGCCCGATCGCAACATCAGCCAGTGCAGTCGCCTTATCGCCGGGGGATCCTTATCTTCCACCCCGATGAGCACGCCTTGCAGCTCGGTGCCCCCTTCTCCAAGCTTCTCGGCGCCCAGTCCGGGCTCTGGGAGCGAGCAGAAGACACACATTGAGGATTTCTACTGGATGTCCGGTTACCAACAGCAGCTGAATCCAGAGGCGCTGGGCTTCAGCCCCGAAGACGCAGTCGAGGCGCTGATCAGCAGCAGTCACCAGCTCCAGTCCTTCGATGGCTACGCCCGGGGCCAGCAGTTTGCAGGCGCGGCCGGAGCAGGGGGCACCATGGCCGGCGAGGAGATGGGCTCCGCCGCGGCGGTGGTGTCAGCAGTCATCGCTGCAGCAGCCGCTCAGAACGGAGCGCAGCACCACCACCACCATCATCACCACCACAGCAGCCACCACCAAGCGCCCAGCGCCCAGTCCAACGGCACCTCAGGGACAAATCACCCACACATGCGCCTGGAGGAGCGGTTTTCGGACGAGCAGCTGGTGACCATGTCCGTGCGGGAGCTCAACCGACAACTACGAGGGGTTAGCAAGGAAGAAGTGATCAGACTGAAACAGAAGAGGAGGACCCTAAAGAACAGAGGCTACGCTCAGTCCTGCCGGTTCAAGCGCGTCCAGCAGCGGCACGTCCTGGAGGGCGAGAAGACGCAACTCCTGCAGCAGGTCGAGCACCTAAAGCAGGAGATCTCCAGGCTGGTCCGGGAGAGGGACGCATACAAAGAAAAGTACGAGAAGCTCATCAGCAACGGCTTCAGAGAAAATGGATCCAGCAGTGACAACAACCCTTCATCTCCAGAGTTTTTCATGTGAGTCTCGACATTTTCGCGCAACAAAAAAGTTTCTTACTCCGCCTTAAGCTTTCTTTAAAAACTTTTTTTAATTAATATTATTTTGGACTGCTAGACGAAGAACTAATTTGTACAATTTAAAAAAAATGCAACTTTGAAAAACAACCCCCTTCGCAACTGTGCAAGGGCTTTGACATCCATCTTTTTTTCTTTCAGAAAACGTTCATCAACTTCTTTCCATGACCGCAGACTCTGTTTTCCATAAACTGTCGAGACTTCTTTTTATTTTGATTATTATTTTTGAATCACCTTTCATTTTGACAGTTGATTCAACTTCACGCCGCAGTATACGGAGTGTGCATGCAGGCACGAAGTGTACTCCTTTGAAGTTCATCAACGTGCCCTTTGACGCCATCTCACTTTCATTTTAGTGTACAGATCGCTGTAAAAAGAAAACTGCATCAAATCAAACTATTTTTGTCTTTTTTTAATTTTTTTTTTGTTTTGATTTTTCCCCCCTGCAAAACTTGGAGTATTGCAAGCTGCCACCTCATCTCATGCGTTTGCTTGAAAGACTCATTACAAACTATTGTTTTCTTAAAGAGATGTGTTATTGGACTGACCTGCATGCTGGACATGTATGGTTTTTTTTCTTGTGCTTTTCTTTTTGTGCGCAGCTATTTTCTTTCTTTTTTTTCCCGGATGTTTTCTGCATTGCATTCAAAACTTCATCTAGGACTCCTCACTTTTTTTTGGAACAAAAAAAGTCACAGGACTTTCTTTCAACATGTAAAAGTGCATTTCAGCTGCGTTGAAGTGCTCCACTGTCATTAGGCTGCAGAGAATGCGCAGTTGCATTCCCCATGGCGGGGACCCTGGTGCGTGGGGGAAAAGAAAAGACTTCACTGCTAAGGAAACCACCAATTAATTTCCTGGAAGTTTAGTCTGTTGCTTTTAGCCTATATTGTTATTTAAAGATTTTTTACTGTGCTTTTTTTCTTTTTTTTTTTTCTTTTTTCTAAATATATTTTAAACATAATTAAGTACAAAGTTTGTATAACCTTGAATTGCAAGATATGTGCTACAGCCTAGATTATTGATGTAAGTAGATTGATGCACAGAGATATTAAAATATTGATTTAGCGAAATTGGCCTGGCTCCAATTTATACAGAGAACAGTATTGTGCAGTGCATAAACAGAGCTTTTTTTCAGCATGTGCCACAGATTTAATTATTAATAAAATAAAATTTACAAAAAAGGAAAAGTTTTTACAAAATGTTAATATTAAAGGCAAAATCAATAGCCGAACTCTTTGAAAGTGTGTTTAAAAACTGACATATGAACCGAAATGCACTAAAACTAATCTCACCTGTTGTCATGTGTATGTTGAGAAAAGCAGCTCAGGAGGCTACATGATTGATACATGATGATCAGCTAAAGAGAGACGTGTTTTTGTCTGAAACAAAAATTGCCAGAGCACAAGTAATAAACCAATAATAATGTCTGGACATTGTTAGATCTTTCAATGATTTGTCACTCTGCATGTACAAGTTAAAGAAAAAAACATTCATCAAGCCACATATATATATATATATATATATATATATATATATATATATATATATATATATATATATATATATATATATATATATATATATGTATATATATATATGTGAGTGGGGTGTGTGTGGGTGTGTGTGTTTTGCTGTGCAAAATCATATCATTCACTAACCATATGTGATGTTCATTTGTGCTTGTGTTCTTCATTTTATACGAATAAATGATATGCAATAAATACATTCAACTGTCTTTGAAATTTCTTTTAAATTTATTTTTATCTTCTGCATCTGGAGAAGAATTTGTTTTTTATGCTTTTGGGACAAAGTGTGCCTTAAAATTACAATCAAACAGACACTGTAGCATCGGCTGGTTCACTCATGCAACAGAATAAAAAATGCATTTATACTCACTAATAAAGAACCACGTCAATTTAAGCAGGAAGATCCTTTTTTCCCAGCAGTGGTCCAAACATTTAATGAAATGGACAGAACAAAGATTGCTGCAAAAAATTAGTTTCCCCATTTTCTCACATGCAATCTGACTGTAGAAGCGTTCAGGTTGTCTGCTTGAGAAAAGACCATAAAACCGGCAACAACAGAATATGCTAACTTCTGGTTTGGAAATTTTATTTTAGGAATCTTTTTAACTTCTTCCATTTAACAAAAAAACAGAACCCTGTTAATTCTGTTAAGGGAAAAAAAAAACATCCTATCAGCATATGTCCTACGGAAATCTTTTTTACTGACTTTATTTGATTTCGCATATAATTATTTACAATAAAATATTATTCAGAGCTTTCCATTTAAAAGCTTGGATTCCCTTAGCAGCATACCCATCAGCATCCGTTGAGGCCCTGCATGGTTTTACTTCATAGTGTCAGCGTGTTTTACCGCTTCTGATCTGGTATTTTATGTGAGTGTTTTTCTCACAACTTTCACATGTGCGTGATTTGAAGTCTACGTGTGTGTAGGTGTACAAGTGTGTTTATGAGTTTAAACTGGCGTAAATTTGAAAAGTTGTGTTTCCCTGAATGGCAGAATGTGCTGATTAGATCTCTAAAAGTGAGTTTCTTGTGGTTTTGTGTGTTCCATATTTTCACGTCAAGTTGGTCCATTTTCAGCGTTTTTTTTTTTGTGCCTACTTGCCTTTGGACAGTGTGTGCTCACTGTTACAAGTGTGTCACAGTTTACTAATTTCACAGAGATTTACCCTGTTCGCTTCAATGCTGGCGGGGGGGGGGGGCTGGTGCTATGAGAGCACGGCCACATCAAGCGTGAGGGGGTCGCTGGAGCTGCTGTGGTGGGCAGCACAAGTTTTATGCTGCTGCACCACAATTTGAATTTCCGCTACCGTTTAAGAATCTAGTGTAACTATTTTAGTATATGTCAAATGAAAGAGGGGATATTTCTCAAACACAATGAGCTTATTGTGTGTTCTGAAAGACCAGTTTCCTAAATGGTCTTTGAATATTTTGGTTTTTGAGGATAGATTCAGTCTGAATTTGTTGGTCGTCCATGTCTAGGAGCAGAGGGCATCGATAAAGAACAGTTTTCACATAAAGTAAGCACACTGTCATTGTTTTCACAAAGTACTAAACAATTAACTGTTTTTTCAGGAGTGCTTTCAATTTTAATGCTTACTTTGCAGCAAAGAAAACAACTTCAGCATCATCTGTAACCGACCGTGTACAACCTTTAAAGCTGTCCGTGAGAAAGAGGAGGGGAAAGCAGGAGAGAAAAAAGTTTTCTTATGAAATAACACTTGTATCTTGTCTGAAATGTGTGTGCTGCTGCTGTGGGGGCTGATTGCTCGGAGTGAACAGATAGACTGAGACAATAGTCGGGCTTGGGCTGAATTAAATGATTTTGCTGATGATTAATAGTGGTGTGGGCCACCAGCTCCTACAACGCAGAGATGATAAATCGTGAGCGCAGCTCCCGGCAGCTGTGCCAGTGTTGGGTCTTTGCATCCGCACACCATCCAATTTACAGCAAAGCCATTCCCTTTCTTCATCAACTTACCTAATTACATTTATTTGATCTAAGCGGTACTGCAGCTGTATTTTGATATTTCATTTTAGCCACCAGAGAATTACCACAACAGTGTTTCTCTGCTCTTAAAAGAACATGTTTCTGTATTAAAATTTGAAAGAGATTAATTCCTTTATGCTCATAAGTTGGTCTTTACCTCACAAAAGGGGTTTTTGCTATTTTGGCAAGATATTTTTCTTTGTTCTGCATCTGATGAAATATATGTGAAGATAGATCTAAATGAAAACATAGGGGTTGTTTTATAGTTGTAACGCCAAAGTGCAATGAATATATTAGTGAAAAATAATCAGTCTTGCAGCCGTGCACCCATGTGCAAAACGACTGCAGGAGACATGGAAGTCGGTTTGAGGTCTGACTTCTCACAGGCTTTAGATGGCGCTGGAGAAAGGGCTGTTTGTGGTTTCGAACTTATGCTGGCCTCTGCAAGACGGTCTGAATACCTTTGCAGATAAGAAGTGCAAGTGTGCAGCGGAACATGCATTTAAGTGCGTTACTTTGGAGGGGAGAGCGAGCGGGGGGTCAGAAGTTACATATAACTAAGTCATCAGAGTAATCCCAGCCCTCGAGAGTTCATGCTCATTTCCTCTGCCTGAATCCCATTTATTGGAATGTTTTCTCATATCCGACATGGTGCAGTGAATCATAAAGTACTCAATGCAAACGTTTTAAAGTCAATTTCATAAATTCCACCACTTTTTTTACAATTATTTTAGTTGTTTTTACAGAAAAACTTCTCAGAAAATAGCAGTTCAAACAAAGCAATCTTTGGAAAATTATTTGTTCAGAACAAAAATATTATACCTACAGAGTTACATGATTTTTTTTCCCCCCATGCAAATTATATCTGTCAAAATACACCAACTTTTCTAGAACGGAAGTCAGCAGACGAGAGGTGGCACTCAGGTTAAGATCATCAGTTTAGTTTCATGTAGTGAAAATAACATCAAAAACATGTTTACATTTATTTCAAGTTAAACGCTGCAGATAAATGGAAACAAGCCATATTTAGTCACTGTCACCCACAACGATGGATGACAGAAAATAAAGCATCCGCTGTACCGGTTTTAGCAAACCATTAAAATGGGGGCAACTTAGTGGCATCCATGATGAGTTCAGCTTTGTCTTACACCCACATCATTCAGCTATGGTGTCGCAAACATAACAAAGCTGTCGGTTCTGCTTAGGGAAAATTCAAAGTTTGTAGCGACCTTCACAGAGTGAACAGAGCTGTGACTTGTGTGTCGGAATTCAGATATAATCAGAAAAAAAAGGAAAAAAAATCTCATTTTGTTTTTTTAAAAAGAGAAGGAATAGAGGTCATGCCAGCAAATGTGAATTGATTGAATAAAGATAAAAATCTAACAGGTTTTTTTTGTGACAAATTGCTTCAGTTGCACTTGTTTTTTTGTTTTTTTTCCTGTTTTGGGTCCATTCTTATGGAACTAGAAAGCAGCTTAAAACAAACAAACAAAAACAATTTGGTAATTTGTGTTTGACCTATTTTATCTTTCATCCGGAAAGTTTGCTTCATCTGTTTGGAGGATGCATAAGGGACACTTCAAGGACTGGTGGGGGGTTATGATGCTAATGAGCCTGTAGAAACCTGATAGGTAACTCCATACGTCTGTAAATAGATCCTAAGTTTGAGAGTGTAACTTATATTTAAAAGTTGCACCGTCATACCTTTGGGTCAAACATTGAGCATTTTGGTGTCGGTTAAGCTCTGGATGTTTAAAACCAATGCCTTTTAAAAGAATCTGCAGGGGATAAAGGCCGAACCCCACCATGCTTTTAATTGAATGAATGATGGAGGGAAAAAATGGCAAAGAAGTTACAATATAAATGCTTAAAATGGTAAGTTGTGTAAAGTTGGTCCATTTCTACAAATTATGGCGAAAAGTCTTATATATACCAAAACGTTTGCTCTTTTGACACTAAAATGCTCAACACGGCGCACTTTTTACTCAAACGATGCCGTTAAGCACTACAATTTATGATTTAGATGCAATGACGTGTTTTCTGCTGCAGTACTAATATTATCTTGATGCATTACTGCTGCTTTCCTGCAGGTTCAGTATGCTTTGGAGACATGAGTTATGTGGCATTTATTTAAAACTTCAATGATTTAAAATATTCTTCACTGCAGTATATTGGCAAAGATTGTTTTTTTTTTTTTTTTATATTTTACAATCGCTGTTCGCCACAGCGTTTAAAGAACCTCACTGGGCATCAATGCAGAAGGAGCATAGAGCTGCACTACTTCTCTTACTGAAGAAACATTTACAAAACATGATAACTTGAAGACAAAATAAAAAAATTAAAAAATCTGTCCTCAATGGTAATAACTGCGTACAACTTTTATTCTTTGTTTTAAAACAAAGGCAGACCATTTAGCTCTTGACTTGGATTTTGCATTTTTTTCTGTTTTAAATTAAAGCATTTAGTGTTTTATATAAAAATAATAATAATAAAAGGACACTTTATCCTTTTTTACTGATAGAACAGCATATACCACATTTCTAGTGCGCTAACAGTGTTTTGATGCATGCCCTTAGAATCTATTTGCATGCAAATTTTCACCATTCCCTTTAAGTCAGCTGTTCCCTATGATCCATGCCGTCTGTGTCATAAAACAGACAAATCTTACTCAGGTCTGCTTGTTGTTTTCCGTCTGCTGGTGTGGCTCTGTATGTGTGAAAGGGATGCCAAAGTTTCACACAGAAGAAAGTGGTCAAGGTGATGCTGCATGGCATTGTTTTTTATGTTCATGCATTGTGTCCAATTTCTTTTGGTTCTGTAGGTCCTCAAGAAAATTTCTCCACCTGTGATTTCCCTGAAACTCTGAGCCTTTGGATCCCTGAGGTAAAGCAGTTCAACTTCTCCTCTTCCTTTAAGTTTTATTTTTATTTCAGCTGTAAGGACTTTGTCTTAATTGATTTACATGACAAAGTTTACATTTTTTCCTTTACTTCTTTTGCAATCAGCAAAGTTAAATATATAAAACAAAGGGGATTAAACAGGAGTGTGAATCAAAAAAGGCACTTTTTTTAAACTAATGAATACACAATGTACCCTATTTTTTAAATATTATTCATATGCCAAAACATGGCTGTAATTATGTTTTTTTCTTTATAGTCTCTCTCCATCTCTCATAACAAAAGTTGAGTACAGTTATACACACCCTTCTTTTATTTGCTTCCACAAAGAGAAAAATAGCACACACTCTCAGTCATACTGGGAACACCCGCAGAACCAGCAGATTACAGTCACTCATTCAAATGTAAATTAAATGTTCTGTACTTTTTTCTTTTGTCTCGGACAAGGAGAGTGAGGGGGAGTGAAGAATGGGCTTCTATGGCTGAAATCAATGCTAAGTGACAGAGAGGAACCTGGGCAGGCGTATATCACAAACCCAATTGTTCCTGCAATGATTTTACTTGGTTAAAGCCCAGAAGGAGGGAATGTCGAGCTTCTATGTGCATCTTTTCACTTGGGGGGTAACGATTGTCCAACTTCAAGGAGTGCTTGTGCTTCTGATTTTTGACCAGTGGCTTTTCCCAGAAGTCAGTTTGTAGAAAAGTTTGTTAGAAGCAAACCTTTTTTTCTGTCGTTTTTTCTTTTTTTTCGGTGGATCTCACATCAAGTTTGTTTCATACACAAGTTTCTTTTGGAAATTAAATAAAACAGATGATCAGAAGAGGCAAAAGCAGACTTCTTTTTGCTTGCAGTTCATTGCTAGCTGCGTTTCCATTGAGTTTGAAATTGTGCAAATTGGATTTGTGATAATAAATCTGCCTAGTTGAAACATGACAATTTCGAAAATGCGCTTGGAGGAGGTGGTTTTTGAGACATATTGAAATTGACAAATTTTGCTGCCATGGAAACACTTTTTCTTAATTAAACGAGTCAGGTGACCAACAATCCTGCACTGCACAGCAGGCACCACAAAAGGTCCCACGGCTTCACTTAGCTCATCAAATGTTGAGCGTGTCGTACGGAATTGTAGGATCCACAGCTCCTCTTTAAAATAACCAACCATTATTACCCCAAAATGGTTTCATCCGTAGCCCATCCCACATGTAAGGAGCTGGCCGCTCCATGGCCTGAATAAGACGCCGACATGTCCTTTGATAGATGTTAATGAATGTTAGTGACATGGCAGAAATTTTACAGTATCAAAATCAAAGTATTCCTCACATCCGTCGCCATGTTTTTGAATGACTTATCAAGAGAGTTGGTTTGTGTTTATTCTCATGATTACGATTGAATGAAAACAGTGTGATAGCAATTTGTTTTTTTTTTTAACATTTCTAGAATTTCAATAGTTTTGTGCATATGTGTAATGCGAACACAGCTAATGAAACTTTACTATGCAATGTCATTCCAGTTCAAGCTCTGGAAATTCCGTGGTAAAAGCTTCTACCAGCTGAATAGCAAATATTCAAAATTGCTCACTCCAAAGTAAATTATTTTTTGGGTGTTTCAACATGTTTTTCACGATAGAGGACATATTTAAAGAAAATTAAGCTTAAAATTGCATTTCTGAGTATTTCTTTATTCAAATCATTGTGAATCAGTAACAGATGAAGAAATGCTACTGGACAAAGCTTGTAGCAGTGACACAGGTGCTACAATCTGTGGGCCACTCAGCTCCCTGCTCCGCTCCATTCCTATGCATCCATTTGTAGATGACGTGATCCATGTAAGTCTTTGTTTTTTCTCAGCAAAGCTGGCATCTGGTTCGGGAAACAGGGGCTAGCTTACTCTGACAAACAATCCCAACCCCAAATTTCTAATGAACTCCTGCTGCTCTGCAGAAATTTTGTCCAAGAAAATTGCAGTTTTTATTTTTTATTTTGACTAAAAATGGCACAATCATAATTAAAAGACAAATAGGAATGTTTTTACAATACATGAAAAGATGATCTGAGTGGGACATTAAAACACTTCATGGCACATGTGTCAAACTCAGGCCTGGGGGCCAAACTTGGCCCACAGTGTAATTGCAATTGGCCTGCGAGATCATATCAAATGTGCATTAGAGCTAGCCTGCTGTATACGCTGTACCGCTAATACTACAAATCCCACAATGCTTTGTTAGTATTTTGGCACTCAGTCGAAACCGGCAAGCGCTCTTTTTTTCTGTTGACAGTCATTGACAACCAAATTATTTTCACCCTCCACAAAAATGTCTAAATAAAGATGGAAAACAGAGGGTTTCCAGACAGGCCTGCTAAACTATTACGTTTTTCCTCAGCTCAGAGCCTGACCCCAGACATTGATGAACATGCATCTAAGAAAAGATATCTGGCTTAGACCAATGTGCAGAGTAAATCAGAGTGTAGCAAACTGAGCTTGAATATATATGTTTCTCACACACTTTTTCTACTGCAAGGCATGGTCTGTTAATAGTTGAAATGTTGGATTATTATTGAATGAAATTATTTTTGGCTCTTTTGTTGTTGGCTTTGAAAAATATTGACTTTAAAAAGGAACTTGAAAGGAGTTGGGGAGAGACATACTTCATTTATTTAAATAAGAAAAGAATACCACTGATGTGTCTTTTATTTCAAATTTAATTTCTCATGTATTTGTAATATCAAGCTTTGGTTGTTCCAGATTCTGTGTTTAAAAAAAAAAAAAAAAAAAAAAAACTAAAGTTTATTTCCATATGTGAAACATTACAAATCAGTTTCAGTTAATATTTTCAATAAATATTGAGTTTGGCCTGTGACGTAACTTCACTGCTTAATTTTGGCCCAATGTGAATTTGAGCTTGACACCCCTGCCTTAGGGGATCTGAACTTGAACTGAAGATACAGCTTTTTTCACATTGAGATAACAGGCTTCTGTAGAAATGAACTGAATGACTTATAAAAAAATGCATTCTCTAGATTTAAAAAAAAGTCTTTAAGTATTTGAATGGAGAATTATTCAGATTTACAGAACAGTATTCTTGTCTGGTCATAAAAATTCATCAATTTTTGTTATCGTTTACTATAATCCATAGATTTTGACATCAAAAATCCAAAAAAAAGGATCAGCAGCTTTTTAACCTTCATCTTATCTCTATTTTTGGTGGACAATAAAACATTTTAAGCGTTAAATGTTTTTTACAGTCCACCAAGGTACAGCAGAAGTTGTGCATTAGTCCATGTGCATATGCTATCTTCAGCGACTGTGTGTTCACATATTTGTATTGTTATTTACTCTATATGTCTGGGCGGGGCGAGGGATTGGCAGCTGGCCCGTCTCCAGATCCACTTAGCTTCAGGAGAGGAAGTAGGACAAAAGCCATCAAAGAAGACAAGGACAAATCATCTTTAGATGAAGTGTTTTAGGGGGCTTAGATTCTCCTCCCACACCATGACTGTAAATTAGATGCCCTCTGCTCACTGCTAAGAGGTGTTGAATATAAACAATGCCAAATGAACGGATGTTAAGCAAATGAAAGTGGAAAACCATGAGGGTGTCTATCTTAGTCTGTCTTGTAAATCTTACTTTTCCTGCCAAGCCAGTGTGCTATTCTATGTTGCATTCTAAACAGCTCCCAGCTGAACTTTGTGTAGTTTTGTACATCCAGAAGCCATGTTCACTATGAAAGACTTTAAAGGCAGAGGCATGTCTTTGTTTTATGCAAATCATGCATATTAGGTGGAAGGGGGTGGGGGCTGAGCAGTCTGGCCACGTAACTCCAGCAGGACAAACTGAGTGATGGAGATGGAGAGCCAGTTCTTCCGTGTCCTTGCCTGGGGAAAGAGTGTTCTGACTCCGGCATGGACTGCTGAGACACCACCAGGACACTGTGTCACTGCACCCATACCCCACCGGAGCAGGAGGATAAAAGGTTTCTCCAAAGGCAAATGCATTTAATATGCACAATTCCAATTTGTAAAACTAGAGAAAAGCAGAATTTGTTGCTATAAGTTATGATATAACGTTGCAGACACGCTTTAGAGACTCAGCACACAAAAGGACGGCAAAGTTAAAAAGGTTAAATGTCAAGTGCAAGTTCAGACACATTGGAAATAAATTGTGGGGAACAAAATATACTTAAAAATTCCATAGATGTTTTTGTTAATTTATGTCAGTGGAGTTCATCAATGTAAATTAAATCTTTGGATTGTTTTCAGACATCTCATTCACAGCTGAATGCTAACAGTAATGGGTGCTTGGAGGCTCTTTTGTTGCAAAGTGCTCTATTTCTGTGTGCCAGGATGTTCTCAGTCATTGAGGGCAGATGAAATCAATCCAGACTGAACTTTCATGTGGAGGAGAAAATGACTGAGACAGAGGAGGGGCTTTGGAGTGAAAAGGGGCAGGGCAGAATTATAAAAACAACGTTCTGCTCCATATGGGTCAAAAGTCTAGGGCTGATCTTTTCAAGAGAGGGTGTTATCCCTCCTTTACTATTTTCTGCTCCACCTGCTTCTCGGAAAGGACTGAGAAACTGGAGACTGCTCAGCAGGAACAAACTATATTTAGCTGCAGTGACCAAACACACTCTGGTTTAACTTTAAAGTAAAAATTACAGAAACAGCGTGCAGTGAGACTGCGCAGATTGCATCCTTACAGTCAGGTTTACACACGAAAGTTTATTCTTTAAACCAGCTTTCCCTTTTTAAGCTTACAATTTTTTCCTCTATTTTTTTAAATAATTACATCTAATCATAAATGAAACACACTTAGAATAAAGCTAAAATCCATTATCTGTATCAAAAAAATAATAACTATCTTTCTAATTTCAAATAACACATAAGTAAACCAATAGAAAACTAAGATTTATGGTTCCAATTGACTGTAAAACGTTCCTAGATTTGGTCCAATATGTTTGGGCTGTTTCACTTTGCTAATTATTTTTTTGCAGAAGAGTTGTCAGCATGGTGCTCTGTTCTCATTGGGAGAGAAGGGGCTCGGTGGTAAGTGCTTAGTCAGCCCCACTCCGGATGTGAAATACTGCTTGGACTGTTGGGGAGCCAGAGTAGCATCACAAAGTGACATTTTTAAGATGAGGGCAGTCCCATCACCACACATCATAGGAGGAAATATAGTATAATATTCTTGTGCACAGTAATTAGAATCCTTTTCATTATCTCAATCTGTGATGTCTCGAAATGCCTAAGGTAAAGTTACTGTTGTATCCCTTTAGCCACTTATGGACTGTATCCACACTGATGCAACTGCTGCATGCTGTCAAGATACTAGGATAAAGATGACAAAGCTGTTAACTTTCTGATAGATGTACGTTTCAACCCTCACCCATTGTCATGATTACAGACAAGTGTGGTAAGAACAAGATTAAAAAATATAAGCAGGATGATTGGAAGGTCAGATGTTCTGTAATGAGGTGGTGGGTCAGAATAGTTATTTCTTCTCTCAGTTAATTAAGTGGTTTGGATATCTTGACAGAATGAAGATGCATTTCTGTTTCCGACTAATTTAAATGAAAAAAAAAAGACTGGCAAGATCCTACCTTATAAAACTACTGAGATCGAGATGTAAAAAAATACGCTCAAAAAGGTCTTTTGTTGAGCTCACATACTTATATGCATTGACATGTGTCTCGACATTCTTTCTAACTTTTTCTTTTATCTAACACACCCCCTGACATGATACCCTCTAAAAGTCTCTTCTCCAGAACAAATTTCCCTTTTTTTGCCTTACTTCTGTTCATTTTCTCCTCCTTTCCTTCTGCCTCATGCTGCACCTGCTTCCCTGCCGCTCTATGCTCCCCCTCCAAACGTCACTTGCCCCCCCCCCCCCCCCCCCCCGGTCCACCACTGCTTCTATTCTCCCCCTCGTTAGCTTGATAAATGGCTTTACTGCAGGGAAAGTGCTGATTTTCATCCTTCTGTCTGATTTCTGCTGGCTGTTATTAATTTCAAACACTCTGCGAAAAGCAAGTGAGTCAATAAATAAGGAAATGAACACACTTCATCCTGCCATACAGCACCTCTCACAGTCTTTCACCCTGGGTGCTTGGACTCATTGGAGGCCAAGTTTGCATTTACACTGATGGAGTTCAGCTCCACTCTTTGTAGCAAACATGTTTTGGTTTTTTAAAGGCAAAAATGAAAGCCCTGCAGTAGCGTCGCATCATATCACGTTTTATTTTTCTCTTCCTTTTAGTCTTTATTTTCACATAAGTGTGACCACAGTGAATTTTACAAAGCAAGTAACTCTGAGGAGCAAATGTGTCCCATCTTTCATCTTTTACACTTGTGCACCATTTAAGAGAAGCATAGCTGAGAGTGACAATAGGAAAAACAAGCAGAGAGAACATTTGAAGCAGCATTCTACGAGAGTTATTGCCGGCCGCTAAACGATGCTGTCTATGCAATGGGAACAGGGCTGTAAGTTTAAGTGCACATTACTTACATTCCAATCCTAATGCTTTGTGCTTTCCTTTTAACACTGAACACAAATGGCCTTTAATAACAATACAATTCTTGCTTTTTCCTAATGTCAGACAGTAACAATTGGAAAAAAGTTGTTAGTCTTTATTTTATTTAGTACTCTGGGCAAAAGTACCATCATGCTTAATTGAATTAGAAACACTATAATGTGTGCACTAACAGAGAAATGAAAGCCTGAGATTTCAGCACATTGTTCACAAAGTGTTGCACACAGAAGCAGCGGTTTTGTAGAATGCACACAACTGGTAAAAGGCTTGTGTTTCCCCTGCCAATTAAAATTTGGTATCATATTATAACATGGTTGTCTCAATAATTCACTGTTATGTTCCCTGCGCTTTATTTATAGTGATAAAATGAAAGCAGTACATAGTCCATGGTTAAGTTTAATTCAAAGTCACACCATTTGTTCTCTCTTTGAGTGTTTGTTGATTTGGTGTCTTAGTTCTTAAAAGTGACCAAACCTAAAATCTCACCAAATATAATAATAGGATGTTATTAATATTATAAAAACCAGAAGCTAAAACTATAAAGGAATATCAAATACTTATCATAAAGTTTATGGCTTTTTCAAGGCTGTAGCTGTTTGGCTGTCATTTATAAAATGCACTTATTAGTTTCCAAAATGTTTTGATATATTTAAAATTGTTATTTATTTATTTATCGTATTAACATTGGTCAGTTGTAGGACTGACCATCTCAAATGAACTTTATTTTATTCCCGAATATTACTGAAAATGTGTAAGGAAACAGAAAAGTAATTCTGACACTAGAGACTATCTTTACATGATAATTACATTAAAAATTCAACAACAACAACAACAAAAAAATAACAGTGTAGATTTAAATCTGGAAATTCTTTAATTTGATCAAAAATCAATAAAACCCCTAAATTATTTGTACCAAAAATATTTTAATCAAATAACAATTCAACAATCCACACATGTTGCAGTATGGAACATAAAAGTGCCTAAAACTAATTTTGAAAACCATGAGGGTGTTTTAAAGTCATTGTTTAACAATTGACAGTCATTTTTTTGGCATGCTCTGTCACAAAGTAGGCTAAATAAACAATAAAAAAGTAAAACTTAAGACGGTGACCATTACAGAAGTGGCTGCATGGAGTTCTGGTGCTGAAAGTTATATAGGTGAAGAGAGAAGAGGGGAGAGCAGAAGGGAGCATACTGTACTTGTGAGCTGCAGGGGTAGTGGAGCCTGTATGTCTGCGTCATGGCTCTGTGGGCGCAGACATAACTGTTGTGTTTACAAGCCTGAGTTGCTGTAACTGTTAAATTATTGAGGGGGGGGGGTCACTAAAGTAGGAGAAACTGACAGAAGGGGCTGGGTTTGTGTGTGCCTGTGTGTTTGTGGGTGTATGTGCATGTTGGGGATGGGGGAGAAGGGTTGTTTCTCTCCCTCATAGTTCTGGTTAACCAGGCTGAGGAATGCTCTTTGCTCTTCATAATTACAGAGATATTGGTGGAGTCACCCTCGGAGAGTACATGGCCTCAGAGACCTGATAAAGGATGGGTCTCTGTGCACACTTAGCACAGAGTGCAGAGTGGGCTCTGTAGTATGGAGGCTGAGAAGCAGCTCATTTCATCATGTCACCAGTGTCAAAGCGGCACAATTGTTTGGAAGCCATCTGTCAGTAAATCACTATGTGGAACAAAACTATTTTTTTTTCTTCTGACCTGCTACATGCCATGTGACACTGGTGTGACATGTCATGTAGCAGGTCAGGAGAAAAAATATAACAAAGGAAAAACAAATAAGGTATTTACATGAAACAAATCTTTTTTTCAAGTCTGTTTTACTTTCCCACTTGATTCTGTTCAGAGTCGCAGTTATGAGCCTTTTAAACAGACAAAACTTTTTTAAAATTCAACTTCCAAAGTTATTTTTAGAATTTAAAATGTTGCAGTCAATCATCATCGGAAGTCATTGTGTAAAGTTCTTGCTTCAGGCCAAATAAACTCAACTGTCTTTATTCCAAATAAGCTGAAAAAAGACGGGGGTACTGTGCCAACAATTATAACTATTGCACAGAGAAAGGCTTTGTAAGTGATGCTTAAAAAGAAGGATGATTGACTTCCTTCTGAGCTCCAATGAAAGGGGATCAAGGACCAGCTCTTTAGTTTTACAGTCTTCCATCTGCCTCATTCCTAGAAATCAATGATCTTTGCATGCCTGATCTAACCTACCATTTGTTGATTCTGCTCAAACTTTGTTTCAAGCTCCTACCTTTAAACCCTCTTTTGCTCTTTTAATATTCATTTAAGTTCTGTAAATAATTCCACACCTCTCCTTTTTAAGGCCCTGCTTAATTAAAAGTTCCTTTGGTTGATTGGTGACACAAGGCTAATTGTTGTAAAGCTTTTCAATGCCATTTGTATATACCTTCATGTGACCTCAAAACCCCTCCTGCATGGTTCAGCTTCCTTTGTAAAACACAATTTCATTCACATTAGAATGTGTTTCTTTCAGCAGTATTTCAAGCTCATCATATGAATTTGTAATTCCCAATGGTGAAATGCTATAAAACAAATGTTTTATTTGCCTTTGCTGCCGCTCTGCATCCCTCAGCTTGTACTCTTTAACTTTCTGTGGATTTGGTGTTAAAGTCAAGATATTAGTTTGACTTTTGAAAGCTTAATTAGCTCATTTCTGAAGGGAATATATCTTAGCTGTCATAGTTACTAATCACAACAGATGTCAAAAAGTACCACATCCACTTGCAAAAATCACTCAGGCCACACTGGATCCATATCAGCATGAAAAAATATCTTAAAAATCAATATTCAGGAGAAACGTATTCAGCAGAAAATGCAAAAGATATCCACTGTATGCCAAAAGCTCCTAGAGAAAAGCTCACAACAGTGTGGTCCCATGCTAAGATTGAAGAGAACAAACGGCCATGCAAACTCATATTTACATCTACACTGAAATGAGGCAAAACCTTATTTACACTTTTAAACTGTGAAATACGTTACCACGAAAGAAAACCCTAAATCCATATTGAAGTGATTTGAGTTACAAGTGTTCCCACTTTTTACATACAATGCCTAAATAGAAAAAAATACAAATAAAAACCTCTCTGTTTCAAAGACCAATTATGAATTCAGGAACTGCCCACCACTTTGTCAGGAAATTATTTTCAAGTTCTCACTCCAACACATACGTACTTTATAATATACTACCACAGTGTCAAGAGGCGTTGCCCTCCATAGAAAAAGCGCAGAGCACTTTTAGGAAAAAAGACAACTTCTGGAAAAATAAATCTATTATAAATATGTTCTTGAATACTTGCTTAAATTCATCTTAACTTTATTTCATATGTTTAAAAATGTCATTATTGGTTGCAAAGGATATGGCGGTGTCTTAACACTCTTGTTTGACTTCGCTGTAGTCAGTCTCTCTCATGCATTGCTTGTATTTATTTCAAAGATGTACACACAACAGTGATTTTTGATGGCCTTTTCATTGCAGCTGCATTTTATGACTTTGCAGCACTTGAGTTGTTTAACTGATGTTGTTTTCTCAATTTCCTTGTGGAATGTCCATTTGCGTTTATGTTCTTCCTTTTTAGTATGACGTTTTCCAGCCACATTCCAACAGATTTTGTTTGTTGAATGTTATTTTCAGAAAAGCATGTTTTCTTCCTCGTAGTAGCACCTGCATTGATAGCGTTCAGCATCTTTGCATCCTGCTATGCTGTTAGCTTTTTTCCCCCTTCTTCCTCTCTGTGACCTGGTCTTTAAAGGAGAGTGATGAGTTCACAGCTGATAGTGTCTGGTTGCGAAGAGCGGGGAACGGTATAGGATGACATTATCGGAAGTGGCTGCATATAGATGCTAAGGAAAGAAAACACACACTGAAATAGAAAGGGAATACTATGCCATATATCTAGTATAAACTACTGTCTACTTGGATTACACTAATGACCCCTGACGAACCAAAATTAGACCCATGTATATCTATGGATTTAAGCCATAGGCAACGACTGTGTTTGATTTCCATTATGATATTAATTATATATAAATACATATGTATTAAAAAATATAAAATATCATGAGGTTCCTTTTGCATCTATGACCACATTGTCATTAAGCGGGGGAAGAAAAGAAAGAGACAAATAACCACACACACACATAGACAGATTAAAGCTACATAAAATACAACCCAACATTCTGCAATAGCCATTAGTGAGAATGATGTGAAAGGAGGGTGATGGAGAGGGACAAAGCTTTCCTTGTGTCCCTCCGGCTGCTGCGCAATACTTGTAGTGACGGGTTGCGACAGCTGAGGGAGCAGGGGAACAGAAAGGAAGTATATCTCCCAAAAATCCCAATAAGAAAAAGAAAAAAAAGCAGAAAAAGGGAAGACTAATCGAGGTGAACTGCCTGCAGTCTCTGCAGTCTTTTTCGACAGAGACTGTCATGGGAACATAATATTTATCTTATTATATCTTATATTACTTTAAGTCACTAGAATATTATAATGATTCATTCAATAAGCAGAGATTGCGACTTCCCTGAAGGATTCCTCAGGTTAGAAGTAAACATTTTTGTCAAACACATATGTCACACCTGAATTTAGAAGCATACAGGAGCAGCACACTGACTAATTTCCCAACTTCATCTCTTGATAGCATCCCTAATAGACCCCTCTCCCAGTGGCACACTGCTGTTGCAACATTCACCTACTGTTGCTTTAATGAGATGCCTTTGCCGTTGTGTGTGTGTGTGTGTGTGTGTGTGCCGTCAAGTCTGTGGGCTCTTGAGAAAGAAAGACGTTAGTGATCCTTGTGGCCCTGTTTATCTCCACCCTTGTGTTGAAGTAGAGGGAGGTCAGAGGCAGAGCCGCCTTTATCCGTCTCCATTCCCACAGCTGCTGTCTCACAGGCACAGTGGTCACAGGAGGATGAAAAGAATATGGATTTTTTTTCTCCTCCTTCCTACACTCACAAGAGCAGGACGATTAGATAGAAGATGAGCACAGGTTGGCTCATTCAAAGGAGCTTTAAGCCCAACACTAGAAGAATTTGACCTGAGCTTTATGGTTCACTGAGCATGAGTGCACACACAAGCATACACACACCTACACTGTACACACAAATGACAGGATTTGTTGTTTCGCTTTTCTGCTTTAAGCTCAGTTACATGGTGCCTAGATGTTAAAGGCTGACATTATGACCTGTGTGCATCAACCTGCACTTCCCACACACAGTTAACACTGACAGAGAGGAAATAACTCTCCCTTCTCGGCAGTTGCAGGTGGAGGCTGCAGGTTGCATGTACGGAAAACAAATATTTTGGAGAAATATGTTAGACAATAAGGTGAGGAGGACGGAGCAGGCTCGGCCCATATGGGGTGGGATCGACAGAGACAAAGAAACTGATGCTGACAAACAGAAGCAGGGAGATAAAATTCAAAGCTCTGCTGCTCTCAGTGGCAATTAAAATGATTTCTGTACAATCTGAAGAAAGCCTGAGCTGGTTTATAGGTTCCCTTATAAGTCACCTCCTCCTTCTCCTCCTCCCCCTTTACCTCCTCAATCAAGTGGATGGGAAGTACTGATGATTAAAAACTGACAGTGTTTGCAGATATATGCCACCGTATGGCTGTTTCCTCCACTCCTGGTTCAGTTCAGTTTCAGCTCGTTACGCTGCACAAACACAAAATGCATAAATAAAGACGTGGTTTGACCAACAGGTCAGTAGTCATCTTTAAAGCTAAGCCCAGCTGTGGGGGAGACCTGCCTTTTTAAAACTCAAACTCAAACTTTATTTATTTATATAGCGCCTTTCATTTCAGTTAAAAACACAAAGCGCTTTATTTTCTTTCAAATATATTAGGATAATCTAGGAACCACCTGTTTGTTCATTTTATGATGTATTGTTTGGCAAAACCAAAGAGAAAATGGGTTTTGTGGTCCCTTCTTCCACTTTGTGTGTCACTATGTTTACCCATCTCAGCCACCTTTGGTGTTCTAATTGAAACCAAAGATGGAAACTGTCATAAAAATAAACACACATGCAAGATCACACAATCAGAGAAAATGTGGGCAGACTACAACAAAGTGAAACTAAACAGCCTAAAACTAAACGTTACATCTGGTTATGGGAGTTTCTTTCAAAGCTAAAAAAAAGAATTAAATAAAACAATGAATACTTGCGTGGGTGAACTTTAAAATACAACGAAGAAGCCCCACCGATCTCAAAAAGATGACAGGAGCGGCATCAAGCAAATATTCAAACAGTTTTGATGTGACTGGATCAAGTGGTTTTGTGCTGCTTGGGAACAGTGGGGGTGGATGTGTTCAAAACACAAGAAGCAACAAGGCAGGGTGTTCTAAATGTGTGTAATTACAATTTAATTTGACAAGACGTCAACCTAACTTGAGTCAGTCTTGTGGTTAAACAGGTGCCTCCCCTACCAAGGCATGTCTTTGGGAAACCAGTAATGTGGGATTTCAGTATTACAATGCTGCTGGAACTCAAACGCTCTCTCACTGCTGATTTAGAGCAGAACAATACTGGGCTTTGCTGCTTTTTCTGTTAGGTGTGGGGATGGATTTGTTACAATGCATGGTGGTGGTGTGTCAGAACTCTAACCGGCATGGTGGAACACTCTGACTTCTCTAGTTCTGCAACCACAATATGCTGGAAATCAGACATCTGAACATCACAATGCAGTCTGTGAGTAATTGCTAAAGAGCAAAACTCAAAACTGGCCTCCTTCTGGATAGTTTTGCCATCTGCAATAAGATAGCAACTAATACATCTCTGTTTTGTGTTTTGCTCTGAGAATTGATACAAGATGATCATATAGTGTGGAAAACAAAATTAAAAAACAGAATCATGTTTGTTCTAATTTGTGAAGAGAAATCAGTAAAAGTTTGCACACATGAAAAAAAAAAAAACATACCAAAAGTAAGTCAGCGAAGGTGCACATATGTCATAAATCTTTTGGGAGATTTGCTGGTTGTCATACAGAGTACAACCTTAAAACAAGCAGAAGGTGGGTGCAGTGACATAAGCAGGGCGCAGTGCGTCTACCATACTCTACACTCTCACAACGCCTACATATGGAAGGGTCAAGGGCATACACTGTTCCCAAGCACACTGGTTTTATTTTACGCCTAAACATTTCATGTAAACAAACTAATTATATATGTTTTTCATTAGGAGATGCCTTTTTTTTTCTGCAATATTTCTTTGCACTGTGATTTTGTGTGCTATTTACAGCAAACTCTTTTTTAGTTTGGGAGCATATACAGTACGTCTACTTCCATGCACTTGGCATCATCCTGCGCACACACTGTGTGTGCTGTAAATAGCCAGAGTGTGTCGTGCATCTCTGCTGTGTTTGGACCTATTTTCGAGCTGACACAGGAAACAGGGCCATTCTGACAGCCACCCTCCCAGCTGGTACTGCACACAGCAGCCCAAGAACCTTCTGTCGCACACACATATACCTATGCAACTCTACACAGTCTCAAACTCACATGCAGCCACAAAGACTAATTTGTTTCTTAAATGTTGTGTTATAAGCCAACCTCATCCTCCAAGCGGACTGATTCTCCTTACACACAATCAAAAATAATTTCAATTCCTTGTTAAGTTTATTCTTTTTTTAAACTTTGAATTGGAAAGATTTTTAACAAAACCTACAATTGTGTCTTTAAATTGCCCAATTCTGATAGCACAGTGAAGATAAGACTCATGCTGAATGCTTGTGTTAACTTATACTGCAGAAAAATGACGTTGAAGTTGAAAAAGGACAGCCAGATAAGACACCTATTTATGTTCTGAGTTGCACAGGATGGCTTACTAGGTTCATATAAAGTTAATTGCTGTGACATCTTTGTTTTTGCTTTTCTCAGTTAGCTCTTGCATTTCTTCTCTGCTAGGTTGGTGTAATATCATTTCTATCCCAGGTCATTTTTTTTCTGAATTTAAACTCAAATGGAGATGCATTATAGTTTTATGACAGTGCTGGTTACTTAGAAAATGTAAGCACATCAACATAAATACCTCTTCCTAGCTCTGGCCGTTCTTGTTTGGAGGTGGTAGATAAATTCTGGAGGCTGCTCCTGCTTTCCTGGGTAATTATGAGTGCATTGCTGTGTCTTTACAGCCTGCCTAACAGTTGGAAATTATCTCTCAGAAAGAGGCCTATTTAATTTCAGCATATTCAAGGCCAAAATGTTTGCAAAAACATTATCATAAAACAAACTGATTTGTGGTAAATTATTTAAATAAACAAGTCAAGAACTGAATCTTTGATTCAAAATACAAAGTAAAAAAATATATATATCCTCAATGTATAAAATCTCTACCAAACCACCTGATGGAAGGGTGTGGATGACATGGAAAAGTCAGATACGAGAAGTTGGGTTCCAAGATGATTTGTTTATGTTTAAGAGACTTTTGAGGTTGAGAGTGGAGTTTGGTTTTTACAAGCTCACACACGCATTTGCTATTTTTGTCAATACATGGGCTATATGAAATGTGTTGTGCTCTGTCAGCTGAGACTCTTTAGTGCTGAATTTTGAATTTGTTTTCTTGACTCGTGTTGATTGTGATGTGAATATTTGCTTTATGCAATGATGATTGGTCATTAAAGGTATTTTAAAACCCCTCTCTCTCTTTATCCATCTAAATACATAAAAACTTACTGTATATATATACAGTAATTGTATACATTTTTTTTGTTTAAAAGAAAAAGTATTTTCATCACCAGACATTTTTTGCACTCATCTATATTTGAATTAGATATTTTATTATACAACAAATAAACTCAAAAAAGGAAGCGTCTATAAAAGGAAGCCGCAGTCTCTTAGGGTCAGTGACATACTGTGTCACACCACATCAACTCCTCTATTGTGGAGCACAGTCTGATGAGTCTGCACTTTAGCAGAATAGCACCTTTTGTTTTAGTCTCAGAGTCTGGGTACTCTGTCCAGAACAAGAACACAGACAAAGTCCATTCGTGAGTCCAATTCAGTATATCTATTCAGATAGATGGTTGGATAGACAAACAGACAAATAAAATATTTGGTCAATCTGGGTTAGTGCCATTACACTTCCAGCAAACAGTTACTTTAAAGGTCAAATTTATAAAATGTTGTGTGAATCTCATGGTGAAGCTGAAGACAACAATGTCCACACACACAGACAAGCATGCACACATACTTGATTTATTGCTAATGCACTCCGGTATGTAAAATATACATTTTTTTTCTTCTTGAAAATAACAACTCTTTTTTAATATATAGGCTATACGGTATACGTTCAAGCATTTGAATGCGCCCCTCTGCGAATGCAAATGGGGCCTTCACAGCAGAAGAGACAAAAAAATAATTATCTTGATCAAAAGAAAGATTAGGTTGCTTTCTGAAACCAGGAGGAAGGAAAAAAAACTGTGCATGCATGTTGGTATTTGCACAGAGCAGGATGAGTTGGATATCACAAGCATGTTGGCTAAAATCCAATATCATAAATCCAAAATAGCTTTTTTAGTCTGATACTCGCTTAATATGTTGCATCAGGTTAGGCTGGGTATAACTGAGCCCCTTAATAGCATCAGTTACAGGCCAGTTCTCTTACTTTTAAAAATCATTTCACCAGAGTTTACATAAAAAATGAATACTTTTTTTTCAACTTGAATGTCTTTTTTTGTCATACAGTTAAGGACATGTTTCTGGGCAGTGTTCAGTCTGTGGATTGGTAACTATAGATTAATTTTACTCTGGAGTACGAAACATAAATGTCAGTAAGAGGTGCGCTGAAACGTGTGCTTGGCAGGCAGTGGCTAGGCTATTAGTGAGCGCTAACAGTTTTATTATTAGAAAATAAACGGTGCGCTGCAAAACTCTGAATGTTATTAACACCTCGCCATCTGGGTCTGACAGCTGTGTTCAACCGCCATCACGGCTGAACTGCTAAAGGCTATATCTGAAATCTCCACTCCTTATCTCTAACGCTTTCTCTCACACGCTCTGCAAGTATGTCTGCGTCTCTCCTTCTTGCCTCTCCCTATCTGTCTTTTTCTTCCTGTCTTTCTTGCAGACACCAAGATAAGTGGACAATAAGCAAGCACAAACTCATTTATTTCAAAATGACTAGCACACTTAGGAGGCAAACAAGCAGAGAAAGCTTTTATTGCTTTGATTGTTTCTGTGGCTCATGAAACGACTGATTTGAATGCTGCAACTTTGTTTCATTGATGGCGCTCAATTTATTGCTCTAACAAGACTCTTTCCCACGGCTGCTCCAACATAAACTCTGTCTTCCACTGTTCTTCAGCTCTCCATAAAACATGTTTTACACACAAACACAACCTTAAAGGGTGGGGTAATAAGGTATTTAGCTTGAAAACTACTGAGATTTTTTTTCTTGTTCCTGAAAGCTAGCAATTCAAAAATGAGTCCACATGGTTGCTCTTTTTTTTCCCCACATGTTTTTTTTTCTTTTCTCTGCGATCACACAGATCTTGAAGGCTTTATTTAAATAGATAACATGCTACTAGAAGCCTTCAGCATCCCTTAAGCCTTTTACTTAGCTTTCCTTATTGCCTTATGGTCTCCAACAACATCCCCCATCACGAGGAGACACCTCCAGAAATTAACACACCAACTGCAGACACTGCAGATAAACCTTCCCTCCAGTGATGCTCTTTCTCCAGTAGAATTTAATTATTTTCACTAAAACAGAGACACTATTTCCAGAGTTGGATCTTCCATGCTCCATCTAAACTGTGTGCACACTTATTTCTTTTTTTTTTTTTTATTAGGAATGTCACTACCAAACAGCGTGAAGGACTCTGGATGGCGAAGGGATCTATTTCACATGTAGCTGAACAGGGCTTGCATACAGAAAGTACAGCTGCATGGAAAATAAAAGCCTTTAATTTGTCACATTTTGAAGTGCTCCATGGTTCCCAATATATTTATCTGCTTTATTTATTCTTTTTTTGGTAGGGTATATGTTTAGATAAGTGCTGCAGGAGCTTTGTTTGTTCTTTTTTTGCAAAGGCTCAAATACAAACTTTTTTTCCCTTATAGGCAACTAGCACTCAAGTGACCACTTTCAATGAAAGGTCTATGTAAGCACTCCTAAACCCATGTTACAGGCATTTTGTGTTCAAAATGCATGCTGAAAGTTTAATTAGCTGAACTTTCTATACCGCTTGAATGTCAAACAGCTGAACTTTGACCAATCCTGGACTCAGATTGGGTAGTGCCGTTTGGGTGGTGTCTCCATCAAAGCACAGGAGTTCCAACCATTGTAAACATGATCATGGAGGAGACATTATTAATTGCGGTTTTTATGCCTAGCCGGAATTATGATCCCAAGTCTTACATATATCAGAACAGAGCTGTAAAGAAAAAGCCTTGAGCAAGATTCATAAGAATTGCACTTCAACATTTCACACCAAGCCTCTTCCAACTGTTGATGGCTAATATGCACTAGAAAAACAGTAGAAAAACAAAAGAAGAAGCCCCTCTCTGCCACTCCCTGCCTGTCCAGTCTTTGTCTGTCGTGAACATCCGGAGCTGAATGCATGGTCATAAAACCAGCATGTTCCTGGACATGCAACAGATGCTTGGTGTGAATATAACATAAGAAAATAATAATAAAAATAACAATTGCCCTGACTTTTTGGACAACTCTGCATTATTTTCTTTCCTAAGTCAATGCTAATTAATGGAAGAAGAACAGCCTTATCTCACAGACAGAAAATGCCGCAAACTCTTTATAATGCACTACTCATATAGACCCATTATGTTTTTAAAATGTGTGGCACAAAGAAAGCTGGACCTCTTCTGCAAAACCTTAGAAAGAGTCACCAGGAAAGAATTATGTAATTTTTTTAAAAGATTATTTTTACAGACTATTGATTCCTGGGAGAACTCATCTTTTTTATTTGCAACAGGTACCATTGCAGCAGCATCCGTCGCACCTACATAAATGTCTATTTAGTCATTATCTCTACATAAGTTGTGCATTTTCATAATTTTGGCACAACATAGATGAAGAAGGAAAATTATATAGGGTTACCGTTTACACATTTTCAATGAAATAAAAAAAAGAAAAGAAAAATTGTGTTGGATCCCAAATGAAAGGTTGTCCAATGTTTGAAGGGAATACAATTGTACGAATAGCTGTGACATAGGGAATTATTTTTTTAACACTAAGTTGCAAAAGGAAAAAGTGCAAGTGGCCCAATCGGTCTGTGTTATTGACCAGCTTTCACAACTAATCCCTTCACTTAAAACCAACCAGAGGATTTTGCATTGTTCAGTTAAAAGGAACTTCCTAGAATCTAATCAATAATGTCCAAATAGTAGGGGTGTACTCACCCCAGGCTCCAGTACATGCTGAAAAATCAGAGACAATATTACAAAACAATGTGAAAGTTTTGTGTCGAAATAATGTAAGGAAAAGACCTTGTGTTCTTGAGACCGGAGACCAACGGTTAAATCTAAAGTTACCTCAGTAAGACACAAAGCCTCCTAACAGGACTTGGAAACAACCCCAAGGGTAAACAAAAGAAACAAACAACAGCCACAAATGGGGTGTAATAAAATCGACAACTTTCCTCTGTCTGAGTGGTGTTAATAATGTTGCAAATGAGACAATTTCATCACAGGGACCTAATGATAGAGCATCTGCCTTGAAAATGGGATCCTGTGGGATTGGTTTTATAACCATGACACCAATCTCCTACCTAATACTTTGAAAATAAGACCCACTGCTTCCTTCCTGCCTGGTGCAGAACATCAACTGCTTCATAAGTATGTGGCTGCGACTGAGGTTACCACTCCTAGAAATGTGTTCTCTGCATGGCTCACAAAGTCAGGAGTGTGACAGCAGAGGCACTCTAGCTTTAATATTCATTTACTTACTCTGTTTGTTTGTTTGTAGTGCACCATAAGTCGGACAGAAGCAGTTTGTTTTATGGTGTGTTTCACAAACGTGACTGTGTTTGTGTTGCAGATGTCTTCTTTTTATACACAATATTATGGAAAGTCAGCAACTACACCATTTTGTCCAGTGATGTGTTGAAAGGATAACTTTTATTTGCTGTTTAGACAGACCAAAGTTTTTCTGAAATGTGTTTAATGTCTTTTTGCCTTCCTATTTTTAAAGGAATGTATTCATTCTAGTTCAGAATAACTATGAGACTTGTTATCAGGTTAAAAAAAAAGGGAGAACTTGACAAATTATCTATGTGAATTCTGAGCCAGTGAATTATTCTGGCTGCATTTAAAAACACCAAAAGAAAACTTGGTTTGGACCTGATGAAATACACGCCACAGCACTGACAGCAGAGCTCTTTGGTGTCTTCTTTCTTATGTGACAAAAGTTAAACACACTCTTTTAGAAATGCTATCAAACACCTGGCAAAACAAGAACACTCGTTTCGTCTGTTTGAGGTTTACAAAACAACCCTTTTTTTTTTTTTTTTGATGAGGTGTATATTTGTGTGTTTGTTTACACAAGATGATGCACGCCATGCGGTTAATGCATTTGACTTGAGCCTGACCACAAATCAAAGTGATGGCTGTCGAGTACCACATAAGAGGACAGAAATGAAGCAGATAAGTTTGAGATCAAAGAGGCTTTCCCCTAGCAGAGGGATAGGGGGGCTGTAAAGCACCAGTGAGTGTTTTCTAGAGAAGATACCACCACAGCCAAGTGCTATCAAGATTTGTTATTGGAAAGATGAAATAAGAACTATTGATTTTCTCTTTTTAAGGTTTCCATCTCAAAACATTTGGGAGTGAAGGGTTTCAATGCAGACAAGTATTGCTGTACTTTAGAGAGCATGTTGTCTCTTGGTTTGAAAAAAAAAAAGACTTGAGCAGAAGCAGTCCTAACAAGGCACACAATGGACTTTTGAGGAAATATGAAGAATGACATTGATAGGAAGCTTCTGTCACTAGGCTGGATGAGAGCCAGACTCATGTTTGGACTGAGGAGTGTTGGCGTTTGACATGACTGAATTACATTTAGTCTGACAACCAGCGTGCTTCATTGTGTAGCCCCATTTATGCAGCCATTCCCTTGCACCTCTGAGGCATCTTTGCTGTGCCTTAAAATGACCTGATCTGCCATAGCATACATCTGTATTGCGTCTTTTTCCCATCTCTGAGAGTAGTCACAGAGCCCAAACTGAAATGGAACAGGTGGTGCTTGAATGGCAGAAAGACATGACAGCTGAGTGATGCTCCAAAGACAAATGCTGCAATGATGTTCAGTTATATGATATATTTCTTTTGATGTACGTTACAAACAGCTCTTTAGCTTATCCTTCTACCCTGCTACACAAGTGTATTTTAAAAAGAAAAACTTGAATACGGCAAACACAGACTTCTTCTTTATCCAGCATTTATCTTAATTTCAAAGTTAACACTGCTCATAAACACCACTTGAATAACGATAAGATAATTTTGTACACGTTTCCAAGTCCACTGGCTTGTGTCCAGTACGCTGTATGATCAGACGTGGGCTATCAAAGAGATGACACCAAAAAGACTCAATAGAAGTTTTCCCACGGTACAACTTTTGGACAAGAAGTAAGCGTGACTCTTGTGTCACGTCCTCGATGCTCGGGTTTGCCCATTTGTCAACTTTGCTGTCATCCCATCCTTGCTTTCTCCTTAGGAGCAAATCCAAGTAGAGATAGCTGCTCATCGTTTATTTAAAAAAAAAAAAAAAACTTCAATCATTGAAGTGTAAATGACAACAGCTTTGTGTGTCTGCAGTAAAAAGTACTAAAGTGCTGTAAATTGTTGTTAGTGATCATTGCCACAAATGGAGAAATGTTTTTCCAGCTCACATTGTACACATCTCCTGTTTAGATGAAGAGTAGTCACAAAAGCCCCTTTTGGTTTAGCAATTGCACATACCTGTAGGTGCTGGCAAACAAGGGCAGGGTTTCTCTGCCACAGGGGAGTTTAAATGAATAAGCAACCAGGGAGTGGAAATAGATCAGAGATGGATCTTGGTTGAACCTTTATTGCGTAAAAGCTGCGTCAAACTGGCTTCAGACTGAATTAAATGCAAATCATTACTGCTGCTATGTTTTTATCCTCTTGCATTATATGTTTTCTATGTATTTTTTATCATGTTTATTTTCAATTTACTAAAGATATGTAAAGATTGTGTCATGCAAACATCACTGAAATATTTCAAAATCCACTTATGTAAATCCTAAAACTCATTTGTCAGATTCACAAATCTGTCAAATTTATTTCAGACAGTCACTGACAGTTTGACTTTGTCAAGGTGCAAGGTAATGTTCAAAGCCTGCTATTGGACTTTTGAATCCTTTTAAATTTACAATAGTGTAGGTCTGAGAGTGAACAACTGACTCATTGCAGGCTACAAATGCATTGCAAAAACTAAGAAAACATACTTTTACACTGTGAACAACCTCTATGCTTCCTCTCTTTTCGTGTTTTTCTCTGTGGTATTTAGAAGACATGCTCATAAGGTTTCCATTGAGTGTAGATTTGATAAGTTCTGTATCTGCCAGAGGAAATGTGCGTGTGTGGGTATGAAGGGCGTTGCATACTGCGAACACTGCAATGAGAAAATGTTATTACATAAATGGACTGTGCAAGACAAAGACTTTGATATTATCATAATTAAAAGTGAGGCTCACCATATGGTGAGGGAGACGAGCTTGACATAAACAATCAAATTGAAAGCCTGTAAGTGTACAAAAAATACATATACAAAACTGCCATTTTTTAAACTTTGGTTTGTCAAAGTCTGAAAGTACTCTTCTTTTTTATCTGCTATTTTCTTTACTGTACATTCCTGGACAGTCCTCTAGGTCTGTTAGGGGTCCACGGTATGCTCCAGGAATAGTGTGGTCACGTGGTCGCTCTGTGGGATCTGTTCCTCAGTCAGGAAGCTGTTATATGGTTACAGTTATTTTTGTTGTCTGTCTGAGGATAGTTTTTACTGCGCTTCAGAGGATCAATAATTGTCATAAAAAGACTGTCACCCATTGCCCTCCTGGAACAGTGTGTAGGTTAGTATGGGGGGTGTATAGTTTGTGTGTGCATTTTTTTTCTTTTGTGCAAAAATGTGTAAACTCTCACAGACTTTTTTTGAGGGAGTGTACAAGTTTCCATAAGTATTTTACTTGAGTCTGTGAGCAGATAAGTTGATGTGTGGCGTGAGAAGAAGTGGTTGACTTTATAAGTCCTCTTTAGATGTGAGGATATTGTGAAATATGTTTTCTTCTTGAGAGGAAATGTGCTGAGGACGATGTGGTATTTGTGAGTTGAGGTGCTTTTAGAGGTGAGAAAACATTTCAGTAAGGACTTGACCATAGCCTGTTTACACTACAGCTCAACCCTGGCCGCTATTCCTTCTTTGAACCTCCCTGCTCTCAGTCCTTGTCCGTTTAAAAGACCGCACCACTTTTGTGCGCCTTTTGAGTGTTTTGTCTTCTGTATACACCATGTATGCCACCGTAGCCCTGAAGCCTCAGTCAGCCCAGGGGATTCGGAGAGGAGGTCCTATAACGGTGCAGGCAACGGAAGCTGACTTTGTGCTAATTGGTTCCTGTGTTCACGACACACAGAGACGGTGTCGGAGTCAGCACTTTACCTCCCTCTTCCCTCTCTTTTTTCTCTATACCTTCTTACTAGCCAGCCCCAGATGCCCCAGGTTTGACAGCCCTTCAGGACACATGCCTAAACTAATATTTACACTGCTTGATTTTTGTGCACTGAAGAGAAAATTTAGTTTTGACACATACATGTAAACAGAATTGTTATGCTTTATTAGACAAAAACAACACTTTAATATATCCTGAACTGGGGAAAATGGAGAATCATTAGTGTTAATTTACTCATTCATGCTTGCAATCTCTGCTGTCTCTGTCCTTTGTATCTGTATCAAATAAAAGACCTTTCCAGGGGCACAGCAGATGAAGGTCACATGTAACTCTGGGTAGGTTTTCCCCTCCCCTCCAAGTGCACACCAGCCTTCAACTAATGTCCTGAATAACAAAAAAGCTAGAATCTAGTCCAGGTAATCACAGCTTGCAAGTATTTGGGCTTGCAACAAGAACAGGCACTTCCTGTGTGAGTGTGTGCGGCCTTTCACACAGAAGGAGACAGCTAAGAAGGGTTTCCCACTGAGTCAGAGTGGATTTGAAGACAGAGGCCTCTTCTCACTCTGATCAAAGTGTCTGTCGCTTAGCTGTATGTTTATCATTGCAGGATGTCCTTTCACAAATAGCTTCAAACTTTTCAAACCTGCTCTCACGAGGGTTTATCGTTCACAGGATAGATACCATGTGTCTCTTTGTTACAGTAACTTAAAGGTAAGGTTGATGGGATTCGATTTCACACACACTGTGATACCTGTTGGAGGCTTTAAAAGTGTTTACACAGATTATTAAAAAAGGAAAATATATATATATATATATATATATATATATATATATTGCAGTTACAGACTGTATATATATATATATATATTATATATATATATATATATATATATATACTCATATTTATATATATATATATATATTCTGATTACAGACTAAATTCAATGTTTCAGTATGGATTAACATTAAGTTAGAATGCTAGACAAAAATATAAAAAATAAATACTCGTAAAATTTGGAGATAGGGCTGTTCTGCTTAGACAAAGCTGTACAAAAGACCATGACCTCGCCAATGTAGTGTCTCCCACAGGAATACTGTGTGACAGACTCATGTCTCCTGTCAAACTCTTTAAATTGCTGTGGTCGCACTACAGCCAGCCTACTCCAGAGATGACCTCCTTTGTGGATGACAGTTCGGCCCCTTCTCTGCTCCACCACATTAAACATTGATGTACTTGTAAGGGATGGCTGGAGCCTGTCTACAACTTTGGTCTGGCTTCTGCCTATAGGAAGTCTCTTCTCTGGTTGCAACCTGTCTCCTATCAACTACTCTCCCTTCTTATGCAATTTGATAACATTTGTCTGCTACTGCTGTGGTTATTTGAATGTGGTCACACAGGGCTGCCTGCAGGAAGCGAGCTCACTATAAGGAGACACATCAAATCTTTAGAAATGAGAGTGATAAGAGTCTGCTGTTGCTGCTGCCTGTGGCCACTTGCACAGCAGTGAGACATGCCTTCCTGGAAATGACACTGCGAGTGTGTATTTGATTCCTGTATTTGCATCACCACCTATGTTGCGGTGCATTTATGGTATGCATTATGATTCTTACCACATAGCACAGCTATATGAAAGGAAGTGGTAGAAGACACGAGATGACAGTGCTTCCCTTCCTAGTTTTGTGTATAAGTGTGTTACTGTGTGGCATCAGAATAAGATCCCAGCTCTGTTTTTTTTTTATTGTTTTTATTTCCAAAATATACCATTTTGGTAACTTAATTTCAGCCTATAACAAAAGATTTCAAGCTAAAAGTAGTAGAAATGGGCTTACATGTGGTAAATGCTAAATTTGCTGAGACCAGCTCTCAATCCCATAAGGCCTGCAGAGCAGCACAGTAGCCGCGTTTACATGGGCAAAAGTAATCGGAATGAATGCTTGATCGGAAAGAAAATGCGTCATGTAAACGCGCCGTTCGGAATACTCTGCCCCGATCAGACTCGTTCGGATCAGAATTTCTTTCCGATCGAGATAGGTGGGTTATATCGATTGTTTATCTGATTGTGGAGCATGTAAACGGTCATTCCGATCGTGTGTCACTACTGCTCTGGTTTACGTCATGCATAGATGGTGTTTCGCTGTGAGAAAGCTTTGGAGCGCATACGGGACCGACCAGCTGCTCTGCGGACGCCCCGTGAAAAGCGCCGCTCCGCTCTCGCCCCGCTGGCTCTCCCCTCTCTTACACCCCTCACGAGGGAGATGCAGGGAAGGAGCGCTTCGTGCCCCCCGACGCTCACTCGCTCCACTGGCACCCAAGTGAGCAGAGCATTAATAATTTTGTGTCTGAGGGGGGGAGGATGCTTTTTTACATGTGCGTTTTGTTGTTTTGTTATGTGTGGGAGAATCCAGACTGCGAGCCGTCCCGCCGCTCTGGGTTAGCGGCTGCAGGACTCAGCAGGAACCGTGTTTGAACAGAGCTCGTTCGCTAGCTCACAGAGTGGCTTTGGGGCGGTCTATGCGAACTTTTCAGAGCAGAAATAAATGTTGCTCAGTCCTTAGAAACCGTTCAAACAACCACGTGGATTTGTGTTTCCAGTTGTGTCCCGACAAAATAAAGGCTGATGTTATTCCCACACATTTACGTGCAGCCAAGATGCAGATTGCTGCGTTTCTCGCACGGTCCTGGATTTTGTGTCCATCAAGGCTAATCTAATGTTGTTAGCCCGTGTTAGCCTGTCCTAACCCTTCTTCCAGCTTAATTCTTCCACAAAAAAAGCACTGACCACACGGATTAAATATAGCGCTTCATAATATTCATAACATTAATAAAAGCACGTTTGGAAGATCGTCTCGTATTACGGAGCTGCTGCACATGCTGTCTGTCTGTGGCAGTGGTTTGATACAACGGGACCTATTTCCTCATCCGCGTGATTTTACACTACTGCGCATGCCCAAATTATTCATTCCGACCGAAAGTGTGAGCCATGGGAACGTTTGTTCTAATCGGAAAAAGGTTTTCTGTGCCCATGTGAACGGTTGAATTTTAACCCGACCACTGATCCGATCAAGATATTCTGCCCATGTAACCGCGGCTAGTGACGATTTCTAACGACAACATATTCAACATGCCCATCCAGCAGAGTCTTGTCCCGTGAGATCTGCCCCTCAAGCAACAAGTAGTGCAGCATACCAGACTTGATATTCATCCCAGCTAAGACTCTTCATGTATTTATAACATGCAATGTGAGACAGATTTGGGAATTAAGAACAGACCAAATGAGACGTTACAATTTGCCACTCATGAGAATAAAAGTCTAGTATTCGTGTGTGCTAAGTTCAGAACATGAAGCAATTTATTTAAGTGTGACAATGAACGCATGTTTATACGTAGCTGCAAACAGTTTGTGGTAATCAGAATTATTTTTGATTATGTGCGTGTTTGTGTTTTTAACAGTTTGACTTACAACATCTAACTGATCAAAAGGGCCTTTCTCTGCTAAAGCTGCGCAGCTCTAAGGCAAAAGTCCAGGCAACAAGACTACACATCAGTTTTGTAGACTTGTTTGACTACTTTGTTCTGAATCACACAAATCACAGAGATCTGATTCCAGCGAATACTCCGTTGCAAAGGGTTGACATACATTGAAAAATAAGATCATGTTCATCCAGACAAATAGCTAAGGAGATAAAAAGGTGCATGACCAATAAAATGCTTCCTTGAGCTGCAGAAAGATGTCTCGGAACAGTCAGATCAGTTTTCAGTTTTCAACCTGCCTGACATTGCAAATCTAAGCATTGAGGACTCATGTTAAATCGAAATTCTCAGAAGGCTTGTTTGCTGTAAGTAGAATTTAAAAAAAATATCACGCAAGACGGATTCTAAGGGAAATAATCAAAGCTCCGGGCTAGAGAAAACAGGGATGAATAAAAAAAGGTTGACTAAATAAATGATCAGTGATTGTTTGGCTCTAAGTGGTGCTGCTGTAGCTCCGCATCCTGATTTAGTCGAAGCCTTCAGCCATCCCTCAGTGGAGCTCTGGTCTTAGCGGAAGAGAAACAACTAAAAAGCCCCATTCTTCTTCATACCTTCAATATTCAATGAGTACGCTAATTGCACTGTGCTGAAAGAAAGAAAAAGAGGAGGGAGGCACAGAGGGGAGATGGGAGGGATCTACTGGCTAATGGTCCGTAGGGGGGAAATAAAGAAGAGGGAAAAAAGGGGATTTAAAAAGTTAGACATATCCTCAGGAGGTTCCTTTCTCTGTGTTTTTACCTGTGTGTTTCTTACTTATAATGCTAATGCTCATTAGGCAGTCTGTGTGATATCCGCCAGATCACGGCTAACGTTAGCGACCATCACCGGAAGCACTCTGGCAAAGCGAGTGCCTCAACTGGAAGGGCTCATGCTCTATTGTTGTCAGCCGGAATCCTAGTTTCTTCTTTTTTTATTTTTTGTTTTATCTTCAAACCTAGTTGGAAAGATATCCTGGAATAAATTTGCTCAAGGTGCACCCAATTGTGAAGAAGAATCGGGGGATGCATATGCATTAAAAAGTCTTTGTGTGTGTAAAACGCCAGCACAGCACTTTAGCCTTCCCTCATATTTCCACCCCTGTTTCTCCCTTTAATCTTTAGTGGAGTTATAATATAAAAAGTCACTATAATCACTGCATCTCCTCCTCTTGACTCTTTAGCTGGGATGATTTAATGGGTTATGAAAGGTAAACTGAGCCCAAATAAATAATTCAGAAAAAAATGATGCAAACTTTAAATACATCAGTCAGATGAAAATAAAATAAACACAGTTTTAAGAAGAAAAAAAATACCGTCTTTAACAAATTCTATAATCGAATATGCTTCATCTGACCACAAGAGGAAGCATATGCAGCATCTCTGCCTGGTGCGCTTGGATGCAGTGTCTGCTTCTTTTGCCACCTCCAACAGTCAGCCCTTTCACTGTCCCCTCGGCATATGGCAAATGAAATACTGCTGAATTGAAGTTTTTCTCATAAATCATACCATCCACAAAACAAAGCAATAAAGATGTTTGTTTGCGTTAGTGAGGAAAAACTAATGCCTTAGGTCAGCTTTAAACCCATCACGTGTGTATACGTGTATGTGTGTGTGTGCAAGCAGTCTTAAAAATACCCATGTGTTTTTCGCTTGTACAACCCTTTTTTTTCTATTAAAAAAACACATTTTGCCCACTTGTCTTTTTTATGTAATGTATAGAAATTGCTCATCCAGTCAGAAATCAGCTGGGTGCATTTGAATGTGAAAATGCAGAATGTGCACGTCAAATGTTTCTATACTTGCTCACAACAGTTGGGGCACTTTTAATTTGTCTTTAGGTGTCATTTATAATTTCTATTTTATAGCAAACAGTTTGGTGCAATTGAAAATGAATAAGGAGGCTGTAAGGTTCTGGCTTGAAGTCAAGGTCTTGACTTTAAATGTACTGTTACTTGGCTTTCAGGTTTTTCTTCCTTATTTCTTTCTTTTTACTTGTTTTAGTTTGTATTAGAAATACTAACTTTTTACAAATGTTTTCTATATCGGGCCATCAAGATTTAAGCTGGGACATGATGGTAAATAAATAAATAAAAAGTCTAGTTTACAGTCTTATCAAACATATATCTGATGACATAACTTTCAGGTTTTGGGCTTACAAAGATTATTGATGTAGCAAGTCTGTGGTTCAACGATTTTGAGTTATGATGACACTATACATTTATGCACATAATAGATTTGCAAAAACATTTTTACCAATCAGAGAAAAAGGTCAGATCATAGAACTACTTTTAAAATGCTGTATTTCTAAGATAATGATGAGATATTGTACCTGGGCAGAACAATTACCTCCTGTCAGCTAATTAAAGAGAAACCCAATCCTGGTCCCTTTCAATTGGTTCCTCAGTTGCTCGGTCAACAACATTCCAGATTAAGGTTGAGTGCATTCATTAAAACCGTACCCCAAATTTTTTGTCTGAGGTTAGACTTGTCTGTGATTCATCACTCCATGTGTGTATGTCTGTGTGTGGGATATGTGTCAGGAAGAATGAACCTTAGCTGTGTGGTAACTTCGGAACTTGATTGATTCCTGAAAATCTTTTTTAGGCTTCTGATATTTAAGTGGTTCCTTGTTTATTATTGGAGTTATGCTTAATAAATAACGCATCATAGGTCAAATCAGCCAAGTACTCCACAAATTTTTTTTTATAAGTATTCTAGATTTTTTAGGCTGTAAAACCCCTTACTACACACTTTTATCAGACAGAATTTAACATTTTCATTTTTTTTCCTCTTGTGTAAACACTAAGTTCAACTCTCTAGAAAAATGAGTTAGTTTTATTGAATAATAAACAAAGATCTGTGCGTGTTCTATGGAATTTCGGGAGACATGACACAGAGAAGATTGATTATCAATGGTCTACAGCCAATGTGCAGTTTAAAAAAAAATAAGACATGCAGAACTTCACTAAAAAATTCTGTGAAACAGCAAAACCACAAATGGTGAACCAGGTTATATGACCACTGTGATCTTACCCTTGGAAATTCAGCACTGGAGCTTGTGAGCCCTTTTTATGGTCAAACTCTACTTTTTACCAGAGACTCCCAGATGGAGAAGAAGAAAGGCCATATTTCAAATAACAAAAAGGAGATCTAGCAGGCGGAAGGTGTTCATTGGTGCAGTCTAAAAGACATTTACAAAAGACATAACCAACTTGCTGTCCACTGTACTTTCAAACTTTTTATGATCTGGTTCATCCTGCCTCCTCACCCTTCTCATTCCTCCCTTCTATTCTGTCACTCAATGAGTGATAGTAAATGGCTTCCAAGAGGGTGCAGCAGAGTGAGGAGGTAAGAAACTACCTGCTTCTGTTATCTTAACACCCACAGCCTGGAAAAGACTGCCATCAAACATCCCACAACACATGTGACATAAGCAGACCACTGATATGGAGAAACTAAGGAGTGTCATGGTTTGTGGAGTGTGCTACATCCTGGGTTCAGAAGCTTTATGAGCCAAGTGGAAACATAAAGACACCGGCTTCCAGATCCTCAACAGTTCCCGGGGTTAGGGTTAAGAAAGCATAGGGGACAGGGACAGGATGTCTGTTTGGCCAAAGTTGAATCTTATCAAAGAAAAGGTCTTCGCATTCACACCAGGAAAAGTTACAGAAAGCTTCGTCCATAGTGCTCTAAGGCTTCAATTTGTATAAAGAATATTGCACGTGAAAATATTGGCTGCTTAAAGACACCATCTGATTTCGCTCATACTGGACACACAATTAAATAAAGTATGTCAAAATACAATAACGTGACAAAAAATACAATGAACAATATTTGTATGTGCTTCTAAAATGTCACTGACAAATGCATGGGCAAGTGTTTGTCTTATCAGTCAGGTTTTTAGATGACAGAAGGAAGTTCTGGAAGAACTCCATCTGTGTTTTTACAGATAAGTAGCTACACTCACCATCAGCCCTTTGGACTGGTTCTCGTAAAACAAGAAAACAATTTACATAAGTTAACTCCAAGTTCTAAAACAATATCTGATGTCATACGGTAATGAAGTAACGTTGTAGAGTGGCCTGTGATTAAATTTACAGTGGTAGGGTTGCCCTTGTCTTGCGTGCTTTGCTGTAATTGGAGGTGGGCCATTTGGCAGAAGGTGGTACTTTTTCATAGAGTTGTCCTCAAGGTCCTGCTCTCTGGAGAACAAGTTAATGTCACCAGCACAAGTAACAGGAAATGTGAGGGGGCAGTCTTTTTGCTTTATGTATTTATTTATAATTGTTTCATCGATAGAAATCTGAAACGACTCATCTGCACTCAAAGTTTTCTCTAGAGCTTGCTCAAATTGTTATTTGTGCTGCTGGTAGATCAAAAGTGCAAACAAATGCTTCAAGACGTGACTCGTCTGCTGTTTTTTCATCATCACCCTCCTCTATTGAGCTCTGAAGAGGAGATGGTGTTGAGTGACGTCAATTGAAGGCAAAATAGCTCTTGATAGAAATAGTTGTAATCATTCAGTTGCAGTAGACATTTCCAAACGGTCTCCTGAAGTAACTAGCTGAGTCACAGCTTGAGTGGCATGCTGCAGTTGGTCATTTCAAAGAGTTACAGCCAAGCTGCGTCACTTTTACATGTAACTTGATGTTGTAATGCATGGCTGTCGAAGGGATGCCTTGTTAGATTTTAGAGAGGAAAAAAATACTTTTCACTGTTAGAGCATCCAAACGATAAACTTTTGCATTCATGTTTCAAGTCATATTTATTTTATGAAATTCATTTTAAGAAATTAAAAACTTTTATGCTCTCGCGGGCCACAGAAAATGACATGGAGGGCCACATTTGGCCTGCGGGCCTTGAGTTTGACACATGTGCTCTAACTCATTATAAAAGCACTGAGTCACAGTAACATGCTAATTTTTGCTGTAACGATGTGGTGAAAGTCATCGCTAAGAAAAGTTGAGTAATTGTTCACTCATTACATGTTAAATTACCAATATATCACAACGGACTAACCAACCAAAATGTAATCCTTCAAAGCAGAGAGACGATGTGGCATTTGAGGACGAAAAAAATGCCACAAAAGCTACTTTTTTTCTGCTTGTTGTCAATCACTTGAAGCATTTTTTATGTATTTTTAATTTTCTGTCAGGCTTCATACATTAAAACAAGTTTATATCTTTTTTTTGTTCTTGTCAGTGGTTGATTTATTCTGCTTTTATTAGTGTTTTAGCCTTTTTGAAGCATGCCAGACTTAGGTTTTATATTTTCTCTCTAGTTTAATCTTTTTTCAAAGTAAATCCCTTTTTTTTAAATTAATATTTAAATGAATTAAATTGTCTAAAAGTGAGGATTAGTTTTCCAGGCTTTTGTTTTTGTGCTTTTAATTTACAAAAATAATTTTATCGTTCATCATTATTAATACATATTAATAATGCATCATTCAAAAGTAAATTGTCTTGTAGAACATTTTTCACTTCCGATTTTATCAGCGACCTCTGCATGGATTACAAAGTAAATTTAGAGTAATGCAGTAATGAGTAATGCAATTTAATGCCTTAGAGTAGTAACTGGAAGTAACTGGACACCGGAGCACCATCGACTGCACAACATTGGGTGAAAAGGAATGAATAAATAAAAACAAAAACAATAATAACCAGGAGAAATTAAAGATTGAAGGAAAGAAAGCTGTTGTTTTTTGTTTAACTGGTTCCACACATTTTTCTTTCGTCATCTTTTCCATTACCTTGCTTTTTTAAAGAGTATGCATGTTATGACAAATGAGGTTCATGAAATACCCAAGACAAAAAAAAAGCTGAAAACCACAACTTTAGAGTCATCGTATGCGGGATGTGACTATACCTTCGCATTGTTTTCCAAAGTATGTGCAAAGACAGCTTAGCATGCTGAAAAACATATAAGAGATGAACATTGGTTGAATTTGTTTTTAAAGAGGGTTGGAGCATCTTATTTGTTCTACTGTCCAAGAAGAATGTAGCATATCTTTCTGAGGATCTCCATTAAGCGGATGGACTGATATAAATAAACTTAATCTGAACTATACATGCAGATCAACCTATGTGATCAACCTATGGGAGGGCACCAGTAAAGTTTCTGTTGCACCGTGTATCATTTCTCACTTCAAAAAGTCACAGAAAGAAGGGACTGCTGAAAATAAAACACCAAGCTCCGCATATGAACACAGTAAAGCTGAATGTCTGATTTGCCCACTGAAATGTTGACTTGAAGCATGTTTAAATCTATAAAAGCTGGTTTTATCAACTGGCTCATTCAGTGACTGAGCTGGAGTTATTGCAATGGAGTATAGTGTGGTTAGCTCCCACATTTTTACCAAAAATGACCAAATTTTGGAAAATGTGCATGGACAAAAAAAATAAAGTTTTAATAAAAAGTTCAAATGTAAAAGTTTTTGTTTCTTTACACCTTAGATAATGTAGACAGACCACACTCTTCACATGAACTAACAGGTCAAAGACAGAGGTATTTTGTTTTCCATTACTTAATACTACATTGCTATTTGAGCTTATTTTGAGCATTACTATAAGTCATTCAAAATCCCAGAATATGTCATCACATATTATGCTTCTTACTGTACGTTTCAGTATGGTATGCTTTTATTCTGCACACTGATTATCCGATATGAGGTGCACCTTCCCAGCACTGCGGAAAGAATGATATCTATTACTGTTGCATCCTGCTGTGGCTTAGAGCAGGAGTCTATATCTTACCAGAACCACATGCTAGTTCTGAACTGATATCTTTGTTAGGCTTGCAGTGTAAATGCAGCTTCCTGTTTGGTTTGTCCATGCAGGGCGATGCTTCTTCCATGCAGCCTGGGTTCGCACAGACTGATGTCACAATTCAGCTTTGACCAACGTCAATCATTCTCATCTTTGTTTAGTCAGAAAATTGTGCTCAATAACAGTTTGTAAAAATCTTAACATTTGAACTTCCAAACAAAACTATTTTTGTCCTCTTACTTTTATTTATAGTGTTATTCTTTCATTTTTTTATCTGATTCTTTTATTTCTTATCTGCAGTTTAGGGTAATCTTTAAGTTCTATAAATGTTTAATCAGGTACTGAATAGGACAAGTAGAAAAAAAATAATAACTTTATACCATCTGATAAGCTCATTTCCTTAGAAAGTTGAGAGGAAACTACTTTTTTAGAACCTAAGTGTAAAAGATGTTGCTGTAAAATGATTTAATACATATAAACGAGGTGGATATGATGTAGCCAAATTATACCACACATGAGAAGATCAATGGCAGTCTCAAACATGAACAGCATTTAGCATTGCAAAAATTGTTACCAGGAATGGTGGGAATAGGAACTTGAGTCAGACTGCAAATTTAAACCATTCAGGTTTGATTCTGACACAAGCACAACCTAAGAGAGCAGGACTAAAATCAGATACAATACTCCTGTTGTTCTGGCCCACTTATGAATAAACCCAAAAACTGAAATGTTAAGTCCTGGTTTATTTATTTTTTTCTCATGATTTGAAATGACAGCTCTTGAGGTTGTTCGTCTAAAATAAAGTGTTGAGTTTGTCTGGACTTCCTTAAAGACACATTTATGTGTCTCCTCCTTCTTCTAAAGGTTAATCACCCTGAGCCATTTAAGGCTCCTCAAGACAAATTATTTTAAGTTGAACTTCCTCAATTACTAATTGAGATTCTACATGGTGTTTTTCAGACTATAAACCTATTTTAATGTAAAACCAATAATTCTATCATGTATCACATGATAAAAATATAAATACGGATTCATCATCCTGACTTTAATTCATATTTATTTGACTCTGTCCCCATAATGAAATGTCTGTAACATCAATCAACTTAATAATGGCGCCCCACACAGAAGCACAGTTTCCCAAAAAAAAATTCTGCCTCTGTTCACAGATGAAGTTCATAAGAGTAGAATGTACAACATCTCTCCACTCTGACACAATCCTCAACAGTATGTGTCTAATTCAAAACTGATGTGACAGATTTGTTCTAGCCACTTCTGAAGTGGATTGACTCCTTCACACTATGAAGTGTGTGAATGTGTGTTGTGGGGGAAGGGGATTTTTGGATGAAAACTTCTACTCTGATGTGGATTTGCAAAGTAACAGCAGCCTTTAATTCCAAATTTCACACATCCTCAGACTCAGGATGAACACACCATCCAAGATCCCATCCTTGATTTACCCACAATTCCCAGTTGGAAAAGTTCTGCTTGGGTTCACAGTAGAGTGGAAGCCAAAGACCAAAGCTAGTTGGCACAATAACTCGTTAATTGGTAAGGAGTAGAGTGTGTGAGGGGGAACTGACACAGCATGACCTCATTCACAGTCAATCAAACCTATTTGCCTTTTTTTAGGATCATTTTGTCAGCTATTTTGAAGTGATTACTGATCCATCTGCAAACGGAAAAAAAAGAAAAGAAAACGTTACAATGTTTAAATAGGTGAACTATCAAAGCAATGGTAAATAGTAAATGCCATGTACTTGTAGAATGCTTTTCTACCTTCCACAAAGGTCCAAAGCTGAATGCTGACAAATAATGAAAAAAAACAAAAAAAAAGGTTGCCATTGCTCCACTAGGCGGAATGGTAACCAGTGACTTAGTTAGAGTGGCAACATACCAAACCTGAGCCATTAGAATGACAGAGAGATTGATACTTTGGTTTTAGCACAACTTGACTATCTGTACAAACAACATTTATCAAAGTGCAGACAGAGAGAAGAGTTTTTACACTCACACTCAAGAGTTGGGCCTGGAGTCTGTGAATCCACCTGTTAAAGTCCCATTCCAATCATTTTTGGTCTAATGTAAAATTGTTCCCAGTGGTCTTTTTAATTATGGTTGTGCAAAACCTGTGTCATTTTCAAAGACAGTTTCTGCAGAGCAGCAAGAGTTCATTTGAAATTTGCCACATAGATTATGGACGGTACCGTTGATGTGGAGCTTAATTTTCTTGATATCTGTCCTCCGTCGTGAGAAAAATGCTACAAGAACATGTTAGACACCAAAAAAACAGACAAATAGGCCGTATTAAAAACCTGTACAGAATCTGAGCATTGCCTAATGTGTTACTTGTATTTTTGTGTCTACAAAGAAATGTAGAAAGTGGTTTGTTGTTTGACCTGATAACAAGACAGGTGATCTGATATGTCCAAAAAAGCTAGAGAAGAAGAACATTTATTTTATTCAACTAACTATTCAGCTGTTCTCTACATAAGTCTTGACAGTTTTCAGCCCAGCAGCCAAATAGTGAGACAATTGATAAAAAATAATCTAATAATTGAAACTCCTTCCGCTTTATTATAGGAGTTTTAACATTCAGCCAAGATGATCAAAATCTCCTGCTTCCTCTGAGGACTGAGAGTGTAAACTGAAACAAAGCTCCAACTCTTCAACTATGATGTCGCATGCCTGCTCTGCTGTTCATGATCCTAAGCTGAAGCAGCTGACAAAACACCTGCTGGGAATCTTTGATGAGAAACTTTTTCTTAAAGATTGAAAGGAGGACAGAGAAGACTGGCAAGAACCTTTATCAGTGCATCTCTATGGGAGTGCTTCAGGGACAACTAAAAAGATGAAGAGGAGGAAGACATAAAGAGGGGTACAGTACTTGACAGATCACTAAGAAAGTGGGCATGGAGCAGACTCCATCAGCTTCACTGGAAACACGCACCACACCATTATGGATAGGTGTTTGGGAATAAATCATCTAAGAGGCTTCTTTTCAAAAACATTACCCTGTCAAACTTAATATAACCTCTGCCTCTCCATTCACCCCTCCTATCCTGATCCACATCCCCTGTCCTCCCTCCCTGGTGAGAAAAAGCTGTTTGCTGCCTCAGGCAAGGGCTGGGAACATTTGAGCAAAGTCAGGGCGGAACAGTGGATCTGCACACCTTCTCAGCATTTCACAATGCATGTTTGAGAACCAAACACCAGGAACTTCTGGGTTCACTCACCACTACGTGAAATGGCTTATAATGCTGTCCATTTGTTTCATCTACTCAAAGAATTTCAAATATTTTAATGAGAACCCAAGAAAAACAAGTTAATAGTCTTTGATGTGACCACTACTGCAATGAACAAATATGAGAACTGCTCATGTCTCCTCGATGTCTGTCACACAGCATGGTTTTCACCACAAGACATCCCAGATCCTTTAGGGAACCATAAGACCGTTCTCTGCTACTCTATATTGCAATGCTCCACACTGGCTAGCCCAGTCTAACAGCAAGAAAGATATTTTCATCTCTTTTTTTTTTCTAAAGATAAACTGTTTTGTTTTGAGTGCACAGAAGCCAGTCTCCTCCTCTTTGCTCTCTTTTTGTCTAAATCAATTACTGAGAGGTGTAAAGTTGTATTTCTAATCTGCATATTCAGAGTTAACAATGTACTGACTTGGCGAGGCTCCTGATACATGAGAACTGTTTCGCACAGCCTTGCACTTCCGTTCTCACTTAAGGACAAGCCCCATTGATCGGTTGGGATATGGGGCAGAAAGTCTTGTGTGTTTTTCCATGACTCCCTCCAGTGCTCAGGCAGGATCATGCTCAGGCTGCTATGACAGAGATGGCTCAGCCCACTGAGTGACAGCACTGGATAAGGGATAGTGTGTCTGCCCTCAGTGCCAGCGCAGCTAGAAGTGATAAACACCAGCAACCAGATCCAGAGACAAGAGACGCCTCTGCCTTTGACGGAGCTCAAACTTAATGCACTTCTGTTCTTCTCAGCCAAGTCCAGATTTGCTTGGCTCATTCTAACTGGCCCTGACACACCCTGACCATAAGAAGATCAGTAAAGACTATTGGAACATATATTCAAATCTTTTTTTTTCCTTTAGTGACTGTTTCTGGCTCTTCAATTTACAAGACAGACATTTCATAACAGTTTTAGTCCAGCTGCCGTTTTTTACACTTCTGAGTTTCTGTGTCAATTTTTCCAGATGTTCGCACTATTTGATATGCCTAATACACCACAAGACAGAAGCATTTTCTCTGATTTTGAATATTTATGAAAGTTTATTTTGACAAGTTATTTTTATACTTTTTTTATTGCTACTATTGTGCAAATAGGCCCATATGGAGTCCCTGGTCCCTGCCCTTGCAATAATAGCAATGTAAACATGGAAAGTAATTTGAATTCTAACAAAGTAGAGATTAGCTAGTGACAGTTTGTGGCGTGGGTGATTATTTCTAAAATAATCCTGTTTTGATATGCATCTGCGTCCCGGCAGGGATTTTCAATTTGTTTTCCTATTGCTGCATGTAAACAAGCTCTAGTGTCTCCTTATCGTGGCGTCGCATGGACAAGGAAAGAGCGTTTGCACCCTCTCCCCCCTCCTTCTTCCATCTCCCCCAGACTGCATCTAGTTAGAGTCGCTGGGCAGCCACGCTTGTTTGGGTTTCAACAAGTCTCTTTATCGAGAGCAGGTAGGGGGGTTTTATGTGTGCACCTGCAAATCATTTGCAAACATGAAGTCCTCAAAAACGCACCCAGTGAATAAGTTCTGCTTGAGGGGTTCTGCCCATTCCCAGTATGAATAGAAAAATATGCAGCATGGCAAAGTGGCCTTCTGTCTGCCAAAGACGCCATCCTTCTCCCAGGCCTGGGGCATGTGATAAATGTTTACACTTTTGATTCTCAACTGACAGTTACAGAAAGAATTACCTATTTATCTGAACAACTTTCATTAAATAAATCCAATTTCATTTAAAGTTAGAAACGTCTTCATAAATATTATCTTACGTTGCACTATTAGGGATATGCTTTGACAGTCCTAAACGTTAACCAGGGGGCTAGGGGAGTGAACACACTTTCAATTTTACTCGTATTGAAGGGTACAGTACAGAAACTTCTGAGTGCCTAAATATATTAGCAGTTTACTCAGCCTCCTTTCATGTTCATGGAAAAACTAGCGGGATATTTATCTTACTTTGACTGATTGTCCCTGCCCACAGCTAATCAGCATGAAGCTCATTGTGTCTTAATGTTTATGGGGATTATAGGAGGATAAACATGGTAATCCTCAGTGTTGTGCAGGACTTCCAATTACCAAGCTGCCTTACCAAAAATAAGGTCACCATAGATTTAACCTATTAATTCAACATAAGCCAGCTGACATCGCTCCAGTGTTAATTTGACCAAAGTTAAAACTGACTTGGGAATTTGGATCTAAACTTACATTATAGGGGCAGACATAACAGGTGACCCATCTGCTTAGCGACAGGTTGTGACTGTTTATGATGAACAAGGTTAGGCTGTGGTCACTGATGTGGCTAATGCAGGCTTCCTTACAGATAGAGATAACACGCAGAGGTGAATGCCTGGTCCTTGCTGACAGTCTGAATCGATTAGAGATAGATCACTTACATGCAACGATCGTTACAACCCCACCCCAGTGTTCAGGTGAAGCCATGGAATGACTTAAAGCATCACAGAAATTTGATGGCCATGACTGAATTGTCCACTTAGCCACTATTTTTTTGTTTTCCAGCTGGAAATGACATTGTTATATTTTAATACACGAAGCTACGTTGAAGACTTTTGTACCACAATCACTGGCTGACAAAGGTCACATGATTGATTGACCTCTTCTGTTCATGCTATTAAGACTTTGTGAAAAGAGAGGATGTGGAGTGGCCTGGCTTTCAGTGCAAGCCACCTCCATATCCTCCCTTCATTAATCTGCTCTAATATATTCACTGCAAAGAGCTGCTTTCCTTGGAAAGAGCAAGCAGGCCTTAAATTACAATACAGAGGAGTGGAATCATTACTACCTTTAATGTTCCCAATCTAATTGAGGCATTAATTTAAGCGGAGTCTCAAGTGAGGATTATTCATAACTGCTTTTTAATTTAGAAGGGTGATCAGTGGAAATATTCCCCATTCAGATGCACTCTTTCTCTTTTGGTTTCCGCTGTCTCTGTGTTCAGCTGCCTCCTGACATTCACAGGGCTAGGAGAGCGGAGAAAATCGTCAGAAGAGTGAACAACAACTGGCATTATTTCTACTTTAATGTTTTCTTTTATTTATCTATTTATTTTTGTGGCTAAAGATGCCTTTTTGTCCAGTGTGAATTAGTACACCATGAAATGAAACCCTAATGTAGCCTGACTGTGAGTTTGACTGCAGTGGTTTGTTCAGTTCAGTGTGTGAAAAATATTAAACATAAATATGTGATTTGAAGTCTCTGTTTTTAAATGAATGAATTGACACAACTATACTCTGAGAGTGACAGGAAATTTGGACAAAAGAAAAAAAAAGGGTTGGCTGTATATCCATCAGAATTGAAAACACAAAACCCAATGAAACACAAGGACTTATGTACACAACGACAACGAGACCCATAGGCTCACAGATCTGCACAAGGACCCGCCCCAAGGCAGTTGAATCACACCAGTGCCGTCGCATTCCCCTGGTGGCACCAGAACCAGGCATGGGGTGCCATCTGGAGATGGGAGGAGGATTTGTAAAACAGTGTTGAAGCCGGGTGGTACATGCTTCTACCGTGCGGCTGACCATCTGGCCTGGCATACTGTCTACCAGTAACTTTGAGCGGTCCTGTAAGGCAGAGCAGGAAAGTGGATGAATGGATCGAGATGGAGGGGTTGATGGCTGTAGGGTTGAAAACAGTTGGACCAAAGTAAAAACTATTTGATGGATGTATCCTGCATCCTGCTGTCTTTCCAGGACACTCTTTTGATGTGTTATAGGAAACAAAACATGTCAGTTTTTCAGGGACACCCTCTCTGCACTCTTTCATGTGAAAGGTAAACAAAAGAGAACTATCTCTCTAATTCGTGTCTTTTTTTATTTATTTTTTTCAAAACCCCAAAAAGAACAAAAAAGGTCAATTAGGCCCTGACTTTTTTGTACAACATAAAGCCAGAATCAAAATCCTTCCCCTACCACTCTGGCTTCCCTCTACCACTACTAAATCCATACTTTGGTATCCCAATAACAAATATGAAACCTTTTGTCTTTAAAAAAAATATTTGACAAATTAAAAATGTGTGTGCCCAATATTTAGCATTATAGAAAATATAAAAGGCATGTTGTTATGTGGGGTGAAGAAATACTTCAGGAAAAGAAAATGAGTTCTTTAGTGGTAGTTGTACAAAACTTTGAAAACAAAAAGTTATGCAATGTTGAGATTTTTATCTGTTTATCATCTAAGAAAAGAAATCTGCAAATATACCCAGAAATTATGATTCTAGAATATGTATAAAACTAATTCAATAAGCATTTATTAAATTTTATTCAAAAAAACAAAACAAAGGGAAGGTAAATGTTTACGTGGGGTGCGATGTCAGACCACTCCATTATTTCAATGATAACTCTTAGATGAAAACTGTGCTTCTGTGTGGCTCAAAGATTCATATCAACTTTTACTTAAGAGCTAAAGAGGAGAAAAAAGGACGTATGTGTGGCCAGAATCTTTTCTGCATTAAGCCAAGTTAGGTATCCACTTCTCCTTAATATTTCATGGTTTCTGCTGGCTGCACTGAAGTCTTTGGATGGGCAGAACCGAGACTTCCTTCCCAACCGGTATCCTGGACATGTATTAAGTTTCCATTTCTCTTTTACTGATCTTCTTCCTGATTTAATTTATTAAGTATTCTGAAAATATTTACATTTATTGTACTTCATGTTCAACTTGAATCCATGCAGAGAGAGCCAACAAAAAATTCAATTGAAATGAATATCAGCAGATTAAAGAGTTAAACATGTTTTTTTGTTTTTTTCGTGGGTCAGATAAGGAGATAAGTGAAGAAGGGCTTTTGGTCAAACTGGCATGATGCACACATATGGAGAGTAATGTGATCAGTGCACAAAACCAGCAGATTTCTCTGAAGAGAAGAGGAATTAGCACATGAAGGTCCAACCTTCACATATGGGAAGAAAATCAGGGAATGAAAAAAAAAGTGCATGTATTTATGTTAGTGCTCAATTACTGACCAGTCAAGAGGACCTCGAGTTTCTGAGGAGCGGATGAGATCTGGTATTGCTTAAACTTCAAAGTCAGGAAACGGTATAGAGTTTCTGAACACATCATGAATATTGCAAGATTGTAAAGTCACTCTCATCTGAAAGAGAAACTTTTGATGAGCTGCACCCCAGCCTCCCAACTTACAGTAGCTAAGCGGATGGGCAGTCTATTAACTATTTAAATGCACTGTGCGAGATGCAGAGGCCAGCATTAAAATAAAAACCAGAAATATAATTTAGGTTCGGGTGAGAGCACCCTGTTTCAGATTACCATTACTACAGCTCAGAGTTACATTTATGGGCCGGAATGTGATTAGACTTACATTCCTATTTTGTTTTCTTCCTTTTTAAGTCTGCATGCGTGCTCTCTCTTTTCTTGTTATTCAAGTGAGTGATTCTGGCCAGCTCCATTTTTAAATCAGAAAGTTAAGACAGTGACGAAATGCTACTAAGTCAAAATAGGTCTAAGTAAAAGCCAAAGGATCATATATCTTTCTTGTTTCCTCAAGGGGGTTCTCACCTTTTCTTTGCTCATGCTCCTATTTTTGCTGTATGGGAAAAGGGAAAGCCCAGTGTTAAGCAGGGTAGTACCTTGTAAAGCATCCCAGTTTAATAGTGAGACAGCCAGAGAAGAAGAGGATGTCAGGGTTTCTATACATGACAACAACTGCTATTAAAGAAGTATTACATTAGAGAACTCCATCACATCGCATCTGTCTCCTGACAGGCTCACACATGCATTCATACAGCTGCAATCATCTCTGTAACATTGCCTTAAGGGCAGAAATTTTGTATGTGTTTAAAAGTAGCCGTTTTTCTGTTTAATTGGTCACTAAGTATTTTGAAGCCGTCAGATTATTTTTTAATTATTACTCATTATGATTCGCCAATTTATCGTGCTCAATATAAATGTTAGAGCATTTTAGGGTTTATAACAGTTTTTTTGAGAAGCTGACTGGCAAGTGGGTGATTTTGCAGAATCAGTGAATTCCATTTAAAACTCATGATCAAAAAAAAAAAAAGTTGAGAACTTTTAAAATCGTGTACAGTGTCCATTAGTCTTCAGCTCCAGTGGTTGCTTTTCATCCTTTATTTGTGAGAAAGAGACAAAAAAGAAACTCTTATAGCCTCTTAAAAACTCTTTTAGCCTCTATGAATCTATCTACAAAGAATGAGAGAGAGAGAGAAAAAAAACATGACTAACTGCCTAAAGTGTTTATTTGCAACTCAAAGATCCAAATCCAACAGCAGTTCTTTTCTTAGTTTCAAAGCATCTGTCTCAAGTATTTTTACCCTTGGGACATTACAGACACTTGAGCTCCCTGGGGAAGCATGTTAAACTGCTGAGGGGTCTAGGAGAGACTTAAAGACTGAAGACATGCTCTATGGACATGCATGTATCTTTTCTTTATTCTAACTTTAAACCCATTTCTCCCCAGCAGAGTTTTCTTTTTTTAATTAGATTTCAAATTCACTCTTTGTAGATTGAGCTATACAATAGTTCTTTAAAACATTGGAGGAGAAACTCTGCAAACTAAAGGCAAGAGTTATATTGTGAGCAAAATCAATGGGAAAACTGTGTAGAAATATGTAAAAAAAAGTGTAAACAATCGTCTTCATCATTTTCCTAAATGTCTAATTTTGGTGGAGAGCTTTGTAGAATGGGTCATGACCAAACTGGTTCATCTAATCAAGGAAGTAAAGAAAGGCCATCAGTAAGTTCATTCCTTTGAGGAATGACACCAGGCCTTGTTTTCTTGCAGGGATGCAGCAGTTTCCTTTTGTTATCTCAAAGCTCTCATTCAACCTTTCCTGTTGCCCTTTGCCTGTTTCCCTTTTTCCTCTAACCTGGAACTAAGTGTGCACTCTAAAATACATAATATGTATTAATGTTGCATCTTTAAAATAGTATGATGAAAAATGCATGAAAGAAAAAAATGTTTGCTTGGATGCAACGATGGTCCGATGTATAGCTCATCAAAACCTACGAGTTACTTTTGGAACATACAGACCTCAGTTACCATGCCAAACCCTATATTACTACAGAAGAGAGCTTAAGTAAAAGTAGGTTGGAACGGACTTCATGAAAAAAAGAAAACCCTAAAGAACTAAAATAAAAAAGATATATATATTTTTTGTGAATCTTTGTTTTTTAATTAGTTCAGTGATCCCTTATGGTATTTATTTATTGACGATGATAAATCTGTCCTCTCCGGTAGCGTGATACATTTCTCGCAAAGATATAAAACCTCTTCGGGTTTCCATGTAGAATATTTTCATGGGTGAAGGCAGCTCAGATTGAATCACTGCAGCTCGTCGCTGAGCAGACAGCTACCCCAGTGAAGACAATGTGAGAAAGAGGTATCAGCTGAGAGACCATGCAGAAGATAACAGATGCTTAAATCCCCAGACCCCTTGGTGTAAACTTTGTAACATTAATCTTTAAATTTTCCTCTTCATGTGATGAGTGATGTGGTCGGGGACACATCTGTACTGAACGCAGGAAAAGATTCGTGATTGCAGTGACCCCTGGGTTTGATCTTTAGACTAAAGACATTCGTTTTTGTCAAGCCTTTGTAGCTCTGTTACCCCCCAGTGATAACTTGTTCCCCTTTAGGCATCTTTGGGCCTCCATTACCTTTGCATTTATTACGGGGGTGTCAAGTCTTTTCTGTATAGACGGGACAAACTGACTTTCAGTCTCAGCACGCTGACATGAAACATACAGAGGGGCAGGAGCTACTGGATATGAGACTAAAGCAGAGAAAGTATATCATCTTGATATAAATAGATTTACTTGTATTACATTGCAAATTATGCATTATTATAAACATTTAGAAATATAATTACAGTTGTTTAGACAGTTGTGAATTAAAATGTATTCTGAAAGAAAATCAGTGAAGTAGCCATATGTTAAAAGGCCGTTTTGATAAAAAACATGTTTTTGGTGTTTTGATATTTTCTTGTGGCATTTTTCTTATGATTGAAAACAAAGAAAATTAAGATTAAAATTGCATTTTTAATTTAATTTATTTTTTCTTAGTTTTTAATCTTGAGTAAGAAGCAGACAAAAAACAGATGCTGTTTGAAAAAGCTTGTAGTTGTGATGTAAAGCAGGTCGCAAGCTCTCTGCTCTGTTCCATTCTGATGCTTCCACTTGCAGAAGAGTAGATCCATAAACGTCTTGGCTTTCCTTGTCCGAGCTGACATCTGGTTCAAAACTGTTCGTCTGGATAGCTCCATTAGTGCTCCCTATTTTTTGTTTCATCTGTAATGTTAGGTTGTGGTTGTGAGAGGCTGTGAGCTAGCTCGAGAGTGTGTAAACAGAGTGCTCTCAGAAACGGGTAGAGGGCCGGGGTTGCTCAGCGCTAACGTTACCAGTCACAACTCAAAGGCCAATTTTTAATACCAGTCTGCAGAGACTATGTTCTAGTAAGAGAGACAGTAATTTTGATTAGAGCTAAAAAATAAATAAATAAATAAATAAATAAATAAATAAATAAATAAATAAATAAATAAATAAATAAATAAATAAATAAAAGCATTATAATTAAAAGACCACTGGGAACATTTTTACAATAGTTAAAAAATGATCAAAGGTGGTCTTTATAAAGAATCCACAAGAACAGCAGTTGGCGGTTAAAATTTGAGGGGAAAAAGAAATCTAAGTAGAAAATTATTTTGTGTCCTCAGTCTGTTGTTTTGTTAATGTAGCTTTTGAACATTTGTCCATAGAAGGGATTTCATTGTTCAGCAGCATGCTTTTAGGTTGCACATGTGATGACTTTGATTTACCATATGTGATTCTGTTGTCTAGCTGAAAAAAAAAAGAAATAAAAACTTTGTTTCCACTTTTCATGTGCCTGAGCACATGCAGTTGTCAGTTCACTGGGTTGAGAAAGCACTGTTTTCTTTTTTTCTTCTTCAGAGAAACAGCAAAGGGCTCTGAGCAACAAGCCGAGGCTTTGTAATCACTGTCACGTCTCTGCCTTTGCATTTCTCTGTCTGTGTTTTTGTTGGTATTGGAGCTGACAGCCTCTCGCTGGAGGAAGGCGTTTTAAACCTGAGGGGTCTGCTCCTTACCAGAGGCTAATCGCTACATTAGAACGAGGGATTGCCTCTGGAAAAGAAAAAAAAAAAAAAACATCGCCGCTGTAAAGAGAAGTTTGGCCCCTCACAATGTAGGTCAGCTGTTTTTTTGTTTTTTTTTACTACTCAGGCCGTTATGGGGATGAATGCCAGAGATGGACAAATTGCAGGACATTAGCTGTCAGCAGCACCAGCAGGAGCCAGTGCTGGGTGTACTTTAATGGCTGTTGGTTGGTGGACAGGAAGAGGCTCATAAAAGAGGAGACTCCTTTTTTCCACAGACCCTGTGTGTTTGTGTCACAGCCAAGACCGACCACAGTATATCACTGCCAAGCCGGTCCAGGCAAGAGATTGACTGCATTCCATCTGATAATTGCAGTGCACCCTCTTATCTGCAGTGACCATGTGATCCATGATTTACAAACACACACAGCTGCTTAGTTTTTCTTATGGAAAACGCCTCCATAGGATTTTTATTTTTCAACAGAAGGACTGCGTAAAATGAGGATAGTGCTATGTCATGCAAAGATCTTCTTGAACGGTGTAGTAAGTTCATACAACAAGGATTTATTGCATGAAGAGCCCCTTATCACGCAGGTTCACTTGCTTTCTGCTAATGCTCACACCTTTAACAACTTCTTAAATGTCACAAAATGTCAGGCAGAGGGATAAAAGCAGAGGACCTCCTCCTGCTTGCCAGTGATCTTCAGTAGTTTTTATCATAACACAGCGCTTCTGGGCAAGACACGTGTGCTCAGGTGTGGCCCAGATTTCACCGAACCGGCTGGTGACATGATTTAATGCTCTTGCTACTAAAGAGCCAAGTGAGAAGAGCCCGTTATCAATGGAGAAACACTGATTGAGCACAGTGTGCTCTCACAAATGTCCCCTTTGTGCATCCGACTCGGGAGAAAATCATCCATCACAAGAGGTTTCTTATGCTGCCGTTTTAACTGTTGTGGGCCAGTCAGATATCTGAAAAATCTAGTTTTCTTTGTGTCACAATAAGAAGAGTGTACAGTTGTGAGGGGAAAGACTACTGCTGGGATGCAGTAAGTATCAGCTCTGCTCAGTTTTTACATTGAGCTAACCAGGCAGCTCATCTCCATTAGTGTTGGTCTAACCAGCTTCGTTCTGGATCTCTTTAGCTGTGATCTTGCCAGAAGCCAGCTGAGTGTTATGTGTGTGATTTCATGAGAACACACTGCTCTGAGCCCTACAGCTTTGAGAGATCTGAGCGTAAGGCCACGGTTGGGGCTCAGTTAAGCTCAGCAGCGTGAGGCTGTATCAATTATGCTGCAACAGCGATACGGACACAGCGTGCGGTCTTCAAAGACAAAGACTTATGACCGCCCAGCGTCTCAGTTCCTCTGGCCACAGTCAGCTGGATAACCTTCAGAAAATCCCACTGACTACAGCAGAGGGGGGTAGACTCAAAGACACATGATTTTGGGCTTCGAGCACTGTAAAAACACAAAAATGTAAACACTAATGATTGAATACTTACTTTTTTGGCTGCTTTTTATTTATTTAATCAAACTACTTCTTTTTTAAACCAAGTTCTAAATGTATGTGTATGTGTATTGAGGGATAGAGCCCAAAATATAGGGACTTGTGGAATATTTGAGCCACCTGTATGTAGTTTTACTCCTGCTTAAAACAGACTTCCAAATTGAATACCTTTCACAAAGCATTAAAAAACCTTTCAAGACTCTGCATAAAGTTTGAGAGTTGTGGAAAGCAAAACTTTCATGAACAATTTGCATGTTTTTTTTTTTTTCCCCTTTAGACAACTGCTTAAAGAAATGACTGCCAGATCAGCCAGTCAGCTATGGTCTGTTAGGATGTGTAGGTGTGCAAGTGTGTGGGTGTGTACGGCGTGGTAATGAGTGAAGGTAAATGGCAGGGTATGAAGCACTTCCTAACGTAATTTCACACTTGTCAGCTCTTGTGAGGAAACTTCACCTTTACACAAGGATAGCAGAACAGGCCGGGCCATAGGAAACACAGAAAAATGTCTTGTTTTTCTGAGGCAAAAAAAAAGAAAAAGAAAAAATTCAATACAAAAAATTTCACTTGCAAATAAATCCTGTTCTCAGTTCTACTGGAAGAATGCAGATATATCTGCTCCCAATTCACAGTTTAAACATGCACTTGTGGCTGCCATTGAAATTATCATCTGCGTGAATATTAATATCTAATTGTAGTATTTGTACCATAAATTTGGACTTAAAACAAAAAACAGATTGCTTTTGAATTCTTAAAATTATGTAAGGAATCTAATTTAGGGCCATTTTCATTGGCTGGCTGCACACTTGGGTCTCATATAGCAAGCCAAGCAGTGTCTAATTAAACTGTGATGTGGAACAAATCTAGGCAGAGCCACAATGTATTGTTTAAGAGCACCTATAACATATTGATGGGTTTATTATGCCTTTGTGTAAGCTTTGTAACAATCCCTGGACATAAATGAGTCTTAAATTGCACAGGGCTAAAGGAGTGCAGTAATTCATATGTCGATTAAAATACGGGATATTTTCTTTATGTATTTTCCATGACAAGTTTTGTTCGGCTCTATTTTGAAGCAGTAACAGGAGGAAGGACATATGTCTGCACATTTACGTAAAAAAAGAAAAACTTGTTGAGTTGAATTTTCTGAGTAAAAGAGCTTCTGCTGTCTTTTATCTAATCATTAGTCCCCAGCATTAATTTTAGCTGCCGTCTGTTCCACACAGGGCCTCATGCTTGGATTTATTTTTTATTTTATTTTCAAAACCTCAAAAGTGCTGACTCATTGCTTTACATTACTGCCTAGATGTTCCTATTTATGAACAGAGTGCCATCTGTATGCAGGATTTCTGAAACTTAATGCACTAAGGCATTTTGATTCCATTTATTAAAACAAATGTTACAGCTCCAGCAAAATGCTTGTAATTTCCAATCGTGCTTGTAAAATTTAGCGATACCAGTTTTTTTTACCTTAAAAAAACTAAAAGATTAAACAATTTTCCACAACTTATTTTTTAAATTATTACTAAGTAAGAATAATTTAGGAAATGTAAATGTAACTCTAAATGTGAGTATGTGAGAGATGTGTAGAAGGTAAAAAGGAAGGGCTTAGCAGAGAGAGAATATAAGAACCTTCCCAGGGGATCTTAATAAACTGACTAAAGTGGTCCTGTTTTTTCTGATCAGGCACAAAGCAAACACTTAGCACCGCTTTGAGACACTAAACAGCCACAAAGGAATTTTCCTGCAACTGGGAAACTTCACACTTCTATAAGGCAATGTGCCTGCATTATACAGAAGTGCAATAAACACCCTCAAAGAATTGTAAGCATGCTTCTGCAAAGCTGGGCTCTATAATCAGTGACACACAGGTGCATAAAAACATGGTGTAGAGGATGCATACCAATAAGCGTGATGCTCTGGATAGCCATTTCAAACTGGCACAGATAAACACGTAAACTCAAAAAGATAGATCTACCAGATGCACTAGAATCTCTGAGGAAAAGCAGCAGATAATGAATAGGCTTCTCACATATTCTAGAAAAGTCTCACTTGCGACTCGGAGGAAAATCTGTTTCCGCTGAGGAAAAGCAGTGACCTTATTCCTTCTCCGTGTTCATGAACAGCTCTCCTGCACCGCCAGGTCTGACCAAACAGGCGTGAGCTGAAATTTAGGCCCCATGATGTCAACACAAACACAAAATAAAAAGTTCATCTTTAATTAGGTGTCCCCCCTTTTTTCTAAAGTTCATTTCAATTAGTCCCACCCCGGCCCTACTTTCAGCTTTCCTCGATTTGTCAGTGCCTGTACTTCTATGTGGTGCAGTGTGGCCACAGTGCTGCATATAAATGTAAGTATGTGTTTCTGTGTTTTTGCATGCGTGATATTGTTTATGATATGTGTGTGTGTGTGTGTGACCTCGACTAAAAAGGGACTCCCGTGCCCTTGACATTTCCTTCTTGTTGTTATGATGAATTGCAGGGGTTATTTACCAGTTCATCAGAGAGAAACAAAGAGCTCAGTTCTGTTCCCAACACTGGTACACATTGCAGAGGCATCTATAAAAATAACTGCTCTTGAACTTTAACTGTTTCTCTTAATTGGTAGAGTATGTTTGTTCTTAATCTAATTAGCTTAAATGTTGCATTCAAAAAACACATTCATATAATTCAGCAACTGAGAATAACAACATAAATAACTTTTTCTTGGCTTTATAAAAACTTTTGAAGTGTTTACTAAATTATAAGGGCTAACTTATCACCCTAAAATGTTTTTCAGGAGGTTATCTCTTTCTAAAAGGACTGATGGAGTATTGTGGGTGAACAGATAAATATATAGTGCTTTTAATAATTTTAATAAGATGCAGGTTTTTTTCTAATTCTTAAAGATTTGAAGCAGTTACAGAAAATTTGAGGTACTTAGTAAAAACTCTCCATAACCATAAAAAACGCTGACTTTGTGTATTACCGGGTCACAGAGGTTAAAGGCAAATGTTATAGAACCCTTGTTTTCTGTGATCCTGAAGGTGCACTATCCCTGCATTGTTCATTCTGTGACACAAGTCGATCAATCGGATGAAATGAAACCCATCAGGTCACCTTTGAAATTTATCATTTTTTTGTCTGCATAAAGTGAAAGTCTCCTTGTTGGTATGGAAGCTAAATTTAGTTACCTATATTCTGACATGTCTATTCCGCCTCTCATAACATTCAGTAAAAAGGCTAGGATATTATGTTGAGATGCTAGCTGAGGTTGCAAGAATGTGTTTTAACATCACATCACTTTCCCTTGTTTTCTTATTGAATGGTTAGCACTTAAAATGTATTAAAAGGCTCTGACAACTTATCCAACAAACACCTCAACAAATCCAAAGTATAGAGCAATACCCAAACCCTTTCTCTTTTTTTTTTTACTTTTCACCCTCAAGTAGGTATTTTTCCTTATGTATTTCTGCTGCTGGCTGAGGCTTTATGTATTTAGGATCTCTTCTTCGCACACAATCTGTCTGTGATTACGGCCTGCAGCGCGCTTCGTCCAATTGGATACGTCTCATTAAAAAACATCTTCATTAACAGATATTTTGGCAAAAATCTCAGCCATCTTTGGTGGAATGCTTAAGGACGTAGTAAGATGGGCAATCATAACAAACAGAAGATCACCTGGTTTGTGTTAAATGAGGGGAATATACAACTGTGATGCTTTTTGTTAATTGGTTTTCTCAGACGCAAAAGACAGAAGTCTGAATCAGGTTTGATTTGGCGAAAGGATTTCCAACAGTATTCTAGCATTTTCAAACACTCACAAAACAATAACCCTAATCGAGCATTTGCAAGGAAAAAAGCTTTTCTCATGTGTTTGTCGATATTTCTTTATTTCGTTGTCATCTTTTTTTTTTCTTTTTTCTGCTGAGTGCAGCTGCTTGGGCCCTGCCATGCAGAAAAGCCCAATATGGCTCTGTCTGTAAATCGGAGTCCGGGGGCCACAAGGCAGAAAAAAGTCAGAACCACCCGGCAAAATTTAGCGCACGATGGCTCCCAGCGGGCATCATTTGGGGACTAGAGTTTTTTTTTTCCTCCCATCATTCTCTCTCCTTTTCCTGCATGGTGAGCAAGTTGGAATGCAGAGCCCCAACATTGCTGCTGACACAACCACTCAGGGACGGCTGTAACAGCTCTCTTAGCGTGGCACCTGTTATTGAGCCGTCAGTGCAAGGGAGAATGAGAAAAAGAGGATCGGGCAGGGAGGGAGAACAAGGAAAGGAAACGGCAGAACGTGATGGCGGGAAAGATCAAATGTCACAATTTCCAGATTGTCAAAGTTCTGAAGACTCCTAATTTTGCTTGTTGTATTATTACCTTCCTCATTCTGCGGCTTAAAGTTTGATTCTTACAGTCAGCTCATTTTAGTAGGAACTAGATTTACTTTACTAACAGGAGGCACAGTTTAGCTTATGATCACAGTCCTGAATTCTCTGTTTGAATCAACATATTTTTCCCTTTTTGTCTCTTCCACTTTATTATATCTAAATATAAAAGCCATTCAGATTGAGTTTTGGGGATTTTATTACCCCTGTTTGTGTTAATCCCTTTACTGAATGTGACTTTAGGATTGAAGCCCTTTGTAATGTTTTCACCAAAATAATAACGATCCTAAACATGCCCTGTCTGAAGTTTTAGGATTATAAATCAAGATTTTAGCAAAATAAAAATTAAAAATGAAAATAAAAAATGTTTTATTCCAAACTAAATTCAGCATCTTTATGCAGTTATTCTGACAGTATACAGTGATAAATCCAGGGTTACAACAGGTTAACACAATTCTATGCCAAACAAAGGACCAAAAACAGGAGAGAACAAAAACAGATTGAGAAAAAAAAATTCTTCTGTTTATTTTTCTCTCAGCAAATCATCAGAGGTGCACAGCAAGTTGCAGTCCATTCAAGCAAAGCAGCTCTATTCCTCTGCAGAGCAATCAAAATGGATTAAAGCAACCACGCTCCAGCTGCCTTCTCACAAATCAGATATGCCTGTGATGATGATAATCAATCCATAATAAAATAACACAACATAAATCTGATAGTGTTGTTCCAACAATTTTAATAACATAGATTTAAATATTGCCATGTGCACTAGAGTGATTTACAGATGAAAAAGTGCTATGAAGCTTATATACACCCTATTTCTGGTGGCCCGCCAATAATGCCATTAACTGCATTGTTCAAACTCATTATGTGATGAGAAACACAATAATAATTGCAGGACTACAAATGCACAATCTTTCCAATTGAGCTAATCACTTTTGCCAGCATTATTAGTCTCTCTTCCTCTTCCTTTCTGCCCAGCTTTCTTTTATCATAAATCCTGCGAGGGGCTGCTGTATAAATCCCTCTTGCTGAATTAGTACTGTAATTTCTGGTATCCATGCATGCTTCGCCAGCACGGACCTTTGAGTTATTAATCTGGGGAGAGGTGGGGGCTGGGGGGGTGGAATGTCACAGAAACAATATGCTGAGCAGTTGGCCTGGATACTAGGCTGACCCCATCCGTGCCAAAGCCCTCAGTGCGTTCAATTAAAATTAAAAGGCATGGACCTGAGCCCAGTTTAGAGAACTTGAAGGAGGGAAAAAAAGAAAAAAAACAGTCTGAGTTTTTTTTTTTTTTTTTTTTATGAATTGTTTAATTTTAACCCTAACAAAAAAAAAAAAAAATCAAAATATGATAGCTAGGGACATACCAAATTTAACTGCTTTCACATTGACGTTTTTTTTTTTATTGTAAATGCTATATGTGTGTGAGAATAGCAGGTCTAAAAGAAACAAATAAACAAAAACCGTTCAAAATTACAACAGCTGTTAGATAGTGTCTGTCTCTTTACAGCAAATGAAGCAAGAAACAAGATGCAACGTTTTTGTACTGTACATTCTGCTTGCTTTTAAGTCCTGAATCGAAGTGGTTCATTGAATGTTAAATCGCACAGATGGTCCCGCTAACAAAACATCACAAAGAAAACACTTTTGTTGAAGTTCAAGCTTCTTTTTCTGAGTCTTTTAAGTGCTCCAAAATGCCTGCTGATGTCTGATGTTGTCTGCAAGACGGGGTGTAGGGAGTAGGTGGGTATGGGGTGGGGGGTACAGAAGGTGTCATCCAGTGATATACAGCTCGAGTTCTCTGTCACACAGTGCAGTGTCTGCTGGGAAATAATCTGACATTTTGTTTTCGGGACATGCAAGGGGTGGGGAAGAATGGAGGAAAAAGAGGGAGGGGGCGGGGAGGGAGGGGTAAAAAGGAAAAGCAACAGAGAGTGGAGGCAGAGGAAGGACTCAATCAATTCAGCATCCCCATCTCCATCATGTCATCGCCTGTCAGTATATACTTATGAATAAATCTTTGAGAGACGTTTCAGAGCTACAGTCCGATCAATGTCCTGGCGGTGCCAAAGCGACGTCACTGACAGGCGTCACACAATTTCTCAAAACACATCCGACCCTTCTCTGACCTTAAACACTGGAACACTATCTGACCCTATGCATTCCCCTTCAGGAAGAGACACTCATTTCAGAGCTTCAGAAATATTACGGTGGAGCTGTAAAGCTTTCCTTACTTTTTTCGTCAATTCAAATGAGCAGCACAAATCAACTGATGATTACGACAACACTACAATACTACAGTAGTTAAATAATTATCAAAAATCACAGGTAAAATAAAAATAAAATCTATTTTGCAAAGTTCCATGAAATTAAATGACAAAAAAATAAAAATCAGGGAGCAGAAATATTTCAATTCCAATCACAGTGCTGAGATGTCGCAAAATGATTGATAGGTGTAGTTAAATTTTGTTTAAAAAGCCAGGCACCCCAAGAGTAAAAGCTTTCTTTTCTAATAAAGACCAAAGTTGTGAAACTAAAGTTAAAGTAAGACAGTAAAGCGAGTACAATAAAAGCAGTTGTTGTAAAGAAGGTCTTCAGATACTCTAACTTTCTGGTAAGGGCTTCAACAAATTAAATGTGTCTTGGAAAGACCATCAAGTTTTATTCAAGCATTGGGTCATTGTTTTTTCCCCCAGTTTCTCCGCCTGCACTTTTGTAGAAATGTATTTTTTGATTTCCGTTTTGTAATAATGGTTGGAAAGCTTTTGTAGTGTGCTGTTTTTGCACACTACTTTTTTCATGGTGTTACACAATACAGAAAACAGAAGGAGCTCTGTAAAGAAAAGAAAAAAAGAAAAAAGCAGTGCATGCACTATTTTTAATCAAAGAATTTGCAGAAAAATTGTGCATAATGCATCTGTTCATTATTATTTCATTAGGGATGCACTATTTTGTAGAATTTTACCTAAGAACAAGACAAGACATATTCAAAGAGTCTGATCCTCAGCATCAATTTTAAATTGTTAGTTTTTATTTTAGCTACACTGTATCATTTTTTTAAAATGTCTCACTGGTCTTTGCAGAAGTTCTCCATTTGTTCTACTTCATTGTTTTGCTTAAATTTTGGAGAAAAAAGGTTAAAAAATGGCAAAAATAAATTGTGTTTTTGATTTTACATAGTAGCAGCATGTATGAAGCCATTCGGTAAAACCAGTCAGTTTAAAAAAAAGATAACTCTGAGAGAACCTAAGTATATAAGGACTGATTTGAGTGATTTTTACTTTTTATGCTTAACCAGATCTATTTGCAATTTAAAACTGATATCTGTTTTAAAAAAAAAAAAAAAGGAAATTATGTTCATTAAGGTAGATACAAAAAACTGACTGGCTTTGCTGTAAAAAAAAAGTCGGTACTTTGTAAAAAAAGAAAAAGTAAAAATCACAAAGTTTTCTTATCCATATTTCATGAACGTTTCTTTTTTTCCTTTACTTTTACTCATTAATCAAAACACTAACATATGGGAGCCTATTGGATTCCAACTAATGCTGTTATTAACCCAGTACCAACTTTTGTAAACAAAGTATTAAACAGTGGGTATTGTCATCAATATCAAACTCGTCAGGTCAGCTCTGGTGATTTGATTGTTCCTTTTTCAAGACCTGAAGAACAGTGCTGTTTGGATCTTCTGTTGCATGGAATCAAGTTTCTGGAAGGACAAGGCTTATTAGTAACAAATATCATTTCAAAAAGATTTTACAACTAAGATACATGGACTTCTTACAATAACTAACGATTTGCATGATTTGCTGTTATGAAATGTATGTATGTATGTATGCATGAATTAGTCAGTGAATTTTGTGAAATCATTTTCGTTTTTTGTGAAATTGGTAAAATGTATGTATTCTTTGCTTATGGACCCCAGGAACACTAGCGACCACTCTGTAGAAGCTAATGGGGTTCCAAATAAACAAGCAATAAATAAATTAACTCTAATGACGTTTTTACAAGAATAATATTCTTTTAACTCTTTACTTAGAAAAATGTTCCAGGATTCTTCCACATAGCAGGGTGAAGAAAAGGGGTGACAGAGAAGCAATGAAGGCTTTGTAAATGGACCTTGAGAGATGCGAATCAGGAAACATGGCAAACAAACTTGAACTATCAGGGAATTTTCCGAATTTCAAAACTTGTTAACCTTTCACCCGTTACATAAACATACCAGTAAGGATGGAAACATTGGAGGCACATATGGCCAAAATCCTTAGAAAAGAAAGAAAAAAAATTATGGTGTCAGAGGGAATAAATTGAGTCATTAAGCATGTGTTTGTGGGAGCCCAGATCCCATATGACAGTGTGGGGTGTCAAGATGCTTCTGTTGCCTGTCCCTGTAAGCAGCCATCCAGCCTGCCTCAATTGCCTTTCTCCTCTGGGAAGCGCATGCATCCATCTTTCTCAGGAAACGTGTAGAATTTTCCCTCCCTGAGATCTCCAGAGGGACACCTCACTGTAGTGGGTTTAAATTTACAGAATCCTTAATCAAAGTTCTTCGTCATACTCCCTCTCACAGAAAAGACAAATAGCAACCTTGGTTCTAAGTTGTAATGCCGAAAATTACTAAGTGATCCATTAAAATAACTCTTGTTAATTCTAAAAATGTACCTTAGCGGAATTCTATTCAACAGTGTCTTTACTTTTCATGTGAAAAAAGCAGGCTTTAAAATCTATTTAACTTCATATCTTCCTCATTTTTTTCTATTCATTTCAGCTGCTTCCTTTCGAGGTTCTCCATTTATTTAGGTCTGCATGTTTTACCTTAAGTTATTTTCTATTAGATGGAAACATATAAAAACAATCTGCCTTTAGCCATACTTGGGACAAGCACATGAAAGCGTCTGTGCCCTCTTGTTGTTTATTTTGAATTCATAACTCTTAAAAAGTTCCTAACTTTTACATAAACGGGAGTATGTACTTCAACTTATATCAAATTTTGCTTACATATAGATTTGGTTGTTTAGCACATACAATATTTGCTTTTAAGGCCTTCATCCTTCTTTCTTGTTTCCACTTCAAGCATTCTGTATTATAATCACAGCTTCAGAAGAATGAAAATTAAAAGTACGTCCTCTGAAATGTTGCTCAAAAAATGAAAATAGTTCCATTTTCAACAGACAGCTAATACCAAAAAGCACCCAAAATTATGATGATAACCGCCTTGTTAGAAAAAAATATAGGCCAAAATGAGGTCCTAAAAGTTACATTCATAGCAGATCAAAAGCAGAGCCTTCTGTGGTCAGGGGTGGAGAGAAACCACAATGATTATTTGCTGCACAAAATGGAAAATCTACATTTCAGTTGAAAACCTCAGAAATAGAGCAAAAATCAACAGCGACTGCCACAAAACTACAAAAAGAGACATTAATACGTTTTTCTTCTTCTTTTTCTGGCTTAATGTTAAAAAAACAACAACAAAAACAACCAATACTTTTTATTTCAGGTGTCTTTCCTTTCTGTTTGTCTGAACTCACCAACTCACTCTGTCTTGCTCCTTGATTTCAGCGTGGAGGGCAATCATTTCATGAGTGATGGTACCCATCAGTGTAGTGCATGTGCTGTAAAACTGTCAGCTGCTGACAGATTGACTGACGCAGTCAACCCTTCGATTGGGACACATCAAGAGAGCAGTCTGGGTCAGGGGAGAATAAGATGAACGGATGAAATGCACAGAATGAAAAAAAAAATATGAAAGAAAACAGGAAGCGCGAGGAAAGTCATAAGTGTTTTATTGTGATTTCTCCTGTGAGCACAGATCAAATCTTGGCACTCAAACTCAAACCATAAAACAAATTATCAACGCCTAAAGGAACATGAAGGAAGACAAAAACACTGTTATAAAGAGAGGAGTGTTCCCTGTGTAATATCCAGCTGTTGATACAAAGGGAAAACTTTATTCAGTCCAGATGGTCTCAGTCAGTGGCAGAATGAGAAAGCTGACTTCATTGGCTCCAGCCATGTGTTTTTCCTCCTGACAGAAATTAAAATGGTCGTTTGTTTGTCACTGCTCACTGCACAGCTTAAAATGCAGCAATGGAAATGTTCCTTGGCAGGATAATGCACCATAATTACTCAAACTCCTGCCATCTGCAGCAGAGGAGGAGCCAGAAGGGACCTTTTCCTCAGATGAGATTTTAAAAATCGAGAGCACTTGTTACCCACAGGAAGAGACAGCAATTAGAGGTAGGATTTGGAAAGAGTTAGAAAAAGCTGTAATCTTCTCACATACCACAAAACTATTTTTTTTTTTCTTTCAACAAAAGCCAGAATGTGCTGGAAAGGAGAATCGGCACCCCGTGAAAGGTGTTCATCTCTCTGGCAGCTCCTCCAAAGCGTTCAAGCATCATGGCATGTTGGACATCTTCAAGACCTCTGAACTGGAGGCTAAAACCACATTCAGCTGTGTAGAGGTGTGAAAGTTACCATTGGCCTGTGACTGCAGGTTGAACGTAAAATCAGTCACTTATCGGAAACAAAAGTTGAGTCTCTCTGTACTTTAACAGGCCGAATGACATAAGCTGAAGCTGAGTCATGGCTGGCTGGAAACCGACATCGCCATTTCTATTTTTTTTAAGCTTTTGTCAGTAAAATCAATCACTCATGAGCAAGACAGAAAGATGCAGGCAGTGAAGTGAAGACGTGACTGTGGGTGTTTGACTCAAACATTCACACTAATACATCTTAGCTGCAACTGTTTCTAGTGAATCATGCAGAGACGCCTGACTGTCTTGGCTTAAACTCAGCTATAGGCTCGATGATTCATAAAATATACCTCACAGTCAGTTGTCTCAGTGTCATATCTGTTTCTTTTTTTATCCTTGATCTTAAGCATAACGCCTCAAACTGGCCATTATGAGGAAGACCATTGAACCTTTCCCAGCCGCTGAAAAATGTCAGCTGCCCAAGGAGAAACTCTCTATCTATTTATTTTTTAAGCTTAAAAGAAATTACTTTTTGTCAATTTTGATCTTTTTTGTTTTTTAAAAGCAGCACAGGCATGAACCTAAATCTGATGAATATTTATTTATTTTAAAAATTTGAATTTTTCTTATTTTTATAATATTTTATATTTTTATTATTTTTATATAAAATTTATAGTTAGAAAGCAAACTTTGACTTGGTTTTTCATCTTTAACTTACTGACATTTTAACAGAAGGTTGATGCGTTCATTACAAAAAAAGTCATGATGTGAATTTTTTTACAATAATCTTATTATGCCAAATGGAAGACAAAAGGGAAATCATTTCACACAACTGAAACGAGGACACCCAGACCAACGTTAGTTGGCCACAGATTGTGAAATACAATTGAGTGCTTTTACGTTTTCATATTTCCTGGCTTGTCCTCAAAAACAGATCTGATTGTGTAACCTGCGCCTCTGCTATCGTATGCACAAAAATCAGTTCATTAAAACACTGCTCTGGATCAGAATAATGCACCTGCACTGAGATAAGAGCTGAGTCCTACTTGACTCAGCAACCATTATTATTAGGGCCCCAAGCTAAAAACCATCAGATAAGCTCATTTAATATCTTCTGATTAGTAATAAGAAGAGATTCAATTTCAAATGTTAAATCTCATGCAACAGAGATAAATGCAAACAGGCTTAAAATTACTAGGGAAAAATATGAAATGTCGGAAAAGAAAAAGAAAGAGGAAAAAAAACATTGTAAATTGGGGGGTTTTAATTTAAAACAAATGGCAGCCACGTTTCTTATAATCTGTTTATTTCTATTTTAGATTTTTCCCCTGCTTTTTCAGTATCAATTAAAGATTTAAAAAAACCAATTTAAAATTATGTTAGAACCATATTTTGGTGAGATATTGTTTCTAAAGCCCTCACGCTGCTTTTATTTTTTTTTTTTTTGTTTTTTAGGCAGTAATGGTGTCTATCAGTCACTCTTCAATTTTGCATTCAGGAAATATAATAAAGTGGGACAGTCCCTCTCTCCGTAAGTATATTATGATAATGTGGTTCTGCTTCACAAGCGTTGGTACAATATATATTCTTGTTGACTAATTATAGTATTAGCTCATCTATCTAGTCCTCATTTTTGTCAACTCAGTAAGTGGAGTAACCACACTACAAAGTCTGAAAGGTACATTTGCTGTTGTGTCTAGTTTTTCATCACATAACTTGATGTTATCCCTTCTTCCGCATGTTGCATTACTCCAATATTCATGGTGTGTTTTTCCATCTTTCACAGATCAAGACTTCTCAGGCTTTTTAGATGAAAAATTATCAATACAAGATGAAGCATCAGCAAAAAAATGCCGTGACACTTTGCCAAAATGCTCTTGTTCCCCAAAAAGCAGCATCAATAATTCAGCCACCAGCTCATAATCAACTTTTGTTTTCAATGCATAATTGCGCCAACTAGTGATGGCTGTTCGCTTTTGTTTTTTTTCTGCCTTAGCTATTTATATGTTGAGCGCATTTCTAAACAATAAGCAGAGCAGTCCATTGCTTTTGACACATCTTCTCTCCTGTTACTACAGAAAATGGTGACCAGCCCCGTGTTACATGTGTGTGCTCTGCTTTTGGGCAGAAATTTGCTGTGCTTTTATGGATGCTTTTCGATATTTACACCATCTGTAAATAATAACTTATCAAAATTTAGGGAAGACTGTGGTGACTGTGGTTCAAACACATGTGGTTTCGAAGCGGAAAGGGGGTCCCAGATAGGTGTGATAACTGTCATTGTTAGATTCTGTACCCATGACTGTATACTGGTAGTCTTTGCGCATCTTTACATCGTGGTGCTTTTGGTCTTTTTTATTATTGCTTTTTTTTTTTAGTTTTGTAGACAAAGTCTATAAATATAACAGTTTCAGAAAGCGCAGATAAAAGGGCATTCCCTTTATTTGCTTTTATTTGACCTGACTAAATGAGTCATGTATTCAGTCATTATTTAATAAATATTGATTTACAATTTCCACTACACGCTAATCTCAAAACACAAAGGTGCCAGGGTTATGACTCTCCAATCTCACTGCAAATTTCCTGTTTGCAAATATTTATTGAGAATAACATCCTGTGAGAGCCATAAAAGTGAATACCAATTATTAAACAGAGGCGAGCTGTCCACAGTTTTTACACAAATGTCAATTCCTAAAACACAGGTTTTTCTTTTAGTCAACACAAATGTGTTTTTGTTGACATTTTGGAGGTGGTAGAGAATTTGCTGGTAAAAAAAAATGACATTGCTGAAGTTTGGTGAAGGTTGTTAACAAAAACATAAAATAATAGTTTATCTTAGTTTAGCTCATACCGTATTTGTTTGTTTCTGCACTGGATAGCTGATACAAAGTTATGCATTAACTTTTTGAGGATTTCTCTTATAAGAGTTTAGATGTTGTATTGACACTTTTTACGATAACATTATGTTGTAACACATGCAAGTAATATACCAAAAGTTTGACGCACCTTCACTCATAAAGAGTTTTTATTTTTCAATGACTATGAAAATTCGTACATTCACACTGAAGGCATCAAACTGTGGATTAACACATGAATTATATGGTAATAAAAAAAAGTAGAAACAACTGAAAATATGTCATATTGTAGGTTCAATTTTTGATTTGATTACCGATGGTACACTCTGGCATTCTCTGATGAGCTTCAAGAGGTAGTCACCTGAAATACATGCCACAGGTGTGCCCCTGTCAGGTTTAATAAGTGTGATTTCTTGCCATATAAATGGGGTTAGTTCAGTTGTGAAGTCAGGTGGATACACAACTGATAGTCCTACTGAATAGACTGTTAGAATTTGTATTATGGCAAGAAAAAAAGCAGCTAAGTACAGAAAAACGAGTGTAACATCATTACTTTTATGAATTAAGGTCAGTCAGTCCCAAAAATTGGGAACTGAAAGTGTCCTCCTGCGTAAATACAAAACCATCAAGCGCCACATAAAGAAACGGTTCACATATGACCACGCCCCCAGGAAAGAAAGACCAAGAGTCACCTCTGCCCGAGATGTTCATCCGGAAGTCACCAGCCTCAGAAATGGCAGGTTAAACAGCAGTCAGACAGAGTAGGTCAATGGCACACAGAGTTTCTAGCAGCAGACACATCTCTACAACAACTGTTCAAAGGAGACTGTGTGAATCAGTCCTTCATGCTAGAATATCTAGCATAGGAAACCACTGGTTAAAGAAAAGGCAACAAGCAGAAGAGACTTGTTTGGGCTAGTAACACAAGGAATGGACTAGACCAGTGGAAATCTGTGCTTTGGCCTGATGAGTCCAAATTTGAGATTTTTGGTTCCAACCACCGAGTCTTTGTGCGACACAGAAAAGGTGAACGGATGGACTCCTTACATGCCTGGCTCCCACCATGTGCTATGGAGGAGGAGGTGGTGTGGGGTGTTTTGTTGGTGACACTGTTGGGGACGGTTCAAAATTGAAGGCATACTGAATAAGCATGGTCACCACAGCATCCTGCAGCGCCTGCTATTCCAAGCGATTTGCGTTAAGTTGGAACATCATTTATTTTTCAATAGCACATTGGACCCCAAACACACCTCCAGGCTGTAAAGGGCTATTTGACCAAGAAGGAGTTTGATGGGGTGCTGCGCCAGATGAACTGGTCTCCACAGTCACCGGACCTGAACCCAATCGAGATGATTTGGGGTGAGCTGGACCGCAGAGTGAAGGCAAAAAGGCCAACAAGTCCTAAGCATCTCTGGGAACCTTCAAGACTGCTGAAGACCATTTCAGGGTGACTACCTTTGAAGCTCATCAAGAGAATGCCAAGAGTGTGTACAGCAGCAATCAAAGCAGAAGGTGACTACTTGAAGAACCTAGGAATATGAAATATTTTCAGTTGGTCTACAATTTTTTGTTATGTAGATTATTCCCACATGTGTTAATTCACAGTTTGGATGCTCTGGTGAATGGAATGTATAATTGTCATAGTCATGAAAATAAAGAAAAGTCTTTGAATGCGAAGGTGTGTCCAAACTTTTGGTCTGTACTGTACTGTTCCTGTTAACTATGCACTGCAGAACATGGTAACTTATCATTGGACTCAACTATTTTCCATCCTGATTACTTATTAAAGTGTGACTTATTAAAACACCAGAAAAAACTCTTCAAAATTTGCAGGAAATTGAGTCAAAGAGCTTTAGGGGGAAAACAATGGGGAGGACAGTAAAACTAAATTTATCTCTTTGTTGTCTTATCTTAAAGAGGCTTAAATATGCTTGACAGCATGTTATCAAATTTTGAAGAAAAAAAAATATATATATATATATATGGAAAGAAATCTGCTCAATGGAGAAGGACCAGCCTTTTTTTTTCTTTCCAAATGACTTAAATTCCAGGCTCTGTGTACTATGTTTTCTTGTTACAAACGGAACGAATATCTGGTTGATGGACAGTTTATAGTTGAATGAGGGTCAGTGCATTTGGCTGTTCTGTGTTTGGCCTTGTGATGGATTGGATCCATCCAGAACAACCCCATTGCCTAACCTATGAGGGGTGATGAGGGATTCTGGGCAAAGAAAATGAAAGGGTAAGGTAAGTGCACTGACACGAGAGCCTGAGATACAAACTGTATTTCTAAAATACTGTATACGGTGTACTTTAGTGTTGGCACCTTAACAGTATAAAGTAGACCTGTCTGATGAATGGACCCTTTACTCCATTCTGAATTGTTTTGCAAAGTATTTACTAACTGATTCACGGGCAGGCTTTCCAAAATAAAGAGATTGCATGAGACATTATAGGTAAAAAAGTATTAATCTTTTGTTGTGGTGACTTTGGTTAGTTTTGAAATCAACAATCTACAAATTTCTTGAACATATATGACTTTTTGTTTTCAGGGGGAAAAGCACAACAGATACTTTCACAAAGTAAAATATGTTCTTGTAAAATCTGTTCTTATGCTTTAAATGAACTTTACATTTAGTAATTAGGTACTGCGACAGACTGGGAACCATGTCCAGGATGCTCCCTTCCTTTACTCAGTAGTTGCCTGGATAGGCTCTGGCAGCCCCGTGACCCGAAAGGGACAAAATGGTTTAGAAGATGAATGAATTTATGAATATTTTAGTAATTTTTGGGACTCACAAGTTAGGTACATAAGCAAATGCCAACAGTTTTAAGATTTTGTATTTTATGGTAAACCAGTCACCTGACACTTCTACTTCCAAAACTTAGTAAGCTGAGTTCATTTGGACTTAACCCCTGCCATTCACTCTCCAATTTGCTTTTCTGTAATGTAAAGCTCGTGTGGATGTTATTGCACATAGCTTCTTTAAAAATATACTGCATTATTATTAACTGGATTATTACACAGCCAATTTTTAAATAGAAAAATCCAAGGTACAACGTAAAGTATTTATGTTACAAGAACACAGACTGTCAGGGACCGAGTAGATCAGTCAGTTATAGGAAAAGTCTGAGGACATTAGCATAAAATGTGTATGTATTGTTGTAACAAAGGGCTTCCAAACGATTTTTTACAATAAAAGATGAAAAAGTGAAACTATGGGAAAAGAATTATTAAATGCTCTGTTAGATTTTTTTTAAGTACAGTATCTATTACAGTTCATTTAGGGTAATTCACCAACTAAGGCTAAGTAATCTTTTCAATAAAAATAAAAAAAATGTGTATTTCTTGGTAGAGTGGTTAATCCAAACAAATTGCAATTTGGTTCAGATTCAGTGCGCAACTGGTTACTTTAATGAAGCTAAACATTCCAAGAAGCACACATTTAGTCAACAACACCCTACTTTGTAGAGATAGTTAAATTGAACATATACAAAATACTCAAAACCAAGAAGTGGTGGTAATGTTCCTCCGGTATTTTATCTGCAAGACTTTCACTTTAGACTGACTATAATCAGTGATAAATGTACAACATAATTTTTACTGAAATATAACATTATGTTCCTGTTTCAAATGAAAACTGCAGATCTCCCTGCTCACTGCTGCCTTCTGCATAGCCCTAATAGAGCAATGAATCTTAAGGGTTTTTATATATTGCTGCCCCTCCTCTCTTTCATTCTTGCTCGCTCTTGTGCTCTTGCTGTTTTCACTTTCATTCCAGATCTGTCCTTCACAAAGATGTATTGAAACCAAGACTGCATTAGTTTGATTGGGTTGCTGAAAAATGATAAACTGAAAACCGTAGAGTTTTGTTGGGCAAAATATGTAAATAAAGTTCAGTAAATAAAAATGGTTTTGATCTAAGTTAGTTTAATTAAAATCGACAGAGTGAAAAAAAACTTTGGTTGTATTTGATGTAAGGTTGCAAGAAGGCATGCTTGAGAGTCCATGTTCTCTGTATTTGCATGGGTTGTTTCTAAGATCTAGGTGGCTGGCTTAATTGAGCCTATACTACACTCAGGGCTGAGGGAGCAGGCAGAGGACCATCGATAAACTATGAAATAGTTCCAATAAGACCAATCAATAAGGTTTTGTGAGCAACTCTCATGAGGCTTTGATTTTCCTCTCAAACAACAATCCAGGATCTGTAGCCTTCAAAGGCAAACTCCACCTTTGCTGCTACTTTGTTTCTTTCCCCATGTTTGAGTGATGCCACTAAGGTCGATTTCATCCATGTCCATAAAGGCTCTCCCACACTTGAGTCACCCGGGAGACAGCTTCTGTTGGTCTGTGCAATGGTAGCAACAACCAATAAAGGTCAATCTCCCATGCTAATGGCCAATTGGGTTTGTTCCCATTATTGGGCCTCAGAGTTGTGGTCAACAGATGGAGAGCTGGCATCGCTGAGTCGAGCGCGCTTCAGCCTTGGGCTGCTTGAGTTCTGTGTCTGCACACTCGGATGTGTCTGTACTCTCTCTCTCCTCTGCTTGTGTTAACCTGTACATCACTCCATCAAACACAGCTCCTGTATTCAAAGAAACATTGCAGTAGAGTCACAAAGCAAGGACTAACCGTCTAACCATTTCAGCTAATTGCCTCATTAATGATTCACTGGCGTTAGACTGCTCCAGCACTTCACTGTGGGGAGCAAATTGTTCTGATTGGTTTGCCTTTGTCAATTATTGATGGGGCAAGGAGCTGAAGTGCTAACACCTGACTTTAGAGGTCCAAATGGCACCGCATTCCCATCACACACCACGTTATCACACACCATACAAGCACATACTTTGAAGGGTTTGATGATGACTGTTCTCTAAGAAAAAATGTTCCAAACCTTGGGACAATGGCTCTGATTCAACCCGTAACAATTTGTGCTTGTAGAATACAGTGAAGGGGCAATACCTTGGTGGACAATTTTGAAACAGATACTAATGAAACTATTTGCAGCCAGTGCAGGCTTGGAGATTAGTTAGTCAAGTTTTGAGAGCTTTTTTTTCTTTTTTAAGATTTTATTTAGAAAGTAAATAACATAAATACAGAAATTTAATTTGTAAAGCTATGACTCATTTATTCTGACATTCGCAAAGTTGTATATTGTACAGAAATGGGTAGTGTTGTTGCAGTATCCAGTAAAGGTTCAAGCGTGTCTTTGTTTATAGACATTTATAATAGGTGCAGGCAGCACCTCTAGAGTAGTGTCTTGTAAATTGGACCCTCAGTAGATTAAAGTGTATTTTTGAATGGGACACATGGCGAACTCTTCAAACTTCAAGACAAAAAGCCCAAAAAACAAACCAAGAAAAATCAGTATTTTGGGCCTAAAATGAGTTTAGAACAAAACTGATTAAAGCAGAGCAGACAATGACTAGACACTGTTTGTGATTTTGCTCATCTTTCTCTGGCCTTAATTAAAGCTGATCATGGAGTCATCCCCCATGCTGACTGCTCTGTCACTCTGAATTCAAGCCAAGTGAGCCTGCCATGTACACTCACAGGGTGGTCACTCTCTTTGTTTTTAACTGGCACCAGTGACAGCAGGGCACAGCCCAGACTCCAAATACACTGATTGTGACTCACAGAGTGTCACCATAAACCCTGGGCAGGGAGACTGCGTTTAGACAGGGCTCCTCCATATCTCACGGTTTTCAGTTTTTTTTGTGTGAGCACAAGACATGATGGCAAAGCAGCGTGACTTTAATCACTTTTTTTTCACTCTCTCTTTGTCTCCTCTTCCTTTCTCTCTCCTTAACAGATAAACCAACTGCAGAGAAGCCATGGCATCGGAGAGGCTGACAAGTCGCACTAAGGCCCCAACAAAGCACAACATTTGAGAAGAAGGACAACTCACAAGACCTGCTTTAGAATCCCTCATAAACCCCACAACAAAATTCCTGAAAGCCTCTTACTACTTCGGTTTCACATCTTGGTATTTTACCTCTGGCTTTTTTTCTACAAAACTCAAAAAAAGAAGACAAAAAAATTAAGAGACTCATTATAACATCATTGACAATGCCTGATAATTACAGAGAAGACAATTTTCTCTTTGGTGGAGGATCCATTATGCATGCGTCTGTATATAGATCATAATTAAATCCTATTCTTATTTCTAATATAGGAAACATACAAAGTCACTGTCACCAAATTTATTATTGTACTCACGGTTTGATATTCAAAATCATTATCCTTCTTTATCAGAGACATTATCATTTCAAACATAATTTATTTAGTCTTTGAAGTTATTTGAACTGTTAAAAATAACTATGTTTTATTGTTCTTATTCTCACTAAGTAACAGCCTAGTTTTCCTCTCCAGTATCCTCACTAGTACATGTAAATAGAACTGAATTAGGAAAACAGCATGGACCAGACCTAAGGGTATATTTATCTTGATAGACCACAAATCTCAGTACATAGATATCTCAGAAAATCCTCTTAAAGTTTAGAAAACTATACATTGCTTTTTGTTTGTTTTTTCCTGATGGCTAAAGTCACAGTTTTAGACGTTTTTTATTCTGTATTTCAGAAGACACTTAAAAGCATTCGGTGTGGGCCTTCATATTATTTGACTATTTCAAAGTAAACATGAGGCCTAACTTGTTTATTTGCTCATTTAAAGGCAGTAAATTGGAGAGGAATTCATGAAAGTTCTCATCCTATTTAAGCACATTAAGGAATTTCTTTAAAACATGCCATGTATGGTTTAATGCTTTAATTTGAGTTTTCACCAGCATCTACATCAAATATTTCCTCCTGCAATAACTTCCCATCATGCTCTAAGCGACCCCTATTTGAAGAAAGCAAGGTTACTCTCTGTCAGTCTGGGAGAGACAGAACTTTTCTTGGGATAAAAGTCTGCTCCACTACTGAACTGACAAGAATGAAAAAAAAAGAAACCTCAATGACTGCAGTGCTGGCAGAAGAACTTTGACCTACGTCTTCCAAGAATTATGAACTGAACCGGTGAGCAAAGGAATGGACAAGCTCAAAGTTAAAACATTATCTCTGGTGAAGACAAAACAAGTGTGGAAAAAAAAGGGAAATGCTGCCTTGTTGAACACTTCACCTCCACAATTGTGTTTCGTCTACCTCTTTGTGTGTGTTAGGGAATCCATGTCATATCAGTGACCCTCTACATTAACCAATCTGCTTTTAAGAAATATGTCTTTACGAAATCCCAAGACGACAGTTTGAAGTGGAGGGACACACATGTACGCCATTCGTCCTGAAACAAATACTTTTTGTGTTTCTGTTTTTGTATATATGTACAGTATGGCGAGTATGCATAATATCATATGCTATACTCTGCATGTTTACCTATAGAAGGAACCCGGCTGCTATTCCTAGTCAAGGAAGCACAGGGAATCATTCTGTGCACTCCCTGAACCAATGCACTCCCACTGTCAGCTTACTTTGTTTATTGAAAAAGTGCAGGAGCATGATAAAAACAGGTTATTGTCTAGGTGCTACTGTGATGCTTGTCTTTTGCCCTACAGCACTTTTATTAAGGTGCAAACACCGTGAAGGGACACGCACCTTCGCTTTGATTTCAGAGTGAACGCATCCGCAGCAGGCACGGGATGAGTAAAAGAGAAAACGTAATCTGGGGCTTTACAGTTAAAGTGGAAACACACGTATTGGCATGGGGCATCCTGCCAACAGCTGTAAATTCATCCTCTGTCAAAAGGATTTCGACATCTCAATGAGTTCCCACAGATAGAGGACTTTAGGAGCAGAGTAGAAAAGCAAGATGAAGACATAAAGAACAAGTGTTTTTGGAAGTTGTTTCTTTTTGTATGTTTGGTTATTTGTTTTTTAATTAACAAAGTTTGTGTGGGCGTGTTTTAGTTGTCAACCACAATTCTCTTTCCTGATCTGCTTAGTGAGCTTGGTAACCTCTTGACCTCAAGCTATTAGACCCTCAAGCATCTCTCTGGACTGTTATGACCCCACACCCTGTATGGGGTTAAATGTATCTTAATGAGCAAAGATCCCAACACCACCAGATGTTCAAACCTGTGGTTAAATACCTGTTACCCTCTGATTCTTTTTCACCTTCCCATTGCATCTGACTGTTTTGGACATAAAGGGTACTACCTCACCAATGGGAAAACTAATATTTGTGTATCATAGTGTTATTAACATTATTATTGCAAAAATCACATCCCACAAAGACCCTGATATTTTGTCAGAATTAATGCTCATGCCCAGAAGAACATTGTCCAAACCCATTTGGCACACTGAATCACATGAAGGTATTTACAGTCAACATGTTAACAACCATCAAATTAGGACTTAATGGTGATTATTCAAAGAAGATTTAAATAAAAAAAGTGACTCACAAAAATAAGACATTTATTATGAAAACATAAACAAGACATGTCTGTAGTTTTTACTGCGTCAGATCTCAAACTTATCCTGTCGCATTTGTCGAAATATGAAATTTGACTGCAGTACAACATGCAATAACTACACTGCATTTGCATGACTGTGACAGCCACTCAGAAACTTTTTTTTTTGCATTGTTGATTTTGTGTTTATTTATTTGTTTATTTATTGGGGGAGGGGGGCAGTGATATTAACTGGGATTAGCCTGTGCACAATCGCACACTTTCATGGTTTCATTTGGTGTTTATGCACAAAGGAAAAGCATGGACGCACACCAGAGTTTCATAGCACACACAGTGACATGCACACACATGTATACACCATGCTAATCTAAACAGCAAGGCTGTATGTAAACAGATCACCATTATAATGGGATTGTTCGGTGTGCAAACAATAAGCTGTTAGCGTAATCACAGGTCAAAGATATATTACCCAGAGGGCCGGGCTGTATGTATATTAACATGATGGATATGTGGGTAAGAGGAGGGGGTCAGGGATATGAGGGATTCAGAGCCCTGCTGATTCAGATTTACCCCCTACCAGGCCCCGTCTCTGCCTTTCTCTCCTCCTCCTCCCTACTGGGGATTCACTTAATCAGCCTTCTATGTTACCTCTGTGTGCTTTTTTTTCTTCATTTTCTCCAGTTTTCCATCATCTTCTTAAACTCAAAGTTGTGTCCAGTCTTTTTCCTGGTCTCCTTATATTTATTCCTGTCATTCTGTCCTGGACAGATATAATCCGCTTCAGTATTGCCGCCAACCCATCATAGTCAACAAGGTACCAGGATAAAGTAGCTTCACAATCTTGTTTTTGGATTAACCAAAAAGAGGACAGAATGAGGTTGAGTGATTTGAGTTGCTTAACTCATGTCTAGTAAATAAACAAGAGCAGTAAATGATCAAAGAAGAAAAAGAAAAACTTGTTGAAATCCTGTTAGAGAAATCCAGTTACTTTTCTATTTCCATAAAGAAAGTGATGAATAGTTTTATGGTTGATAAGGACAGATCTGGGCATGGACATGTTTAAGTGTTATGCTTGCTTATCAGCTTTAACTGCAGCAAACATGGGCTCCGTCAGTCAGGATAAACTTCACGTAGCTTACTCTTTAAGCTTTGCGAGGCTTCTTAACTTATTGCCACTTCATTTGATTATCATGTAGCTCCCCACCTCCACTGGTAAATAAGTCAATGTCCTTACTACTAAATACTCCCTTAGTTTCATTACTGTCCACGTGATGGGCCCCCAATCACTCAGGCCTATGCACACTGGAGCAAAGAGAAAGATGAATCAAAGAAGTAGCATGGTGATGAAAAAAGTGCTGTAAAAGAGTTCATCTTTGCTTTACTTTTTTTCTGGCCTCATTAGGTACACATTTTCATATCAAAGCATGCAGACATGGTCAAGCCAAAGTGCTACTGTTCAACATGAGCAGAATGATTTGAGGTGACAAATATTGACTTACTAAGACCGAGGAGTTTATACAGAATGACCCATTGAGGCTAAGCTACCATAAGCAGCAACAGTAAGCAGCAATGCCTTGTTGATCCTAAAGGTTATAGGGGAATTGCAATGTGAGTTTCCCAAGACAAACAGCAATTTACGAAACCCTTTCATAAAACAAAGTTTAGCAGAACATCATCTTTAAATGCAGAACAAAAAAAAAAGAAATTTGAAAGAAAACACCAGCCACCCTCTCTACGTACTAAAACAGGAGTCCAAGGCTACGGGCTACACAGGTTCCCCAAAATTGAACAATAGAGAGATATTTAGACGCCTGTTTGATAACTCTCTGCTCTCTACTTCAGCTACAATGTTTCTGCAGAAGGTTGGAGTGTAATATAAAGTGTAATTAATGCTGTGATCTTCAGTTTTTACCTGTCATCCAGTCAAATGCATTTTGAATGTACTGTATGTTGATTGGAACCAAAGATGTTTTGGAAAAAAAAATTCAAACTACTTTTCAAAGAGCTGAGGACTGTACCAGCTTCAGTTTACCTAATGGCGGTTCAAGTGTGGACAAATGATGTCCTTTGATGCTGTTAAGAAGTTTTGGGGAACAAAGTTTTTTGTTTTTAAATAACAAAATAATAATGGGAGTACACTTTAGGGGGTAAAGAACTCATACATTTGCAGAAACTCTTCCTTCATAAAAACATCATATGAAATCTCCATTTTTTTTCTGACATGCAGGAACTCGCAAAGTAAAGCATGTTCACTGCTTATGAGCATCAATCTCTCTCACAGTTTCATAATTGGAAGTTATCTCAAGCTCCACATGACTTCAGTGGAAGGAGTGGGGTCAAAGATGAAGAAGGCAAACTGACACAGGCTGTGGTTTAACACTGAACTTTAGAATGATGTTAAAATCTTGTGAAAAAATATTCAAGTGTGGGAGCACAAGACATTGCACATGAACTGCTATTTTACTGTAGGAAATCAGATTCATTTGAGTAGTTTTCATGATATAACAAATTTGAAAGACAGGTCTAAAGTGGTTTGATGTAGAAATAGGCTGGGGGGCTTTTTCCAATAACAAGACTGCAACAAAAAACGAAGCAGACTATCTTATGTCACAGAGCTAATGGCGGGGATGAATAAAATATCTTTTAAACTATGCTTTTTAAAGCATGAACTTGAGTTCCAAGGTGGGCAGTCTATCACCATGCCTTTTGCTAAGATGAAATGGACTCCAAGGAAGATTGGAGTTAGAAGCCATGGTGGAGAGAATCAGATTAACCAAAATACCTTAATTGGAAGAAATGCTTTGGTCTGACCTGGGTGTAATACCACTGATAAATCCTGTAAGCCAAATATTCAGCAGTCACTGTGGTGAAATCTCTCAGACCTCTTGCATGTGGACATAAGAAGTAGAGAATTCTATAAAAATGTCAGTTACTAAAGTGGGAATAATGTAAATTACAATTAACCAAAAAGCAGTTGACATAGTTCTCCAGGTTGCATTTTTAACTGTATTGTCTTGTGTTTGGTATTAGGTTGAGACTTTTGCATCTGAGTCATAAAACAGAAATTCATTCAAAATGCAATTTAACTATGAAACAGATTGATAGTTGTCACTGCACAAGGATAAAAAGATAATATGTGTTAACACGTGAGTGATAACTGGGGATCATAGATATTTGATTCACCCCCTTTTCCATTTGGGATTCGTTTTTTTGGAGGAACTTTGGGTTTTGTTTTTTCATCAGTCTGATCTTAAAATTTGACTTAACATTGGTCAAGTATTGCTTTTTTGGATGCCTGCTGTTCTCCCTGCTGTGAGCAAAGTGTAATCCTTCAGGTTTTGATAAGGAAAAAGTTTAGAAGTCCACAAAGTTGTGAATACTTCCCCCTCCTGCAGAGCAGAGGGAGAAAAAACCATATGCTATCAAAGTGTTTTTTAAACCCCCCAGCTTATGTGCACCAATGTTATACAGCATCATCAAATATACCTGGGAATAAAAAGAATATAATTATGCTGCCCAGAGCTCAAATACACACATAGAAAATTAAAAGAAAACATTGAAAGAAACGCAGTAGTGAGGAGTTTGTAAGTAAGGCAATTCTGTTTTAATTGTGGCTTCCCCTCCTTGACCTGGGACAGCTCATTAATTTGTTTTTACCATTGCAAAATACTGTGATTGGTGAGCAAATGAAAGTTTATGATTCCTATCAGAACAAGCCCTTACCCTGTTACCAGAGGTTAATTTGTGCTCACTCCGCATTTCAATTGGGCCCTGGTAAATGTCCGCATTATTTCCCATGTGAGCCTGAATTAGAGGTTTGATTATTCAAAAGAGGACCACGTTTGGTTGTATTACTGACAGAGGGGCTGTATGCTGCCCAAAGGGCTTATTGGGTCTTATTGCTATGGTGATCAACCCCTTGCCATTTGGCCTATTCTGACCCCAGTCAGAGATAAGCTTTATGGGAAGGGGTGTCAACATGCTCCAACAGTCACTTCTCTCCTTTATCAAAGGCAGTTCTATAAAATTGTGTGTTTATGGACCCTCAGTGAGGGTATGGCGCTGCTGATTGCCTTTATTAGAGGTCGACCATAAATGAGAAGGAGGTGGACAAAGAATGTGTTGCAGAAGGGAGGATAGTAGGAAGGAAATGAATGAAATGGTTGCCCCCCTTGCTAAATGAGCAATATCTGTAATGAGTGCAACATCCCCAGAGCAGGTTAAAAGTGTCTGGGATTCAGATACCGTATGTGGTAAATAAATCCATGTCTTCCACACTTCCTTTAAATAAAACAAGTCTTCCATATACCTACGGGTAAAAAAAAGTTTGTAAATATAATGAAACAACACTGCAGAGACTTTTTTTTAGCAATATTGCAATATTGTCAAGAACTTTATTTTATTTATTGATTATGTTCTTATTAAGCTTTTTCTTTATACAGTATTGCTGTTTTTGTTTTTTTTATTTTTTTTTACATTTATACTCATGTATCATGTTGTTGTGGGCATTTTTCTGTTACTGTGAACAAACATGAAGGTTTCAGTGCAGGGTGCCTGCTTAAAGTCTGATTTTTGGAGTAAGATCTTCTAAGCATGTCTGCAATGATGGATGGGGATAGCACTGTGCCTTTGTACACAGTAGGGGGGACCTACTGTTGTTACTGGACGGGTAGAGGGAGCTGGAAAGAGAAAGATGTTGCCAGGATCTAATGTCCTTCTCTGGCACTGTGCATGCTCTTATTTGCTTTTCCCGTCACGGCACAGTTAACATCACAAATTAACCTTTTTAAGCCCCTTGTGCTCGAGATTACAGCACAATACAGACAAATGCAAAAAAAGGGAAAAAAACTGCAATAATAACACAAAAAAGTCTATATTATGCAATGTTGAGGCGCTGGTCAGGGACATAATCTGTTACAGAATCAAGCTGTTCTGTCTTCGTTGATTGGGATGTAAAATAACACATTCTGTTTAGTCAAGCTAACGTTTAGTTTTATGTGCATGTCCTGTGTACTCTGCAAATCCCTTTGATGTGTTTTGTTCTCCATTCAAGGTATGTAAATGAAAAACATGAAATAACGCATATTGTAGATTACTCTCTTCTTAGGTCAAGTCTGTAAATATGATGTAAATAGCAAACAGCTATGCATGCTAATATCCAAGCAATTTGTTCAGGTACTTTTGTAATCCAGACTTCTCATAAGGCATGTAATGTTGACAAAAGTAAACATGGAAAAACATTACAAATTGTGAACAAGGAAATGGTTTGTAAACAATTTCAAAATGAAAAAAAAAAATGTCTTTGCATTTAATGTTTTCTTACTGATAGCTAATGCATTGGCCTGCCATTTACTACAGTGCTGTGCTCATGTTGCTTATCCTTTTTTATGTTCTATAAGGTAAGGTTGAGGCAAAACATAACTATAAATCATTGGTCTATAGAACAGCTGACTTACAAGTACAAAAAGAAGTCAATGGTCTGACACACCCAGTTTTTTTTTTTTTTTTTTTCTACAACAACTGCATGTTTACATGCATAAGCTCCACACTAATTAAACAATATGAGTGTAAAAATAAACCAATATGATTGTACTATAAACATTAGACTAAAAATGATTTAAACCTGAACTACTATTTGAAATATTTCATCTTTGAGATGTGTTGTGTTCATGAGGAAAAAACAATCAGTTCTGAAATATTCCACAATTTTTCAAATCGAGACTTAAAAAGAAAAGAAAAAATAGTTTTTACCTTGATGTATGTTCCTCATTTTTAACATGAGACTGAACAAAAAATAATTATCCAGATGCTAAATTTGCCTCTGCCTACTGTAGCGGCTGTAATGTGGCAATTCATGGAAGCTTCAATGAAGAAAAATATTTGTTTTTTCTTTAATGTCTGTGTCAAGAGATTGTTTATTTTAAACCATGTTAGAATCATGTTAAAAAGGCAAAGAAAGCGTTCATGGTAGATGGAAATGTGTCTAATTTTTAACCTGTGCTAAAGATATTTTAAATTTAATAAATAATTATTATGAGAAGAAAACGTGTGAAATTGTGTTACCTATTTTCTATTTTAACATCATATTGCTTTCTAATTAGGAGCAAATAAAGGTTCAGACATTGTAGTGACCATGCAGAAATGAGTAGAATTGGTCCAACCACTCCCCAATATTATAGAAATAATTTGATCGAAACTACAGATTTTCAACCCTCACTACTGACACATAAATTTGCTTGTCATGAATTTCAAATAGAACAGTACACTAAAAATGTGTGTAAAAGTTTAAAACACCAGGATGCTCTTTCTTTTAAAATATTACTTCAGTATGGGAGTCAAAAAGTCATGTTGCAGAAGAGAAGTGCCCCATTCTGAAACCTGCCTCACGTGGTCTTTGGCAGAATTGCAAGATTTGCTACTTTTGGATTTGCATCAATTACAGGAATGGAAAGTGGAGGCTTGGTTAGTTTTCACGGGATTCTTAGGATCCTAAGACCTATTGTCCACATGCAAGGACATTTTGGCATATATTACTGTAGATGTTAATTCTGCTTAATTGGGGCCCTGTGACTACGTGTGTAGAGGGTTGCAGTTTAGCTCAGGCAATCAGAGCAGGTCGTCCAACAACCGATCCCCGCTCTCCCCAGCCAGCTGTCGCCCCCGGAGCACGGCTATTCTGCAGCTCCCCCAGGAGATGAGTCAAAATGCGTAGAAGAATTTCCCCATTGTGGAATAAAAAAAATGTCAATTTTTACCTCAAATATTAGCTCAGGTCTTAAAAATATAAAGGTAAAAAAAGGAGCCAGAAATGGTGTGGCAATTGGGACTGGCGTTTACTCCACTCATCTCATCTATGTTTTAAAAATTGTGTTTTTCAGTGTATTGAAGTGTTTTTCAGCCCACCACCCACCTGCCAGTCAGAAAAACATGCTACTTCAATGTATACCTCTTTACCTTCTTGTTGCCACAATGGTAGGCCTACTTGTACAGTATGAGCACACTCATTGACTAGAATGAGCCCTTGAAAGAACCCTATCCCTGCTTAACAATGAATAGGAAGACTGTGGATTTGAATCCATGATCTGGTGATCTCCCCTGTGAACCGCCACCTTAATGGGGTGTTGGAGTTTGAGAGCTCGAGTGAGACCAGGAGCTAAGCTGTCTGGGGCCTAAGGCCCTGGTAGGGTCACCCATGGCAGACAGGTCCTGGGTGACAAGCCAGACAAAGAGCGGTTCAGAACCCCCTGATGATGAGCAAAATCAAGGACCCGATTACGTCGCCGGGATTGGCGTCACCGGGGCCCCACTCTGGAGCCAGGCCCAGGGTTGGGGCTTGCAGGCGAGCGCCTGGTGACTGGGGCTTTTCCCACGGGCCCCGGTCGGGCACAGCCCGAAGGAGCGACGTGGGACCACTCTCCCATGGGCCCACCACCCGTAGGAGACCTTAAAAGGGGCCGGTGCATTGTAGTTTGGGTGGCAGTCGAGGGCGGGTGCCTCGGCGGCCCAAACCCCTGGTCATGGAACTTGGCTTTTGAGACATGGAATGTCACCTCTCTGGGAGGGAAGGAGCCTGAGCTGGTGCGAGAGGTTGAGAGATACCGTCTAGATATAGTCGGGCTCACCTCCACACATAGCCTGGGCTCTGAAACTCAGTCCTTAGAGAGGCGTTGGACTCTCTACCACTCTGGAGTAGCTCAAGGTGAGAGGCGGCGGGCTGGTGTGGGCCTACTCGTGAGCCCCCAGCTTAGCCGCCAAGTGTTGGAGTTCACCCGGTGGACGAGACGGTCATGTCCCTCCGCCTTCGGGTGGGGGACAGGTCTCTAACTGTGGTTTCGGCTTACGGGCCGAACAGCAGCTTGGAGTACCAGGCCTTCTTGGTGTCTCTCAAAGGGGTACTGGAAAGTGCCCCAACGGGGGACTCCATTGTCCTCCTGGGGGACTTCAATGCCCACGTGGGCAATTACAGTGCCACCTGGAGGGGCGTGATTGGTGGGAGTGCCCCCCCTTATCTGAACCTGAGTGGTGTTTTGTTTTTGGACTTCTATGCTCATCACAGTTTGTCCGTAACGAACACCATGTTCGAGCACAAGGGTGTCCATCAATACACCTGGCATCAGGATACCCTAGGCAGGAGGTCGATGATCGACTTTGTAGTTGTTTCAGGCGACGTTCGGCATTGTGTCTTGGACACTTGGGTGAAGAGAGGGGCGGAGCTGTCCACCGATCACTACCTGGTGGTGAGTTGGATTCGCTGGCGGAGAAGGAGGCCGGAAAGACTTGGAAGACCCAAACATACAGTGAGGGTCTGCTGGGAACGTCTGGCTGAGCCCTCCTTTAGAGAAGTCTTCAACTCCCACATCCGGGAGAACTTCAAACAGGTACCGAGGGAGGTTGGGGACATTGAGTCCGAGTGGACCATGTTTTCCACTTCCATTGTCTCTGCTGCTGATCGGAGCTGTGGTCGCAAGGTCTCTGGTGCCTGTCGCGGCGGTAACCCCCGAACCCGGTGGTGGACACTGGAAGTAAGGGAAGCCGTCAAGCTGAAGAAAGAGTCCTACCAGGTCTGGCTGGCTTGTGGGACTCCAGAGGCAGCTGACAGGTATCGACAGTCTAAGCGAGCTGCGGCCCGGACCGTTGCGGAGGCAAAAACTCGGGTCTGGGAGGAGTTCGGTGAGGCCATGGAGAAGGACTATCGGTTGGCCTCGAAGAAATTCTGGCAAACTGTCCGGCGCCTCAGGAGGGGAAAGCAGTTCTCCACAGGCACAGTTTTAAGTGCAGGTGGGGGGCTGTTGACCTCGACTGGGGACATTGTCGGGTGGTGGGAGGAATACTTCGAGGATCTCCTCAATCCCACTGACACGCCTTCTTTTGAAGAAGCAGAGGGTGGGGACTTTGGGGTGGACCTGTCTATTACCCGGGCTGAAGTCACCGAGGTAGTCAACGAGCTCCTCGGTGGCAGGGCCCCGGGAGTGGATGAGGTCTGCCCTGAGTACCTCAAGTCTCTGGATGCTGTGGGAGTGTCTTGGCTGACACGTCTCTGCAGCATCCGAGGCAGTCAGGAACTGTACCACTGGACTGGCAGACAGGGGTGGTGGTTCCCCTATTTAAGAAGGGGACCGGAGGGTGTGTTCCAACTACAGGGGAATTACACTCCTCAGCCTCCCTGGGAAAGTCTATGCAAGGGTACTGGAGAAGAGAGTCCGTCCGATAGTCGAACCTCGGATTCAGGAACAACAGTGCGGTTTCCGTCCTGGTCGTTGAACAGTGGACCAGCTCTACACCCTATCTAGGGTGCTGGAGGGATTGTGGGAGTTCTCTCATCCAGTCCATATGTGTTTTGTGGATCTGGAGAAGGCATTCGACCGCGCCCCCTGTGGTATCCTGTGGGGGATGCTCTGGGAGTATGGGGTCCGGGGAGCCTTACTAAGGGCTGTCCGGTCTCTGTATGACCAGAGTAGGAGCTTGGTTCGCATAGCTGGCAGTAAGTCAGACCTGTTCCCGGTCCACGTTGGACCCCGGCAGGGCTGCCCTTTATCACCGGTTCTGTTCATAGTTTTTATGGACAGAATATCTAGGCGCAGCCAGGGGCCGGAGGGGATCTGGTTTGGGGACCACAGGATTTCCTCTCTGCTTTTTGCAGATGATGTTGTCCTGTTGGCTTAATCGAGTCAGGACCTCCAGCGTGCATTGGGGCGGTTTGCAGCCGAATGTGAAGAGGCTGGGATGAGGGTCAGCACCGCTAAATCCGAGGCCATGGTTCTTGACCGGAGAAAGGTAGCTTGCCATTTCTCGGTGGGTGGAGTATCCTTACCCCAGGTGGAGGAGTTTAAATATCTGGGGGTCTTGTTCACGACTGAGGGAAGACCGGAGCGTGAGATTGATTGACAGGCCGATCGGAGCGGCGTCCGTAGTTATGCGGTCGCTGTATCGGTCCGTTGTGGTGAAGAGAGAGCTGAGCCGAAAAGCAAAGCTCTCAATTTACTGGTCGATCTTCGTTCCAATACTCACCTATGGTCATGAGCTATGGGTCATGACTGAAAGAACGAGATCCCGAATACAAGCGGCTGAAATGAGCTTCCTCCGTAGGGTGGCGGGGCGCTCCCTTAGAGATAGGGTGAGAAGCTCGGCCACCCGCGGAGAGCTCGGAGTAGAACCGCTTCTCCTCCACATCGAAAGGAGCCAGTTGAGGTGGCTCGGGCATCTAGTCCGGATGCCTCCTGGACGCCTCCCTGGAGAGGTGTTCCAGGCATGTCCCACTGGGCGGAGGCCCCGGGGAAGACCCAGGACACGCTGGAGAGACTACGTCTCTTGGCTGGCCTGGGAACGCCTCGGGGTTCCCCCAGAGGAGCTAGAAGAAGTGGCTGGGGCGAGGGAAGTCTGGGCATCTCTGCTTAGACTGCTGCCCCCGCGACCCGGTCCCGGATAAGCGGAGGAAGATGGATGGATGGATCTGGTGATGCCAAAGTCTCTAAAAGCGGAACCCATTCCCTCCCTGTTTGGTACATTGTATCAAAGGTTGGGTCGGGGAATTAAAAAATCAAGCAGTGCATCACACTGTTCCCAAATATCACTCAATAGGAGTCTCTGCTGTCAGTGCACCAAAGATGTTACTCAACTGTTAAAAACAACAACAGCAAGAAGTTTGTGTCTGAGGTAAAAAAAAAAATGTTTAAATAACAGCAACAAATTTACTAAATTTGCTGAATTTCTAGTTGTTGATTTGAATTCAGGAGTTCCCAAAAGCTTCATGATATAAGGGGATGAAAAAGTGTTTCCAGTAGTTTTCCTTAACCTCTCACCACGACAGACAGTTCCCCTTTCAGAGGTTGGTTTTCAAGGAGGTTTCTCCCCATTTTTCCACTTAGAGGGAGTATTTGCCTTTACAGTTGCTGCTTGCAAAATTAATATATTACACTGAAACTGTTTTTTATAGTTTGTTAATAATTTGTTAAGTCTTTTGCTAAATATGTTATTAATTTTTTTAATGATCTGAACCGAACTGGATTAAAATAATCTAAAGTGTTTAGAATAGACTCAATTATACCAGTCATTATTCATTTAACGAAATTTTGTTTTTTTCTATTTTTTGTGTAGAACCTCAAAACAACAGATTTTCATTTACACCCAGGAAGTAGAGGTCAGCCTTTGGATATATGGCTCTAGGGCACGAAAAAAGGAGGTTCATCACAGGGCCATTGTGATGTTCTTCTGTTTCACATTTTGACTGAAATCATTCTAACTGATTTTATAAATAAATAAAACATTTTGTTCTAGCTTATATCCAATAAATTTACATGTAATCTCTTGGTGTATTTTCATGTAATAAGGTAGACTTCAGAGCCAGAAAACCTAAATGAACATGTGACCATGACGGATTCCTGCAGCTAAAGCACTAATGTAGAACATCATACAGATCAACTTTCTGACCATTTAGATATTATTTGTACTTGTGAACACAGTATCAGTTCTTGCATTTAAGGGCTTCCACTTTGTGAAGGTTATCAGACTTTGTGTGAAATTAATTAAAACAATTCACACAGATCCAGGAAAGTTTGTGTTCTGCACATTTCAACAAATAGTTTACAAGGGGACACATTCAATTAGTTATTTCATTATCGCCCCTAGGTGTAATCAATTGACAATGCCGATAACAAAGCCACATCAATGTGTGAGCTGAAACTGGCGCATTTCTCTAAATGACTAAAGAACACTTCTATTTCAAGCTTCTCTGAATCTGTTTTCTAAGATACATTTTGCTGATTTATTAATACGATGAGGCAGATTATCATGCTGTGCATGAAAATCTTGATTCATTTTAGTCCACAGCAGTTTGTTCAAAACTAAAGCGTGTATTACATTGCATAAGTAAAAGTACAGTTATTTTCCATAAATGAGGTGTGATCTGAATAACATTTTATCACCTCTCTAATTTATTTTCTGCACGAGTAGTTCTCCATCTGCAGGGCAGCTGAAGGTCTGGCCCCGATAATGCTTTGCCACTTTACAGATTTGACTCTAATAGCATAGAAAAAGTTATCGTTCTACAGATTATTTAAATTTGCAACAGTTGTTTGAACAAAACAACAACATTGATAATCCCATTTTAAAGTTGTTTAAATTACCACTCCAATCATCTTTTGATCTATTGTCAAAGCAATCCCAGTGGTCTTTTAATTATGATTATGCCATTTTTAGGCAAAATCAAAAACAAAAAAACATTTCCTAGGAAATAGTTTTTGCAGAGCCGTAGAAGTTCTTTAGAAACTCAACTCTGAGTTGAGGCTGGAACAGTTGGCACAGAGTAGGCCTTACCTTATTTCCCATGTTTAAACTCTCTTCCCCTAGCTTACAGCCCTTCACAACCCAAACCTAATATTAGCGGTTAAATAATGGCGAGTAACGTCAGAGCTATCCAGCTTACAGTTTTGAGACAGATGCCAGCTTGAACGAGGAAAATGACGACATACAATGATCTATTTGTGTGCAAGTTCGGAATGGAGCAGAGGATGGAGCTTGTGACCCTCTGACTATAACAGCTGCATCACTACAACAGGCCTTTTTCAACAGAATCTTTTGTCTGCATCTGATTCAGCACAACTTGAAAAAAAGTACTACTCAGAAAAGGGAAGGACCTCTGATCATCTGCCCCCCTGCCCTGTCCCTGGTGGGGGGAACCAGGCCCCCCGCAATGGGGGCCGTGTCCCTTGGTTGTTGGCTTCCCAGGCCGGGCCGACCCTTCTCCACACAGGGAGAGCGATCCCTGATTTATCTGGTGGACCATGAACCGGGTATCATGTTACATCTAAGCCGGGGGGTGTCTGTGTCTCTGTGGTGCGGGTTTTTGTTTTGATCATAATCCACCAGATAATCCACCAAATGTAATCAACATAAATAAAGTTAAAACAAAGTTTAGTCTAAAATAACTAACTTGGAGTGAGACATCACAAAAAAGTTGCCGTATTTCGTATTCCAACAGTCTGATGTTTGGAGTGTATTTCTGAATCTGGGGTCTGGAGGATTTCTGTTTTCTCAGCTCTGACAACACAGTAGTAATGTGTGTGCCAGTTATAAACCCAGAAGTTATTCTTTAAAAAAAATGCTTTAAAAAATGCACAAAAGTTGACATGCATCCTTACTCAGTTTTCACATGTAGATTTAAACGTGTGCAGGAAGCAGTGTTCTGTCTGGGCTCTGCGCTCTCCCTTGAGTGATATATGGCAAAGAAAGAAGCAGTGGCTTTCTCTGTCACTCCTCTCTCCTCACACAGATAAACAATGCGAGTGACAGTCTCTCATCACTCAAGAGGCTGAATCTCTGGCCCTGACCCGATAACATCAAGTGTGTGTGTCACCTGTCAAGTGGCTTCTGTCACACTTCAGTGGGAACTCAAAAACAGGACTCCTTGTGGGTGTGTGTACATCTGTGGAAAGGAGTGGGGGTCTTGACTGGGGGATGGGTTTGTGGGTTTAGGAGTGCTTGTTGGCATGCAAACCTAGGCCTCTTTAGGCATGAGTGGAGCTGAGAGTGCCGAAGGGTAAGGGTGGGGGTTGGTTCCTGCGAAGGTAAGCCAGGAAACTGAGAAAGAAAGAGGGAGGAGGCGTAACAACCCAAATGAGAAGGACTTGTGCAGACACTGTGAAACTATCTAATTTTGTTGGCTCCACTAGTCTCATTCTCTTGTTCAGAACGGACGGGGTGATCTGGGAACGCAATTATTTTCACCTATAAAAGGCAACATATGCCAAGATCATAAAAGTTCTTATTGGACAGTAATTTATTAAAGCAAGTCATTGAAATGGAGAAAGATAGGGCGCAAGCTATATTACGAAGGTGTCGCTCTGCTTCTCATTAAGGGCCCAAGTGTCAGTGAAATTCAACACTGCAGGTGCCTGACAGCAGAGGGACAGATGAGCTAAACAGAGAGATGATCTGTCTTTAACAGATCCCATGAAAATGGGACCATTTATGATAGCTATGAACGACTTTGTTTTCCTTGTCCGAGCTGGCTCAAAACTGTAAGGCTGGATAGGTCCAATATTGCTCGCCACTTTTGTTGCACCGGTGGATATGCGAGGGGTTCTCAGCTGGTGGGAGAGAGTGTAAACAAAGGCTTGATGGGAAATTATAAGAAGCTCACTTCACGCCAACAGTCCCACCCTGAACTTAGAGGCAAATTTCTGTTGAACCACTGCCGCTCTGCAGAAACTATGTCCTTGAAAACAAAACAGCTTTTTTTTATTTAATTTTAGTTTTTTTTATTTTGCTGAGAACACTTTTACAATAGACCAAAAGGTGATTATGGTGGGACTTTGAAAACCAAAACTCATATGTTTAATTAAAAGTGTCCACAGCTTCATTTCATAGGCACACTTCCTGCACATGAAGCAAAACTTGTGTTATTTGCTTTTAAGTTTCCCTGTCCAACATGCAGATTTTCATATGCATTAACTCCAAAGCTTCAAAGCCGAGAGTGATGTAAACAACAAACTGCTGCTGCTGTTGCTAAACAGAGCGGGCATCCTCTTAAATGGATGAGTGATCTGCAACGGCACTATTCCAGCTTTGCTGCAAGTGTTCAAATCGCGAGCTTCCGAATAAGCAATAATAAACCATCATTGTGATCTTTCAATACAGAGTGAAGTGGATTAGCCAGTGGGGAGTAGACTGTATTGAGGAATTTATCCGCATCTTCTCATTATCTAATACACTGAGTGGAGAGCGGGGAGATCATTCTGCCTTGGCACGTTTAAACCAGAACAATGGAGGCGTGCGTGCATCTGTTCATTCCCCACGCAAAATGAACAAGGCGGATATATGCTATTGTCTGGAGTTATTGTAATGGTAAAATGCAGTTTTTGTTAATGTAAACGATTGTAAATGACTCTTCTTCCAGACAAGAACACGGTTCTTATATCCTTTACTGAGATAAATACCTTCACAAATGAGGCCGGACAAAACAATAGCAGAACAGAAAGAGAAATGCAGCTGTGGGAGAGAGAAAGACAAAGCTTTGTTTGGGCCTATTGTACAATGTCTGGCACATACGCTCATATGTTTGCCGTCATCTTTCACAACAGTGCTCTGAAAACAGTGGTACTCAGTGTAAACAAGAGAGCACAAACATAAAAGGTAACAGGCCTAAGAAATGCTACAAAATGCACATTTCCATCAGACCACTTAACTTAAACGAGCAAAACTTTTCACAAATAAAAATAAATTTGACAATTCTTTAAGTCTTAAATGGAAGTCAGTCAAGTCAAATAATATCTATTTGTGTCTACTGTTTTGTCATTTCTTAGCAGCACAAAGATGAAGGTTAGATTTTATCTAAAGGAAATGACCTGTCACGGTGCCTCGGCCAGCCCCGCCCCCTCAGCTCTGCTCCTGATTTCCACCAGCTGTGACCACTTCATCTCATCAACCTGCCTACTCTTAAGGAGATCCAGCCCATTCATCGACGCCAGTTCGTTAACTCCTAACGGTGACTACGCCTGGTCAGCCTGCTCTAGTCTCGTGCTTTCTGTCCTGCCTAGCTCTCATGTTCTGCCTCTCTGTCTCAGGATTCATCCAAACGAAGGTCACCTGTGTGGAAGTCTGCGGTTACTCACCTGCTGTCTGGAACCAAGCTCGGAACCCTCCTGCCGCTGTGTTCCCTCCAGCCTCGCCACGAGCCACGTCCGGATTCACTCCTGTCAAAGGATTATCTCTCATAACCCTCTCCTGTGATTAAAACTCACTTACCAAGCTACTTACCTGTCTGATCATTCTGAGTTCCAGCATCTGGGTCTGTCTCGCCTGAAAACCATGACATGACCCTCTGTTAATATGTAAGGATTGAATCAGAAAATGTTGCTTTTCCTTTACAAACTTCAATCAAAAACACATTTATCAACATCATATATATATATATATATATGTATATATATATATATATATATATATATATATATATATATATGTTTTGACAGTATGATCAAATAAAATTTGATTTTGGTAACCTCTAACTCTACATTTTCCCATAACCTCTCTTTGATGTTCTATCATGTATTGATGTAAACATGGTCAAGGTTGCCCAGGGTAGCAGCTTAGCCTGTCCAATATGTCCAGATCATGTCAGCTGGACAGACCAGAGAGAAGCGGGAACTCAAATCAGCTTGTTTACAATGTAATACATGTCCTATTGATTTTACCCTAATTATAAGATCATACTTTTTTGAAGTTATAGCAACAGAACTAGTCTCTAGAAAACATTTTTACTTACTCACAGTGTGAAGACAAACAAAGACAGGATGTCTTGTGCTCATCATTCCAATAAAATTTAGGTTAAATTTTTACTTAGTTATCCATTTTAATCGGTTCAGATGAAGGAGGCGATCTGAAGGCCCGTAAGGAACTTCATTAGTCACAGGCATACGCATGTAGCAAACACACCTTTCCTCACATATATATACACACATGTACACATTCAGACATGGGTACAGCCCCTTCGACATGTCTCATTAAATTCAGGTGAGCAGATTAATTAAAATGATATTTAAATCCCCCCGGGACTGTAGTCGGCTTCAATGATGTATGTGTCTCAGACACACTTGCTTGGACAGATGTACAGGTTTGGCAGCAAACATTGCAGAGGGACGGATAGAATGGTAAGCATCAACATTCACATATCAGCAAAATTAATGACAAAGGAAACAAAAAAAGACAAATGCACTGAAATGTTATACTTCAAACATACTTGTAAGGTAAAATAGTGTCTTGATACTTAAATATTAGCTGATTTGACCTTGTCTATCCTCCAAACTCCAATCCAGTCCGCCTGCTCATCCACAGCACTGACCTCAACTACCTCAGTAAATGGTAGAACAAAGTTATGGTTTGTTAGCCTTCTGCAAATTCAGTAATAACCTCAGTGATCGTCTGGCACTGTTGCATCTGAAATGGCTCAACTATTTTCTCGGAAAAGAAATCAGAAATGGACAGACAGCTGTTGCTGAGAGGAATATACGCCTAATCTTTCCGCAAAATATATAGATGCGAACAAAGAGGGAAAAAAAGCAGAAAAAAGAAGCAAATGATGAGAACCCATTAAGAGATGCATAACCAGAACTTCCTAAAGCTTTACACTTTATTTCTGACAGTACAGCACCAGAGTGTTACTGCATAATAACACAAAGAACATAGGTGTTATGTAGGAGGTGTGTTTCACATAAAGCTTACCTACTTTCCCACCAATCAAATCAAGATAAGAAAGAAACTGAAACTTGAGTGCGTGTCTACCATCAAAAGAAAAAAAAAGACAGGAAGTGTCAAAATAATTTAATTTCAATCTTGTTTCATGTTTGCTCTCTTTTTGACATTTTTGTTTCCGCCTGTGCATGTGCAGCCACAGGGTGACTTAAAAGCACCTCATGTTCTTTAGCCATTCTCGATTTTGCCTCGTTGTTGAGAGGCAATGATCGTCTTAAAGAAAGAAAACTCGGCAAATGAGGAAAAAAAGTTTCATCTACTGTTGTGCCGGCCCTCCTTCTGACCTTCACCTGTTAGAGACATAAAGAGGCAAATTGCATTAGAGGATGGCATGTCATTCATCTGGGCTGTACTTGGAGGATCATTTGGCTAATTTAATGATTAATAAGTTTAACACTTCTTAATAATTTCATTTGGCCCTGTGATTGAAATCCTGGGCAGAGCACGGTGGGAGGCAGATGAGGATGTCTGCGACTGAGACAGTCTGTCTGAGGCTGAGCAAAAAGAGAGACAATCTCCCTGAGGACTACAGATGAGTATATTACCACCGTGACCTTTTCCCTTCACTGGATATGCCATTAGAGAGGAAATCTGAAAGTAAAGCCTTGATTAACAGAGTTATTCAACATGCTGAAAGAAAAATGGAAAAGAAAAAATATGTTCCTTCATTAGGAAAATGTTCTGCATTATTAATGGCATGGAAGCCCAGCTAAGTGGACCTCAGAGCATTACGGATTCTTGGTTTAACCAGAGGTGATCACTGTAGAGACAACGTCTAAATGGTACAATATGATTTTAGAGAGCTTGACAGTTTCCAAGATTTACTGGAAACTGTCAAGCTAATAAATGCGTAATGAATCAACTTTAATTCTTGGTGACATTTAGTCTAATTTGATGATGTCTATGACCTTTTTACCCGCTTCCTGATCGTGTCAAACCAACATTAAAATGCACTAAAAAAGACAACAAGAACCCTCATTTTCGCCTGTTGTGAAAGAAAAAATTTCACCGGAACTTTCCACGCTAATCGCACCTCTTTTTTTTTTTTCAACTCACCACAGGCAAAGTAACAACATTAGCACGTCTGTTTGAGTAGCTCTCACGAGAGCTTAATAGTAAGGCAACAGTGCTCTCCACAGAAAGTCATGACAATGATTCCGGGGGTGAATGTGAGCCGGTTGAGAACGAGTTGCGGTGAGAGTCAGAGTTGATCGCAGATACCTTGTAGGTGGGATGAGCTCAGCTCTGAGACAAATTTTCAAACACACATTTATCTTGTATTCAGTCAGACAGATTGCTTCAAGTGACATACTTGCCTTGCTCTCGTAGCAGTTTCACCTCAGAAGTCACAGCGCCACAGTTCTCATAGATGAAGCTGACAGCAGAGCAGTGGCCTTGAGCTAAGAGGTACCTCTTCAACCTCCACGCCTGAAGGGAGCGGCTCTCAAAGTACTTGTAAGATCTTGGTAATTCTCCATCCTGATTGAGATGCCATTAGAACCCACTAAAAGCCACCATGGTTGCTTCTTTCTAAAACATATTAAAACACTTTAAAGTGCACATGGGAAAAACTATAGGATTCAATCACATAGGACATCACCTCTTCTCACCTTGGTGTTCAGATTTCCTCATATGCCTGGTTGCTGAAATTCCCTTCAAATGACTAATCTGCCTACTACACCCAAATGAGACACAGCGACCTGTTTTTTTCTGCCTGGGACCAAATGCTTTCCCTCATCCCCTTCTGACTCTTCGTGCCCCATGCCACACAAGGTCATGTCAGATCCTCCCTTATTCCTTCCCACGACCTCAGAGAAGCCAGCTCTGTGGTACGTGTGCGAATGAAGTGTTGAGCATGGGAGGACCTCCAGACAACCTTGGAGAGCCTGTTCCAATCTATACAGCCAGCAGGTGATGCTTATCTGCAATATGGCAGGAAGAAGAGCTCTTTAATTGTGTGAAGCCTCATATTGTCAGAGTGGACAAAGAAAGCCCATTAAGTTCACACTATAAGGTCCACGGAAGCAAAATAAAAACCCAACAATCTTACATCAAGTCTGTACTTTGTGTGTGGAATTGCTTTATGAGTCACACAAATCTGTAAACACACAAAATCAAAAAAGAAAAAAATTCTATAATGTAAATAATATATAAATGCAAAAACTAAAGGGTCTCTCCTCCTCTTTTCTGCTGTTATTTGGCTTTAAAAAAACAAAAAAAAAAAGGTTTTACATCCCACAGGATTCCTGGCCTACGAAGGTAGTCTGGTCTTCAAAACAAACCGGTTTCCCCAAAACATGCCATGGTCTCTGGAGGGACAGACTGAGAGGAAATGGCTTCAGAGTCTGATGATTTTGGTTGAACCCTTACACACATGGTGTGAGCACTTAAAAAGCTTCATGAAACTCAAACCTGTTCAAAGTCTCCTTGGGAAAATAAACAGTGCCTCTACTTCAAATGCATGTCTGTTTGAAATAAAATGTTGGATATGGTTATAACGTACAGAGAGAAAGGAATACATTTTCTAAATGGATTTTTTCACAGAAGTGGTTACTCACTTTGAGGGTGGTGCACATCAAACTTTAAGCACTGCATGTTTGTTAAGGCTGTCTACCAACAGACACAGTGCTCTGGCAGAAGCACTCTTCCTTAGTAGAGTGCACCTGGAGAACACTGAGGCCAGTGTGCTGGCAAGAGACGTCTGCAGTTTTGCTTTCAACACCAAAATGTTTTACTGAGACTGAGGGGGAAAAAAGGCTGAAACATTTGGTAGAATATTAAAATGTAACAGGCTCACGCAAACATACATGTAATAGCATGCAGATCTGACTTATAGATAGAAGCGGGAACAATCTTTGATTTCTGTTATCTTTTAGTTATTGTTATACCATGGTACGGGTGAATACTCGATTCTGATTGGCTGCTGGGTATGCGTTAAAAAGTGATATACCACAGGATAACCCGCACGGTGAAAAAAGAAGTTCCGGTCACCTAGCTTAAATGTTTTATATCACTGCGACGGCTCCTTTAAAGCAACGTTTAGCTTCATCATCTGGAGAAAAACAAGTGGTAAGAGGTGAACTTTCTCTCTGAACTGATGCTTTATTCAACCCATTGGAAAGATCAGCATATATATCGCTTTTTATCAGCAAATCATGACTGCAACGGTGGTGCGGCGCACTATGTAACAAATAGTTTGCTTTTTGTGAGAAAAACAATCCAAATTGGAAAAAAAAAACAAGAATTAAGGACTAAAAACTGGTTACTATTTATATCTTTTGTAAGTGACCATAGTATAAGCGGGTTAATGGCCTTTGAAGTATGCATATCACTTTTAACGCACGCCGTGGAAGCCTGAACCGTCCGATGCTTCCGCGTCGGCCATTAACACTTACTTGATCATCCCCATTTACACATCTTGTTAAGTGACTCAGAAGAGTGAATAGAAACTTAATTTTGCACTTAGTTTATTTTCCTCTTCTGATTGGTGTTTATTAGCAATGTATGTGAGCTGATTTGGCTGGACTGGGTGTTTTTCAAGTTCTTCATTACTGTTTTAATTGCTTATTTCCACCTGTGGAGAGAAGAATGGTGAAGCTGGCTAACAAAGTTGCTCTCTAACAGGCCAATGACAGTTTCCTCCTGTCACAACTCTGACTTACTTGATGTGCATGACCTCATTAAAACTGCCACACCAGTCAGTGGGTGGGCCTCATGGCCCTCCCCTCCAATTAAGAACCATACATGATGCTGTGCTGACAACTCCCACTTTGAGTTAAAATCCAGGCACTCTGGGAGCTAACGCTATGTGTCAAACCATAATTATGATCTCACCCATGCCTTCGTCCAAAAGAGAGGAGGGAGTAAAAGGTAAATAGAGGAGAGTGGATGAGGAGTAGGAGAGAGATTGCAGACTCAGGGTCAGTGAATGGAAGCAGTGGAGGGAATAATGAGAAAATTTGACCATAAAGTGTTGCCGCTGCACCCCCATATGCCTATGTCTTCAAAATAAAATGTAATATTCATTCTGTATACATCTGTGTTGGGCAAGGGCTTGTTTATCACCTGCCTGCCAATGTCATTTTCCCCCAACAGTCAGGGTGAAGTTCAGCTGCTGAAAGATGCACAGCCTGCCTACATTATATATGTCTGGAAATGTGAGAGGGTGGTGTCACATCTACTTTTTCCTGTTCTAAATTTACAACACATGCTAAACCGATTGGAGCAACAATCAATTTGTATGGTTTTGAATGCATTCGCTCATTGCATAGGAGACCTTTGAATGCCAGTTGCTTTAACCACTCCACGCTGCTAAAAAGGGCAGAGGAGGGTGAAGAGAGGGGAGGAAACAAGGTGGAGGTCGCACAACACTGACATAAAAGACCCCCCCCCCCCCCGTCTTCAGTTTTTTGAGCACTGGGGTGAAGCCTTGGTGACCTCAGTAACAGGGCTCTGCAGGGGCATATACATTTCAAGCTGCGTCCACTGTCGAAACTGCCAGTCACTTCAAAATCATATTACCACACACCGATAAAGGCCAAAAATAAATATATATTTCAGCAAAGTGTTTCAGGGTTTTGATTTACCCAGCTCTGAGACCCTTTGGCTCTGTGCATGCAAGATATTTTCTCCTAGTTCAATGGGTTTCTGAGCAGCCTTCTCGGTCTGTTTTGTCCTTTCCCATTCTGCTTTGTGAGGGGGCGGGGCTGGTGATGGAACAAACAGCTGCTCAGGTATGTGATGTTTGACATGCTCACACAGCATGCATTCATCACAAAGAGAAGACGTGCCTGACAGCAGCAACTCCCTCACCATGATTACATTATCTCTTGGTGTGATGCTGAAGGTCAGGGGAGAACCCCAGCAATAAAGAGCACAGCTATCATTTCAGACATGTTTCTCTTTTACTTGGAAGTGATTTTACTGCAAAGCAAACAATAAAATAAATGATTCTGATGAATGAAACAGTACCACTATAGTATTTTTTTTCTAATCTGTAATTACAATTGGATATTGCAGACAAAAACTTAATCTGACTGCAGGGCCTCTGTCAAACTGTAATACCGACTTCTTTCAATTTCATGTTTTAAACCTCCAATGATATTTTTTTTTTTTTTTTTTTTTTTTAACTTGTCCTGTCCAACAGCTGGGCAGACAGATGAGAGCTGAGGGCCTCTTGTGTTGGACATATTTTACTTTAACAAGAGGGGTTATTAATCTTCAGACAAACCAAAGGTATGTCTGAATAAACCCCTTTTGTAATTGAGGCCAAACTTTATTAATTTCAAACATGTTTGAAGATCTTTGGTGTTGGACCGGACGGAAAAGGAAAGAGGGGAAGAAGAGAGAGGGACGTTAGAGAGATGGGGGGAAGGAGGGTGATAGTAGGAGGGGAAGGGGGATAAGACCATGAAGCAGCAAAAAGCAACAAGTTTACTGGTTGTTAATCACCATGGTAAGGCTCAAATGCAGTACAAAAAAGGGCGGAGCCTGTCCACACACACACCCAAGTGTCAAACACACCTGCTAGCTGCAAAAATGTCCATCTGTCGACATGTACACAAAACAGATAGTGCTCACACGCATACTTATGCCTTAAAACCAACTAGTGTGAAACATTTCAGTCATTCAGTCACGCAAACCGCCAGTGCAAAGGTGAGCCAACACCCGTGCTCAGGTGAGTGCTCATGTTCTTCTAAAATGGATGGTGGAATGTGTAAAGAAGGAGAGAGAGCGCCCAGCCATCCCCACCCCAAGACCCCCACCGCAGCAGCAGCGGCAGCCGGAATCCCCCCAACGCCACACGGAGACCGGCAGGGAACAACCGCCGCCCGGGCGACCAAGCCCGCCACCCAGGCCAGGGCCAGCAGGACCGCCGCAAGGCCCCCAGAGCCAGAGAGCAGGGAGGCACGGAGGGAAAGAGAGGGCCGCCCCAGCCCAACCAGGAGAACAGCCCCCCCGCCGCGCCGGGAGAACCCAACGCAGGGCCCCACCGGAGAAGGACAATGATATTTTTTTCAATCAAGACCCAAAAGAAAGTATATTAGAGCAGTAAATATGGTAATATAAAGACACGTGTTTAAATATTTGGATAATTTAGGGTGTATTCAGACTGGACACATTTGTCTGATTACAGGTAACCAGATTTTGTTTCTGTCGAAAATCCGGAACAAGTTTTCAGTGTAAATACACCCAAGCAGACCCTGGTCCGGAACCATCTTTCGAGGTAGTATTGATTCAATTCCAATCAGACTGAGCTTCAGTTCGATCTTAGATTCCTCAGTCTGAATACAATCAATCCTCAAAGCGGAACAACTGAACCGTCGCTGTACATCTTATGTTTACCATAAGCAAGTGTTCTGACTTCTAATCTACTTTATTGCTGATATTATATGAGTTTATGATCATGTTTGCACTCATATCACAGTTATGTAGCTTATGACACCTGTATCTTTTTTTTTTTGACAGAAAGCCACTCAGAGCTCAAAAATACTTTCAGGCTGAATCATCCCAGTAAAACAGTTTGTTTAGCGTTGTGCCACGACAGATGTCGTAAAAAAAAAGGACATAAAAAGAATGTGTTACACAGTCCTTATCCTTATTTATTTATTTGTAATAATTTAATGAGACTGAATTCTCTCTGTGGACTGCTGCTGTGTTTTGTTATAAGCACATGGTGCTGAAGCTTTGCGTCCGGTGCTTTACCTCTGCACAGGTCCAACCATAAGGGAGATTGTAAAAGAGGGAACAAAACCTTTTAGTGAAGTTTTAGCAGGATCCTAACATTTGTATGATAACAATGGTGAAGAGAAGCGACTCCGTAATTTCTGCGTGTCTTTCGAATTCAGGGTACATTCTTGTTATGGAAATCTTAAAATCACACTACATTGATTATCCACCAACTTATTTTCAGTTATTTGATTAATTACCCAACCTCTCATGCACAGGTTATAAATATTGAAACCATGGCAATGTCTGCATTACACAGTCTGTCACACATTGATGCACACCTGCATGCACAGTGAAAATAGTCTGGAAATCGGGTATTCTGCTTGTGCTCTTTAGCAGATGTACTGCACGCTTCTCATCTAAGCATTTTATTTTTGGTCATATTTAAAGAAGCTGTTCAATGTTTTTAAACCAAAAGACAAAGAGTCATTAGATACATGACTGAAGTCTGCAGATAGAAGTAGATACGGATGCAATTCAGCACAATAGACTACGTGCACGACAGAACTTCCGGTTAACTTCCGTGTTTCGAGTGTGAGGCCGACAACTTCCTGTTGGTCGTGTTATTGTTGTGGGGAGTTTTGTTGAGTTGCTAGTTTTGAGTAAATAGGAGCGGATTTCGGGTAAAAGAGAGGCGTTTGGTGTTTCAACGCGTGACAAAGACATCACAACATTGTTGTGTACCCGTGTGCGAATTTGTCAAAGTACAACAGTACTAATATAAGCTTTCATAGCTTTCCAGTATATGTGTCGGTGAGAGCCGAATGGATGGTGAACACGGCGGGAGGACTTCACCCCAAGCAAGACTAGTCGTGTTTCGTATTTGCAGCAATCGGAAAGAAAATGCGTCATGTAAACACGCTGTTCGGAATACTCTGCCCCGGTCAGATTCGTTCGGATCAAAATTTCTTTCCGATCGAGATAGCTGGGATATACCGATCGTGTGTCGCTGCTGCTCTGGGTTACGTCATGCATAGACGGTGTTTCGCTGAGAGAAAGCTTGTGAGCTCATAGGGGACCGACCAGCGGCTCTGCGGACGTCCCGCGTAAAGCCCCGCTCCGCTCTCCCCTCTCTTTCACCCCTCACGAGGGAGATGCGGGGGGATGCGTGTCCACTGACGTCTGGACCCGGCATCCGAGCTCTGCGTTCGGGCTCCGGAGCCCGTGGACCGAGTGAACCTCTCTGAGCAGAGCAGCTGGATTTATTAATGTGTTTGAGGGGAGGTGCTTTGTTACGTGTGCGTTTTCGTTTTGTTATGTGTGAGAATTCGGACTGCGAGCCGAGCCGCCGCTCTGGGTTAGCGGCTACCGGACTCGCGAGGACAGAGCAGAGCACACAGTGTGTGTGAGCTTTTCGGAGCAGAAATGCCGCTCTAGTCCTTAGAAACTGTTCAAAAAATCACGACACATGGAATTGTGTTTCTAATTGTGCCCCGACAAATAAAGGCTAATGTTGTTAGCCAGTGTTGTTAGCCTCTCCTAACACTGGGTTGTTCTTCAGTTCTGTTCTTCCACAAAAAAGCACTGACCACAAGGATTAAATATAAAATGATGAGCGAACAGGCACTTCATAATATTCATAAAATTAATAAAAGCACGTTTGGAAGATCGCCTCGTATGTTACCGAGCTGCTGCATAAATATGTGACAGCAAAGGTTTGTTTACAACGGGACACATTTCCTTTTCGGTATTTTCGACACGATATTTTGCCCATGTAACCACGCACTGGTCGACAATCCTGTAGATGTCGTTCACGTCGATTTTCGGGAGACCTTGTAGAAAACGGGTGAAATATGCCATCTTTCCCAATCAAAATCTGCCGTGTCGCTGCTGTAGAAGTCGCAAGCCGGAAATGGTCGGCCTCACACTCAAGGCGGCGGAAGTAGAACTCCTTACTTTCGTGCACGGAGCCTATAGGACGCAACTGTGTGTTTTAGAGGGCGGGTGATCCACAAAGACCCGCCAGAGCAAAGATAATGGAAACACCAGAGAGCAACCTCCCACGCATCCCAGACAAAACTCTAAGACTTTCCTAGGAGGCCCCAGTGTTTGAGAACCATTGCAATTAAGTTATTCTATTGAAAAGGCAAATATTAAAAAAATGTGAAAAGGCTTAATAATTACCTTGAAAGTACCCAGAGAAAGTAGGAGTTAGATCCTGAAAAAAATCACTGTATGTAATAATAGAAAGAACAGACTGCTGAGGTCACGGAAGCAACTCTAAAATATTATCCAGTTGACACATGAGTGAAATTCCAAAAGTGAATCATATGCAAATTTGGTTCAGAGGAAACAAAAACGTTTGTTGCAAAAAGCAAAAACGGATAAAAAAAAAATCAGATCACATAAAGTTGGCTGCTGAGGTAAATAATCATCTGTTTATTCAATGACAGAGGACTCTCAGCTTAAAGCTCAATTTAACTTGACTGGCAATCCAAGACAATGTAGATTAAATTGGACCTTTTTAGTGTAGGAAAGCCCAAATCATGACACGATGCTGAAAACGATTTCTTTAGTTGTCTTCTTTCATCTAAGTTGTTCTTTTTTTTTGTTGAATATCAACAAAGTAAACAGAGCAAAACAAAAAACATTAGTCGAATAGAGATGTCAGCCACTGCAGTACAGAGCCATTATGTGGCATTCCTCTTGGGGTGGCAGTGTGACTGGAGAGAGAGAATGTGCGGGCACTGGGATAAATGGGTGCAGTGTGTGTAATGGAGAGGAGTGTGGCTGCTGGCCAGGGATTTGAGTTAGCGGGCCTTGTCCTGGAGAGAAACACTTTACACTCTGCCAACTGGGGCCGCCTGTACACAAATGGCATGTAGAGAACCCTCTTCTTTCCAGCTCCTTATCTGTGTGAGTGTATTCTTAAATGTATGTGTGTGTGTGCATGTTCATCACTCAGTTAAGAGTGTGTGCATGTGCCTTTGGCTGAGAGTGATTAAGGAGAAACCTCTGGAGCACACTACTTAGTCCTCCTTACTTAAAAGGCTGACAATGAAGGTGCTGCTTGTGCCTGCAAGTATTTCAAGCTTGAGCAACATGGTAGCCATGGAAAACTCTGCTAAATATCTCATAGTGAGGGACTAAATCGGAACTGAAAGGCTCGTCAGCCTGCTTTAACACAAGTAATTTTGGCTACTGGTTTTCACAAGCAGGCAGTGTAGTTGCAGTATACCTCCGCACACATGCAAGCAAAACAGAAATTGCAAATGGCAAACACACACAGTAATTGCTTTAAATGAGTGAGTGTTTGGAGCGGGTGGACAGGTCTGCTTGAGTGGACGGTTTCACGCATTCATGCACTGCTGCTCCAGCAGCATAATGAGGTGTGACGCATCAGACTAAGTGGCTAATGGGGTGTGAAGTCATTAGAACACTGCCTGTATTCCTCTAACCCTCTATGTCTCTAACTCGATCTCTCTGTGCAACTTTATCTAATTTGTTTTCACTTTCGCCACCCCTAACATCCTCTTCATTTTTGCAGTTTCTTTTCAATTTCTCTCTATTTTTTCTTGCAGTGTTATGATAACCCTTGTTGGGTTTTCAATGTATCATTACTACTCATAATCATGCCTGGGTTAGTAAATTTAATTGTGTGATATCAAAGCTTATTTTTTCCATTTTTCTAAAAACTTTTTGCTTTTCTAGAAAGTGAGAAAGTCCAACACTGTCCTTTTAATATACGACACACGAGACAATTCAAACTATAAACATATAAAATATATTCATGGTTTGTTTAAAAAGTTGCTGACAGTAAAAAAGTTGCTCAATAAATGGTAAACTGATACAATTCAAGGGAAAAGGGAGATAAAAACTTGCATGTAATAAATACTCTCAACTAATACACATGGAAGGCTGACACGTATACAAGCAAATGGTGATACATGAAAAAAACTGTGCAGGAGACTGCCATCTGTTCACTGAATCACACACAGTTATTAACAGCTGGAAGAATAGAGAACAGACTGAAGACAGTGGAAATAGATATCGTTGTCTTGCTGTCATTTGTGGACTTCAGCACTCTCTAATCTTTGCTGAATCTGATATTCTTTGACCTTTGACACATGCAGCAAGGATGGGCGTTAAAAGTGCCACAATGCATCATTTTTATGGATAGCATTTTTAGTTACTTAACTTGTTGTCTAATGACTACAAAATTTATATGTGTTTAACTTTGTAGCCTTAAGTAGACATTGGAAATTTGGCATTTCAGTTTTACTCTAGGGGCTGCTTTTCAGCACATGGGGGCTCTTGCTGTGGCAACACAACTTGGTCTGGCAACATGTCACCAACCAAGGAAGTACGCAGATGTTACATTCTTGAGACAGTGTGAGAGAGGAGGCAGACAAAAAGTAAAGTGAGTGAAAAGGTCACTTGGAGAGCAAAAGAAAACAGTGTTGGCACAGTCATTGATAACAAGTTTATCAGTGACTTTTCAGAGGACAAACCAAGAACAAAACATAACTGTTGTTAAAGACAATAATCCTGCATAAAAATCTTTTTCTTCTTCTTGCCATTCATGATTTTTTGTTTGTTTGTTTTAAGTTCTCTGAAACTGGATTGAATTTTTGTGATCTGGTCTACTGCAATCTTAACAGTATGCTACACAGGCAAGCTTTGAAATTCTCTTGCAACCAAAAAAAAACCTAAAAAGGCAAGTGTATTTCACAATCCAGGAACATGTCTTTTCCTTTTTTTCACTGCTCCTTGCCTCTGTTTGGGGTTGGTTTGAGAGCACACCTGCAGCTGCAGCACCAACCCCCTGTGTAATTTCATTAACCTTTACACAAAACAGTGCATGTACAAATCCTCCCTTCTGAATATGAGCCGCCAGTCCTCCCACACATCTATTGAAAGTTACAGCTGTACTGCATCCGAATGAAAGGTGATAATCTGTAACAGTTTTCCCCCTTGATTTCAGGTGCAGCTTTGGTGATAACGTTCACTGCTTTAGCATTTTACAGTCAATTTAATTAATTGAGATGGTACCCTGTCAAAACTACACCAGAGGCTTGGAGCTAAAAATGCCAAGTTAAAAAAAGCTGCTTTTCATCTTTTCATGAGAAAAGTTGTTCTTTATGCAGAAAGTTTTACTGTAGATGCTGTGAGCATAAACTGCACTAAACTAAGGTGATGCAAACACAAGAAGACATATTGATCTACTAAATAAATACGTTTTAAAAAGTCACAATATAATCTGCATATTTTATTTTTTTACAATATCAAACACGAGTTAATTAGCAGATAATAAGGTTAATAATAAATAATAATATGTTTTTTTTATATATTTAAATGTCTAAGAGAATTTAAATTAGAATCTAAATGAGATTTACGTCTGTTAAGCAGGCTCTTATGGATGTACGTCCACAAACAATCACAGTTCATTTGAGTGAAACACAACACTTTGAATATCGTGTTATTTAAATAAAGAAAAGAAAGGCACATTCGCAGTCAATGAGCACAGATCTATTATTTTCACAAAACATATCGGTGGTATAGGATTGTCCAGTTCTATGGAAGCATTTGTATAACAAAATTAAAATAAAAAAGTCAAAACCAAAAATGCTTTTTCGTTTTCAAAATGAAGCTGCATCAAATGACTCAAATATAAAATGAATAAGCAATCCTTCAGAATGCTTTTCCCTTTTCTACTTAAACACCTCTTATTCTGTCACTTAATTAAAATAATAAAGAAAATGGTATTTGACATTTCATTTTCAAAAAGTTCTCTGGTAAATGTGTAGCAAAATTCATTTAGAAATGTCTACTTTGACAATTAAAATGGATTAACGGAAATGCAAAGAAGGGATTGCATTTTCATTTCACATCCACCCTGTGAATAGTGTCGCATAATTTAATTCGATTTAGCATTTCCAGAGGGGAGGCCAGGCGATGACGTCAGTGCTTTCTCCGTGTGTCAGGATACTAAAAGACACAGACAACGTACATAGTTTTAAGTTCCCCCACGGCCAATGTTTTTAGCACGTATTAGCCTAATCCGACCCTTCTTCGCGGTCCTTGCAGCCAAGACACAAACACTGACCGCATGGATTTAAAAAAATTATGAGCGAACAGGCCCTTAATAATAATCATAACTTGATTTTTGATTTGATTTGAAATGGTTTATTTCAAGCAATTAAATAGAAATAATAAACAAAAACAATACAATCATCAGTTATACATTCATACAGTAACTAATCAAACTTAGGATAATTAGACATATTCATAAATATTGTGAAAGGGAGTGGAAGGAAGCGAACATATTTAATCCCACCCCGTTATACTATAACCATTTTATTACATGATTTATCAATATCCGGTTCCTAGCTTTAATCAGACAGAATTAAGAATCATAAAGTATCAATAAAGTACATGACAAAGATGAATTACTTAATTATTATGTATCACTATTTCAGAAATCAACATGGCAAATGCAGATCAGTTATCTAAAATATATGCAGATTATGTTACTTATAAAAGTCATTCATATGATTGAAAAACAATAGTATATCAGTAAAATACACAACACTGTTTCAGAGATTTTCAAAGCAAAATTTCATCAAGTATCAAAAACAATAACAATAATAAAAGGACATTTGGAAGATACGTGTTAGTCCAACCAGCAAACCTTTAGCATGGCGAAATCTGCTTGAACTGTTGATGGGGCTCCAGCTGTCCTCGTCATCCTCGAACAGCAAAATCAGCGCATAAAAGCACATTTCAGAGTTAGTCTCCTGAAGCTTCGCGCTGATTCTGCAATGCCGCAATGAGCATCTTGGATTTAAATATGTGGAAATTACATCCGCCTTTATTTTGTCTGGACACCACTGGAAAAAACATTCATATGATGATTTAATTTCTCAGATCTGTGTAGCAGCACTTCCACCTTCGGCGATTCAGCTGCCGGTCCGAAGACAAAGCTAGACCCGGGGAAAGTTTCGATGAACTGCAGTGCGTCGGAAGGAGGACCGTGGAAGTTGGAAATGCTGCTAAGTAGCCCTGAGAAGCTGTGTACAATCATCAGGAGTGCACAACCCTCACAAAGCCCTCTCCTCTGCCGTTAACACAAAGCTACAAGCCTGGCCGCACTGCTCCTAGTGTCTGTGTCTTTTAGCAGCTGGACACACGGAGACGTCATCGCCTTGCCTCCCCGCTGGAAATGCTAAATCGAATTGAATTATGCGACACTATTCGCAGAGTGGATGTAACTAAGGAAATGCAATCCCCTCCATTTTAATTGTCAAAGTAAACTTTTCTAAATGAATTTTGCTACACATTTACCAGAGAACTTTTTGAAAATGAAATGTCAAATACCATTTTCTTTATCATTTTAATTAAGTGACAGAATAAGAGGTGTTGAAGTAGAAAAGGAAAAAGCATTTTGGCTGATTGCTTTTTCATTTTAATTTTGAGCCAAAAATGCAGCTTCATTTTGAAAATGAAAAAGCATTTCTGGGTTTGACTTTTATTTTTAATTATGCTACACAAATGCTTCCATACAGTTCCACAGCAGCGCACAGCAATAGTTCGTCCCACAGAGAACATCTCTTGCCACCAGGGAGGAGTTTATTTGAAAGTGCAGAGCTTACATGCTGCAGGGTGGGGAGGACTGCAAAAGGGGGCTAAAAATCATTTTGCAAAGGAATATCATAAAAGATCATAAAGAAAATCTCATGATATATGAGTTAGAGCGTGTTGTGCTTTACACAAGAGTTGCAGTACTGGACATACATATTGTTTAAAAAAAATAGTAAAGCCTTTTTTTTGTCCTTGCCGGTTCTTTTGATCTGCCTAAAACTGTTTTCGATTTAGTTTCCATGAGTCGTAAAAAGAGTTTGTGAGAGCTGGTGACCTATGAAACTACATGAACTAACCTGGTTTTTGGGGGAAACTACGACAAAAAAAGAAAATTTGGTTAACAGGTTCAGCAGCAACTGGGTTATTCACACCTCCTCTTCACAAAGACATCATCACAGCTTTCATACATCTCCTTTGCACTTTTCAAAGTTAAATGCTGAGAGCTATAGCAGCCTCCGCCCTGTCGCCCTAGACACGATATCTCTGGAAAAAAATCTAATTCTGAAGACTAAGGTTTTTTAATCCTCTAGACTGAAAGATAACTATCAGTTCCTTGGTAATAATGGAGAAAAACCTGACCAGATAAACACTCATGCAGTGTATTTCAGCATACATTTCCCATGTTTTTGTCTGCTTTACCTGGTACCTATATGATGCAGACACAGGGTTTAGGAGGGGAAGTTGAAGTCTTTGGTGAAATAATCATCCACGAGGCGTAAAGATCTCTATATCTTTATTGAAGCAGGCATTATGAGAGTTTTCTGCTTTCATATTGTGTTTGTGGAATTAAAAAAAAAAAAAGCAATATGTGTGGAACAACAGGAACACGAAGCAAGGTAGAGTACTTTAACCTAAAAAACCATAACTGGGCTTGTTTTGCAAAGAGTGCAGGGCACAGAATTCAAATTCAAATTAATTTTATTTCTAAATCACCTTTCATTCAAGAAAACAGCTCAAGGTGCTGTACATAAAAACAAACAGGAATGCAAAAGTACCAATGCAAAAAGTAAATAAATAAGCCACTCATAATAAAATAAACAAAAACAAGCACAAGTAAAAGAGAAATGACTTAAGAAGAAAAAACCTTAAGAAGAGAGAACCAAGAAGTTGCCGTCTGCTCTGTCCCCCTGATGGCCTGGGTGTCGGCATAGACACAAACACCCCAACCAAGGGTGAGAAAACACTTGAAAACCAAAGTGATAACAAGAAAAGTTAAAATATAAAAACAGCTAAAATTTAAAGAATTAAAATTAGTTAATGCATAAAACGTCTAAAAAACCTGAAATATAAACAAGAATAAGTTTAGATGTTGGGACAAAAAAATAAATAAGTAAATAATAATAATAAAAAACACACATTAAACCAATAAAAGTGTAGTAAAATATTAAAAAAATATAACATTAGAAATTTTAGATCCCCATAGGAGATCTAATTAAAAGCTGAATTAAATAGATGGGTCTTCACTTTATTTTCAAAAACCTCGACAGTGGATGAGGCCCTCACATCCTCAGGCAGGCTATTCCACAGACGAGGCCTGTAGTTTCTAAATGAGGCCTCGCTGTGGTATTTTGTCACCATAAACACATCTGTATGCCAGAGTATTCTGGAGGCAAATGTGAAGCCATTTGTAAAACAGCTGCTGCTTGGTTAAAACTGGGTCATGCAACAGGCGTGTTGATCCAAGAAACACCAATAATTAGCGTCTGAGTGGCTGAAAAACTAAAACAGCAATGTTTTTAAACAGACAGAAGTTTATGTTTTCAACTAGATAAATATGAAAGTGCCCTGTTTATTCAGCACGGTGGAGCATTATTTAAATTTGATGCCAACAAATGACTCAAATGTCCTACATTCTGATGGCTTTCTGAATAGACTTTAAAACAAGACAAATTTAGATCTTAGCCAAGCTCTTCATTCATTCATTCATTCATTCATTCATTCATTCATTCATTCATTCATTCATTCATTCATTCATTCATTCATTCATTCATTATTTATGGATAATTAAAATCCATGCAGAATTATTGGTCATGGAGCAAAATCATACACTGAACAGTAATAAAGCTGCTAGCTGAGACTGCATCCGACCCAGACGCCTGAGGATCTGCACGGATGATCAGGTGATATTTTACATTATCTCTTTAAACCTAGCCTGTGCCCAGAGTTGGGTGTGCAGTGAATAACATTTTCTGACTGAAATAATTACAACTCTTTGTGTCTGACTTTGATAGTTTTCCTTTGGGAGGGGGGCAATAGAAAGATTTATTAATTGATTCAAACAATGAAAGATTTCTCTTACAACCTCAAATACATGCTTTATCAAGACGATTAGAAGCTAAAGGGGTCTGTTGCTGGTAGCTACATTATACAGGGTTGTGATTGGCTTATTACAAAGTGCTTTGTCATTTCTATTTTGTGTAGGCCATACATTTTCACACAGGGCAACAGTTAGTTGTGTGAAAGCAAAGCTTATCTCAGCAATAGACCCTTTAAATAAGCTAAGCTATTGTTCAAAAGCCTATGGCTTACAGAATTTAATGCTGTATGTTGATAATATCTTCTTTGAACCTAAGTTGGGATGCAACACTTTAAACATGCATGCAGATCAATCAATCTGTGTTAAGTTCACTCCACTCTCGAGAAAGTTACGCAGTCAAAGTGACTGTAATTCAAACTCCTGTAAATCAAATGTGACTGACTGACAGCTTCATCACTTTATCAGTGTTTCTTTCTGTCCTAAGATTTATATCAAAAACCCAGCATCAGAGGTAATTAAAAGAATGTGACTAGGACAAAACCGACACGAGGGGGCTTCAAAAAGAAGAGATAAAGACTGGGCTGTAAGTAGGAAATATTTTTCAAACTGCTGGGCCGTCTGAAAATAGGCCCGGCTGTGGAGCAGGTGTGTAGCCATGTGCACGTGGCTGTGGTTGTGAGAAGGAGAAGGAAACCAGTGCCTCATTAAACCGGTGCTAAAGCGGGTAGCCAGCAGTGCTCAGCAGGCAGCGCCATCAGGATACAATTTCTTAGTGCACATGTGGCAACCCAAATATTACAGAGAACTTCAGCAAAAATACACAAACAATACAAAGATCTTTTTAGTTTCAACAAATGTAAGCTCCAAATCACACTTCAGTCATCTGCTGGTCCTGTTTTTTTTTTTTTCACCTATACATGCATTCCTTCACTTCTAACCACCAACAGGCAGCAATGATGGCAAACGACTCACACTTGTGCCTCCATTATACCAATGGTTCCTCTTTCTATCGTGCGTCTTTCCATAAAATTCATGGTCGTAGCAGGCAGAGTGAAATTCACTTGCCAAGACAGACTTACCATAGTCCATATGTCAGAGGAAGGCTTTATGGGCCAGCCATTGCACAGGGGTCAATCTCTCAACTCTAATGGCTCTCTTTAGATCACGTGACTTTCAAGTACTCCAGAACACTCGTTACGGCAGCTAGGAGCAGGAAATGATTATAAAGAGGTCAATTTATGCAACAGAGAACCAGAATGACAGAGTGAGAGGTCAGAGCGCGTCCATATCTCTAGGCATAAAAGATTGACATGCAGAATCTGAGACGGTCCCCACGTTGCCTCGCTCCTCACCACACACACGCACATCTCCATTTAAATATCTGACAGACGATGAAAGTGCAGCTATTAAAATGTCCGCCGAGCGCTTCAGGAATGAAATGGGGGAGATAAAAGAATTCCTCTGGGTAATCAATGGGGCTATGAATTAGCAGTGAGTTTTAGATGGGGGGTTAGAGGATTGGCTCCATGTTTAACTCATTTGTCATTCATCCCTTTTGAAAATTTCAGTCCAGTCAGAGTGCTGGAGAGTATGCACTTTTCAATTTACTGCAAAAAGAGATAACATTTGACACCAAATACTAGCAACAACAAAAGGGTCAAATGTTTAAGGAATAAACACAAAAAACTACCGGTATAGACTTCTTTTAAATTCAAAAATTTAACCTGAATTTCTCTTTTTTTTTGAGAAGCGTAGTTAGCAGGATCAGAAAGTTAGGTTGATAAAACTGTGTTGGACATAAACTTTAGTGATTTGACAAGGTAAAGATCAACGTTTGAAAATCTTTTTTTTTTTTAAATAGTAAATCAACATTACCATTTACACTGGGTTTGATTTTTGCAGATAAAAAACTAGGGTGTCCAAGTTTTTTTAAAATGACTATAGACTTCTACATTGTGACTGACATAATAGAACTGGTGATATGAGTGGGCAAACATGCTCACCTGGAGTATCTCAAGGACACTGTCGCAGTGATGAGGATGATTACAAGACGTTGCTCTGTGAAGATATTCTGGATCCTACTGGGAGTCAGCCCAAGGACAGGACCAGGAGAGGAGGGAATTACTTCATCCCAATGTGGAATCTCTAAAAGGATATTGAAAGGAATAGAGTTTGGCATCAGTTTAGCAGGGATTGATCCATTGCTTTTTTATTTTTGCCTAGTGTCTTGTTCTTCATGTGATTTCATTTATCCTCCCAAAGCATGCATGTTGTTGTCACATCCGGCTGAGCTAATCTTGAAGTGACCTTTTTTTTTTCTTATTTTTAAAACAATTTTATATTGTTATGTTACCATTATGGTAAAATAATAACGGTGTGCCAAACACTGGCACCAACCCAGAACCAACAGGAACAATGTGGGGTTCAGTGGGTTGCCAAAGGACGCTTCAACACATGGACAGATAAGGCACAAACCAAGCCTGCCATCTTCCCACCAGAGGTTGGACGCTCAACCTCTGCGCCACTACATTTAACCACAAAAGAAACCTCAATTTACACAGTCACACTGGATTATGTTTAAAAAAGGCAAACTTGATCTAGAGGTTAACAACAAAGGAAAGTACATTAAGAAGAAAGTCTCCATTCAACTCAAATAACAAACTGGAAGAATGATAAAGAGATCTTTAGTGAATTTTCAGAAGTAAAGTAAATGAACAGACTCTAATTGGTCACACTGAAATGATTCGCCCCCCAGCCCCACCTTTTTGTTAAATCTTAAAAGCAAAGGCTTGCCGTGTTTTGACACATTTTCATGTAACCTATAGAGAATGTCGGGCCACCATCAGATAAAAGTGTCCAGAGAGCAGTTTCAACCAGACGTGGTATAATTCAACTGGCTGAGAATGTTTGCATTGTGGTGCCCTAAGCAGTTCTGAACATGGTTGAATTGAAATGAAAGAGCAACCAGGTTTTTTTTATTTATTTATTTTCGTTATAGCAGCACAATTGAAGTGCAATTGTTTTTCCAAGCATTTGCAGGCCAGAATGAAGCTTTGCTCAGTTGCTACAAGCTCCCACATCGAGAAATAGAAAAGTATTTACTTAATTCAAGTAAATGATAATCGATTCCATTGGAAATTGCTGATCCAAATGCTCGATAACCTAACAAATGGAAAAAGTGATCAGCTAACAGCCATCAAAAAGCATATTAAACTCTGTATATGCGCAATGAAATGTAGTTTTTAAAATGATGATAAAATGCTTTATGGGTTATTGCATTACTTGATCAACAGGCAAGATGCCACAATAAATAGCAGCTGGATTAGACCCAAACAGTTAAAGTACTTTAAGGCTCCCTGACATTTTCTAAATCAAGTGTACAGATTAAGACTCAACAGGTGTTTCTGAGTATCGAATGAAGAGCCTTTTTTCTTCTTAAGCTGTTCCTGACTTTGGATGATCAGTGACATTTCTCTGTGACAGGGTAAGAATAATTCAGCCAGGATTTGACCAGAAGTTACAGCTTGGGTCATAGCTGAAAAAAAAAAGTGGGTCTGAAAAGGGGAACAATATCTTTACTGTTCAAAGTAATCTCAAATTTTACTTTCTTCTATGTTACCAAAGCTATTCTGATGGCAAATAAAGACTTTTCTATTTTAATACATTTTGTCTAGTAAACTAAAATCGGCAAATATATTCCAGAGAAAACGGTAATGCGTGTTGCGTTGTTCTCTGTAACTGGAGATTTTAAAAAAAAGATATATCACAAAACAAGTAAATCTATCTGGAAATATTTGATTACATTGATGAAATATAATTTAAATTTAATTTTGCAACCAGTCTGGTAAAAAAGAAATGTTGCACAAACTTACAACATTTGCTAAATAGATACATATGCTTTTGCTTGGATGTTTCTATTAAAACTGTTAAAGTTTAGTTTTTTTCTCTTCACAAATCTCTGTGGTCACAGTCTCCTATCAGATATTGCTATACTTCTTCACAGAGAAGTTCGGTCACTTTTACATAAATCAAGAAATTTCCCAACCGAATATTGATTTTATTTTCCAGGTGAGTATCACTTTATTTTAGAGAATAGGGAAAACATATTTTTATGCTGACAACTATATTGGGATGGCTACATGTCATGACTGAAATTATGGATATAGGTTGATATTCTCCATTTAAATAGTCTTTTCAGACAGAAGAGACAAAAAAGGTCCCATGTTCTTCTTTTGTTTGTTTCTTTTGAAATTGTGTCACTGTAATAGCTCATTTGAATGAAGATGTAAAAGCAGAAAAATAAAATAAAAAATCATGGCTGGAGAACCTAATGCTATTAAATCACTCCAGAATCCACTTTCCGAAACAGCAGCTAAGGCGTTAAAGTCGATGCCTGTCTCTGTAGGGTGGGCTGTGCAGAAGCTGGCTTCGAAGGATGACTGAGGTGAAGGGGTTAGAAGAGGAGTGAGTACAGCTACAAGGGCCTCTGTCCCAGGCCAGGCTGTGAGCTGCAGCCCTGTGCTGATAAGACTGTAATAGTCCTCCTTAGAGGACCCAGGGCTCCGCTCCCCTTATTAGTCATTTATCACACCTGGCAGCCTCACTGAACCATAATTACTCTTCCCTTATCCCACCACACTGTCATGTCCATGAGAGCGAGTGAGGCAGAGGAGGAAGGGGAGAAAAAGCTGTGAGAAACACTGTTCAAAAAGGAGTGAACTGAGGAAAGGACAGTGGAAAGAGAGAAAGTGCTTGCGAAGAACATCCACACATTGTCCCTGCAAGCTTCGTCCTGCAAAGCATGTGCAACCTCAACACGGGAAGGGATAGGGTTAGGCCGGGATTTAAACCAGTAACCTTCTAACTGTGACGGGTCTGCCACACCACGTGATCAGAGTGTGGCATACAGCAACAGGCCAGCCTGCAGACATTTAACACGGTTTCCTAAAAACCCCTCAAAAATGCCCCTTTTTCTTTACACCAGGCATGCAATGATGGAAAGGAATGTAATCTACAGATACACCCCTTGCAAACAGAGTGGCGCCTGTGCTGCAAATGAGAACCAGTTGTTCTGACCAAAGCTGTCCTGCAAACGAGAGTTAAAAAGAAAGCATTGCTGGATTAGTTAGAATAAAACCACACTCTAGAACTTTGAAATTACTCTTGGTTACAGTGATCTTTACAGGGTAAATTCAGTATTTCAGTCATTTAATTTCTAAAAACTCAACTTTTTTTCCATTAATTTTCAATAACAGTATCCATAGTTTGCTTTATTTAGTTACATTTAAATATTTTTTCCCAAGGCATATATTTGGAGTACCCATCCATCTATTGTCTATCCTCCTATTCATTTTAAGTAGGGTCATGGGGGTTAGAGCCTACAGCTATCACGATGGTAGGGCAGGGTGCAACCTGAACAGGTTAGCATTACAAAGAAAGGTGAATAGAAAAAATGCTATTGCTAAACATTTGAAATAGTTAGTGCGTCTTCTTCTTATTGCCAAAAAGCTGTTAAACTTCATGCAACCTTTTTCTCTTGTATGTTATTAAAACACTACTAACCTTGTCAAAATTCCTGACCACTCTAACATTTCTTTTTACATGCTAAATATGGGGACATTTTCTCTTCAAAAGGTTTTACTTAGTTGCCACGTGCCTGATTGTCACGAAAGCACCCTCCCTGACACTAAGCAAATCCAGATGTGAGCCACATGCTTGCAATCCCAAGCTGCAGCTTTCCAGCCATACACGCCAAATCACCTAACACTTAAGAAGTGAGAGCAGGTCTCCCACTCCACTTTGTTCCATTTAAAGATGGCTCTCAAATTTCACAAAAATAACAAATTTGTCGATGTTTAACTCCACTCTTGTTCTGAACAGCCTCTGTGAGTCAGTGTCCCCTTGAATTTAAATTGGTACCATTTTTCTTTTCCTTTTTTAAATAATTTCAAGAAGTCTTGAACACTGCACAAACTGCTCATTTTAGTCTCTATGATTGAGTTACAACATCAACTGCAAGAAAATGCATCATGTAGTGCTGTCCTGTTTATAGACATTGAATTGTTTTTAAGCAAGGGCTGATGTGCAGAAGTACTAACGGAATCTTCTTTTACTTGCTGTACACAGCATTCTCCCTGCATGCATTTTAATTCCTTAAATTAGATTGTTCTTGTTTTGGTGTCCCACGCTTTTCTTGATCACGTTTGATAATGTCGTGGCAAGATAGAGGACATATGAAAGGTCTTTGAGGAGACAAGAAAAACAAATCTCTGAATTTGCAGAAAGCCCCTTAAACTTTTGTTCAGCCATGTCAAAACAGCAACAGAAGACTGCTCAAGTTGAACCATAACTATGTAGGGACTGCAAAAGATCCGTTTTAACAGATGAGCAGTACGGCCTTCAAGTTGTATCAACCGATGCAAATTTTCTTTTAGGTTGTGAAACGGAAAGGTTTATGCATACATCTGTCAGTGCACTTTAAACAAAAAAAAAATCGGCTTTAACTACAGTATTAAGATTTTAAAAAACAAAAAATGTAACTCATTTGCAGAAATGTAATTTTATTATTCATATGTATAAAGGAGATAAGTCATTTACCAGATTCATGCAAATGCATTAGAAAATAATTACTAGCATGTTCACACATACTGTATTATGTGTAGCTATCCTGCATTAGGTTTTACTGCTGCCATTTTTATATCTTCAAAGGTTAAGCAGTGTCGACAGACTTTTTCAAGAACACAGATACTCCAATCTTGTTTTTTAATCAAACAGAAGTCTCTCTTTCATATCTCCAGAATAAAGACTTCTCTATTTAACGAGATGATGACCTGAGAACAATATTTGATGGAGTATTTCCTCATACCTAAAATGATGTTACAAACAAAACTCTGTTTTTTGTTCATTATTTAGAACCAATATGTTTATGCTGTGTGTTGTTTCCTTGTTTTAAAATCAACTAAGACAATGGAGAATCTCAGCTCACAAGCCACTAAATGTGTGTATTTAACCCTTGTGCTCTCTTACATGACCCCACCCTTACTTTGACGTGTTATTCCTACCATGACAAAGGTGGATAAAGGTGGAAAGATTTCATGTAATCCATGGACACCAGTGAGGTTCACAAATCATTAAAGAAAAAAGGTTCAGCGCACTGTCTAGTGGGTCTAGATGACCCAACTCCCAATGTTAAAGTGCCTAGGATAGCACAAGGGTTAAGAGTTTTTGTTCTGCCCTGATGTGTAAATATGAATAAAGTTGGGCCATTAATTCATGTAAAGTACACTTGGTATTTCATTTTGGTCTCTATTACTTAAATGACGATTTATCGTATTTCGGGCAGATACTCGCTGCAGTGTTTTACAGGTAAATACCCTAGGGCGGTTCAGTCAATTAACTCACCTGCTCAGCGTCCTATTTAAGCCCAGGTGCGCAGTTGTTCATTCTCTTTCTTACCTTCAGCGCTCATTCTTCGCCCCACCCTCCTCCCCGGCTTCCACCTGTGGGCTCCGTAAAGGGGAGTTTTGTTACCCGAAAGTTTTATGGAAATATCTCATGGAATTGAACGGAGCCTTATGCCAAACGAAAAGATGTGAATGCCAACTTAAAGAATGTGGAAAATTAAGTATCTCAAATAAATATTTCTTACTGCAAGAGTTGTCTGACTGAAATATTTTTGCTATTATTTGAGTTAAAAGAAAAAAAAATAGAAGAGTGAGGAAAATTAGTAAGTAAAAAAGAGAAAACAGTATCATTATGTCTTTCAAACCAAAACCGCTCAAGTACTTGTTTTTACCATGTCTGTTTCTGTTGTAGGTTTCTTCTTCTTCCTCAAAAAAAAAAAAAAAAAAAAAAAATCATTCAATATTTTCTCTTTGATAAAAAAGTTAAAGTTTTTATTTATTTTACATTGAATTCTTACACATTGATTAAAATAGCTCGGATACTTTTGATAATAATGGCATGTGAATATTCATGGTGTCCCACTTAATCCACAGTTTAGCTAAAACACTTTGATGCTATTTCATTCTGGGTGAATAGGCTATGCAAACATTTGGTAGATAGCATCCAGCAGATGGCTCTGTAAGCCATGATTTCCTCTCTGGCTATTAACTTAAGTTTCTTAGCCACAGTAGCCAAAAGCTAGCTGGGTTCAGATTGACTAAACGGATTTCCACAATGACAGCTGGCAAAAAAAAAAAAAAAATTCTCAACATGCCAAAACGTAAAATCATCAATCAAGGTTTTTCAGTTTGTCTGCGTGACAATTTGAAACACACACAGGACTGTTCTTTCAATTAAACAATTGGTTACAGTTTGAAAACGGTGAAGTCAGCCTGTACAAAAATAAATAAATAAAATGAAGCAGCGAGAGGATGGACTTTGATGTACCACAGGGGTTTTGGTGGAATCATTGAATGATTTGGAATGGCCACAATTACCAACAGCCACAAGGCCAAAGCTCGACCAAATCACAACTGTCCCTGGTAGGACCAAAAGAGATTTCTGACTACACAGAAATGTGATGCCACAGATTTTGCTTTGGAAATCATCATGAAAGACAATATTCTGTAAGATTGAAAAAATCATCTCAAAAAGCACATTTTAATATGGCGCTCCCCGACCCCAGGGCTGTGGACTGGTTCTGGTTCATGGGACATTTGGAACCAGGCCACAGAGAAAAAAAACAAAAAAAAAAACACAACCTATACTTTTCCAAATTATTTATGTGATTCTTAAGGAAGTTTTATTTTATTAAACTAATGGATTCTCCCCACCGAATCATTCTTCACATGTGTCAAGGCGCTCAGTCAGGTGTTAAAAATCCATCCTCTTCTTTCTTAAAACGCCTGCATCGACTGCTAAAATAAAATCCTCAAGCTACTACCAGCAAAGTTAACAAAACAAAACAAAAGTATTTGGAAAGTTTATTTTTACAAAAAAGAGCCAATGAGGAAACAGAAACAGCCTGAAAAAAGTTGGGAACCACCGCTTTACTGAAAAAAAGCGCTTCAAAAATGGAAAAGGATTTCAGCAAAAACATTAGAATCCAGAACTATGCTATATGTCTCTTATTTGCTTATCACTTGTTTACACTTATTATTATCAGATGTAGAACAATAAGGAAATTGTACAATCTAAGTAAAACGTATCTGCTTTACTTGCAAGAAATAGCTAGCTTGATTGGAAGCATTTATTATCAAAAAGTGACAATGCCTCTTGTGCAATTAGGCATGCTCATCCATCCATCCATCCATCCATCCATCCATCCATCCATCCATCCATCCATCCATCCATCCATGTTTTAATATGAGTCACAGCAGTTAAAAAAATAAGATGGAAATAGCAGAGAGAATACCAGCAATCCCTTCATGCCCTGTCCAGTTCTGTCTCTATCTGGAGAAAACTGGTTCAACAGTTCGCAGAACCTCACAGATGGGGACCACATCAGGATTTATATAGCAAAGTCCAAATATGTGGAAAGAGGCTTAACAGAGCGACTGCAGCTGGGTGGGAGCTTGAGTAAGAGGGAAGAGAAATGAATTTTGAATTTTGGTGTTATTAAAAAAAAACAACAACACATGTGAGTTGCATTGGAAAGACATCTGGCTTCATTCTCCTTTTTTTTCTTTTGTCACAACTACACTGATAACCACACTTCCCAAATACACATGCATATATACATGCACACAAACTTTTCATCATTCATGTAAGGTGAGACAATGGAGAATGCTCTTGGCTTTTTAAGATCAGTGTTTCTGCCTTCCTCCATTTTTAACAGGCTTTTTATGGAGCAGCTTCCTTAATAGCCACTCACTTATAAAACAATGCTGTAATGACATGCAAATGACTCACAGGGAAACACTTTAAAGACAAGTGATGTATGGGCCGTCTGTGCACCACACAAACACACACCCACAAACATACAAAAAGCACTAGACAAACAGCAAAGGCACTGTGTCTCAAAGAACAAACTTCCCATGTCTCTCTTTTCTCTTTGTCCTTGAATAGAAAACTAAAATAAGTGAGATTAACTACCTGTAAGGTAAACTTTTAGCAATAACTACCGTCACTGCATCTCATATTTGACTTTCCAAAGGTTTTTCTACTGTCAAAGTACAGAAAGAAATTTATATATATATATTTCAATTTTGTTTATTGCCCACGATTAAAAAAAACAGTTTTAACAATTGTAATTATTCCCCCAAACGTCATTACAGTGCTTCATTACAGTAGGTAAGGTAGGGGGAGCATTAAGTTAAATATTCTGTGATTACTAGCTAGCCTGGCAATAAGCCTGTTTTAAGCCTAACTTTGAATGTAGAAGATGTGACGGCCTCTTACATGAGCTGGGAGCTTATTCCATAAGACAGGGGCTTGGTGGCTAAAAGCTCTACCTCCAACTGTACTGTTAAAAATTCTGGAAACCACAAGCAGCCCTGCATTTGGTGAGTGAAGTGTTCTGTTTAGTTGGTAAGGCACTATGAGATCTTTAATATAGGATGGGGATCATACCATTTAAGGCCTCATAGGTTAGCAAGAGGATTTTAGAATTGATTCTAGATTCAACTTGGAGCCAGTCAAATGAAGCTACCATGGGAGTGATGTGTTCTCTTCTGTTAGTTCCTGCTAAGAATCTTGCTGCTGCCTTTTGAACAAGTTGAAGACTTTTAAAAGAACTTTTAGGGCACGCTGCTACCAAAGAGTTACAGTAATCCAGCCTAGACATAACAAATGCATGGATGCGTTTTTCAGCATCAATTATAGATAATATATTTCTGATCTTAGCTATATTGCGCAGGTAAAAAAAATGCAGTTTTACAAGCCTGTGTGATATGTTAGCTTTAAATGATAAATCCTGGTCAAATAAAACCCCTATTTTTCTAACTCTGGAATTGGAGGTTTTAATTACGCCATTCAGGGAGACTATCTGAGCAGACAGAGCATCTCTGAGGTTTTTAGGACCTTGTTTAATGACCTCAGTTTTTTACTGGGTTTAGGAGGAGATAATTAATTGTCATCCAGGTCTTGATATCTCTGATGCAGGTATTAAGTTTCTCTATATGGTCATTCTGGTCAGTGTTGGCCTCCCGTCCGGCCTTCGCAGATTCGGGTGGTTCAGGACGTCCAAAAATGAAATGTGCAGTTGGGTAACGAAAATACACACAAGAGTTTGCATGAATTTTCAGACCTTTTGCAAAAGGGGAGAGGTGGAAAAACACGACCTGTTAGGCTCTGTGGCTGTCCGCTCTCTCTGTCCTCAAGGCAAAAAGGCTTTTTTATTATCCAGTAAGAGAAGTTGAAAACATACAAAATACGTCATTAGAATAGTGTGCTTTTGTCTAGTCTGCATTGCAGGTGTTGTGGCTCCATAAACACTCCAGTACAGAAAGAAAACAGAGACCAAAAGTCACAAACAGGCCTACTGGTGACCTCGGCACATTATCTGCTACTGAAGGCAGGAATCAAGCATATATCTGCAGTACAATACACACACCTTCATATATAGAATCCCTTAAATGCATAATAACAAGAACATAGAAAATATAATAGAACCCCTGTAATTCACAATGAAAAGATCATAGAAAATATTATGGAACCCCTGTTCACCTCAACATCAGGTTTAATGGATAAATACAACTGATTATCATCCGCATAACAGTGAAAATGAATGCTGAGTTTCCTGATCATGTTTCGTAAGGGCAGCATGTAAATCATAAACAGAATGGGTCCTAGAACCGAGCTCTGTGGGCCCCCATAGCTAACTCAAATGCAATGAGAGGACTGTCCATTTACATTAAACTGGTACCTATCAGATAAATAGGATTCAAAGCACTGGAGGACAGACCCTCTGATCCCTATGTCATGCTCTAATCTAATGGTGTCAAAGGCTGCACTGAGGTTTAAATGTGCAGAATAAGCATTCAGCACTCAAAGTTCTGTAATCAACAGGTCACGTCTGCACAGTTGTTTGGCAGTTTTTGGTGAATTTCTACTAAACAGGAAGAAAGTGTGGTTTCAGACTACAAACTCAACAGCTGCACACGAATCGCACAATAGAAGGAAGAGCAGTTTCCGCTCTGGTAAAATCAAGCATCTATAAAGAGTTCTTAAAAGGTCACTTTCATAAGCAAAGTGTTAGTGCAGCAAAAGTCTTCTTTGATTTGCAAGCAATGCACAAATACACTTAGGTCACTGACAGACTGCTTTCATCCCGAGTACATACTTTGTGTTGTTCATCTTTGGACATTTGTCATTTTACAGGGGTTGCCACAAAATAAAAAGCATGACGTTTTGGTATTATGTTCAATCAAACCTTGTGGTAGCAAACCGTGTGCCGTCCTCACTGTGCCGCAATCCCAGTCTTCCATCACCCAATAAATTTGGAGAATCTTTGTAAACCATGAACTCCATGAACTTGACTAAATAAGACCTATCTTTACTAGTGTTTTAGAACATCTTGAAGGTTTTTCGACCAATGGTTTAAGGCTAAGACCACAAACGTTTACTTCCATCTGATTGCTTTAAAATTATGAGCTGCTAGTTTTGTTCTACACACTAACTGATAAACTGCCAGAATGTGATACTGTGGGCCACATGTTCACTCTTTTAAACAGATAACATCATGTTGTAACAATGTAGTTGATCTCTGACCTTTTGGACATAAAATGCAACCACTTCTGTTACCTTTTATGAACATTTTTACGTCTTTTTCTTTTTTCTTTTACACCATATTTGAAGATTGACGATAAAATACAAATTTTGTATTTACAAAATACAAATTTTGTATTTTATCGCTTTAGTGCTCTGTGGTCATACACTTGTAAGCAAAAAAAAATACATTTTTTTTTTTAAATGCCATTCATACACGAAGGGAAAATAAATTTATAACTTAAGGGGGGAAAAAAGCTCAGAAATAAAGCCAAGAGTAAAAAAAGATAGGAAGGCCTCTCCTTATTCAGGGCAACAAAGAAGCATGCAGTGAAGGATAAGGTCATTATTAGTCAAACAAAATTTTCTTATGTACTTCCTCTAATTGTACGAACACATTGAGCATTTGATACATGCTCCTAAATGGGCGTTCTTGAATGTCCATTTAGCCTGTTGTGTTCACACTGGACAAGCAGGGATGGGGTTCTTCTATGTTTTCTTTTTCTACTGTTTCCTAGCGCCACCATCAACAGCTGGAACAGTCTCGTTGTGAAATGTTATATTGGTGCAAATCCCCCAAATCTTGTTCCAGGCTTTTTCTTTCACAGCTCTATTCCAATATGGTGTCACATAATTCTGGCGGGGAACAAACTACATTTATCAATATCTCCTCCATGATCAATTTTCAAATGGTTGGCACTTCTGTGAATTAAAAGTGACGCCATTCAAACGTCTCTGCCAATTCCAAGTCCCTGATTGATCAAAGTTCAACTGGTTTAACTTTCAACGCACGTTTAATGGCCGCACATTTTGTTTCTACAGTCTAGACTTGTGTGGTGATGCATGAAAATGAGTTTTGAACGAGGAAGCCCGAAACACGCATTGCCGAAAGCGGCGTTAAAGTAACCCAAGAGTTGCATCTAGATACAAAACACCCTTACAAACTGGAATGTTTGTTTTTTTAACTTCTTTAAATATTTCACTCAGAAAATTTCTACTTTGTTTGGAAAATATTCTCAATATTTTATATCAACCACCAAAAACTTTACACAACTCACTAAGAACATGCACAGTTTACAGAGTAAAATCTGTGACAGTGATGAGAGCAGCACTATGGTCTTTGACTTCTTACTTTCCCTTTTGTCATAGATTGTCTTCCTTTAATTCATCCATCAGCACTGGTTCAACCTCAAAAAGAAGACAAAAGTATGAGCGCTGCTGTAGCCAGAGCATCTACATCCTGACTCCAATTAGGGGAACAAACCACAGGGAGGTCTGTCCACCATCAAGAGCTCAAAGGTCAGCTGACAGGAAGGAAAGAGACAAAGCGGCCAGACAGACAAGGAGCACAGTAGACAAAATCAGAGTGAGCATTCACTCTGCAGTAATACTGACTAAAATAATAAGCCAAAGTCTCCCCTCTGTGTCTCCTTTAAACTCTAACTTTCACTCTGCGTGTCCCTGTCACCTCCTCAGTCTGTTTCCGCTCTCCTCCTCTGTTCTTTAGTTTTGTTCTATTTATGACTTCCTATGAAATTTCAGCGTCTCTTGCACAGTTATGTGGGCAATAAATCAGGCGCTGAAAAGTACAGCTGACAGGAGAGAGAGATGGGGAATCAGAGGGAGGCCTTCGCTGTTGTCTGAGCAACTGTTTAAAGGGCCACCTGAGAGCTTTAAAACTGAAACCTGCTAGAAATACAGTATTAGCCAGCATACGCACAGGGAGGACCAGCAGTGTGAAGCATTAAAATAAAATGGCAATGCGACAAGTCATCACTGTCAGCTCTTCTGCGTGACATAACACCAGCTTTCCTAACTCTTTCCAGCTGCAGTTTAACTCGTATAAAGAACACCATCAACATGTTTCCCTCTCGGTCTTCAGAGACACTCTTCATGACTGCAGCACTGTGCTCATTGGCACCTTCTTCTAGCTTGAGTGAGTTTGTCCAGAGCAGTTCAGCAGCTGCATGCTTCAGACTCGTACTGGACTCTGGGGTGATTAATTTTTGAAGTGTGTTGTAAAGGGCTATGAGATCCATAAATAGGAGAGTACACAACAGGCAATCCCCAGGTAGTCATGGTCACAGCACAGCTCACAAAGCACTATGGTCACATATAACCACAGCCAGGCTGTATAGTTGAGGCATTTTGAACATATTGCAATCAGATTTCACTGGGTTTTTGTGTGTTTGTTCTTAATGAGTAATATCCATGAAGACTAAGGTTGTGGTCTTTTTTTCATTGAATAAAATCTTTGGATCTCACAGGCAAACACTTAACTGGCGTGTCTCTCTAGAGTATTTTCTAAAGAAGTAAAAGGGTCATTTAAATAATGCCATGCGAATCTCAGAGAGAAAAGGAAACCACTGAAAGAAAGAAATCAGAAGAGGGGGGTTGGAGGACCCTGTTGTTTCATTAATATGCCCCTGAGAATATGGTGGCAGTGGCAGATGAATGAGAGGGAGGGTTATCAGCCCTTGTCTGTTAGAAAAGCTACCCCCCCTTCCCTCATCTCTCACTAGATTCAGGTCCATCAGGCCTCATTACTCTAATGGTAGTGGCAGTGATTAAGGCTTCCTGGCTGCAGACCCCTTTGTTTGCTCGCCCGTGCTTCCCTTCCATAAAGATGGTCTTCAGGATGCTTCTGCCTCCTTGCAGAAGGATGCAGTCCCGGCAGAATACACTAGACCTTGGAGTTATCAACAGGGGGCTGGGGCAGGTTATCACATTTGAAGAGGAGACAGCCAGGAACTGCTCAGGACCTGCAAGACTGCTGATAAAATAATTCTTAGAGGGAGTTTAGCTGCAACAATGCACATCTTGGAGTCTTTATCTCCTTCTGCCACTTATTATGAGGAGGCACACTTTATGTTTTGCAGAGTGTGAGCAATGTTGTCACACTGTATGCATATGTAAAGCAATAAAATGAACAACACACAAACATTCAAGCTCATTTAAGGACAACACCAGTCTTTTGACTAAACACAATGTATAAAATGTGTTTTATCATGTTTTAAGTGCTCTTTTCTGATTCTGTTGCCAAAATAAAGCAGTACTTGAGTTTCATTTCTAATACATGAGTTAAAACAACATCTTAAGAAATGCCAGGAGCTACCTCTGAAATAGGAACCATGCATGACATAAAGTAAAAGTGTTGACATTCATTGTTCTTTGTTCAACACAACTAAAGCAATCCCAGCTCTTGATTAAATGAAGTGAGACTGTCTGCCTGGCCTTCTTTAGTTTCACTCAATCCAGTCCTCTTACTTGCTCCTTCATTCATAATGGATAGCTCTATGGGTTTCTGTCACCAAGAGTCTATGAACGACAGGAAATCCACCCATGCATTCAAGACACCAGTGGTCAGTGGCAATAAATCCACTTGTTGTGGAGGAATGGGACACATGGAAATCAAATGGTAAAAGATTTCAAAATTTGTTCAGTTGTGAGCACACAAAAAAACGTGAGTTGCAATTCTTAGAAAACATTTTTAGATGATTAAATCAAATTGAGTGGCATGTTTTAAGCATTTTAATGAAACTGGATGAAATGTCTTTTCATAAAAAGAACGTCCAGCTGACCGTTGCTTTATACCTTCTACTTTGATGGAATCCACCTGGATAAAGGAGAGTCTACAGAAACATTTTATTAAATTGAAACAACTCCGAATTCTAGGATAGTTTGGCAAATTTTCACATCATACTGATTTCACGATTTGAGAAAAACTAACTTTGAGAGAAACTTTAATTGTCAGGTTGAAAATAAAAGGAAAACATAGTAGTAAGGACACTCTTATCTTGCATCATCAATTACTGTGTAACATAGTTTAGATTAGCAGGATTATAGGTAAAATGTTTCAAAAAATTAAATAAATTGTTAATATTGGAGCTTTACGATGATGGATTCCCATCTTTTGAGGGAGCAGTGAGCTTGTCCAGAGCAGTCACGGTCACACTTGGAAACCATTTGGTTGCTTAACCCAGTGTCTTTCCGCACTGGGTCCCATTTTTAGAATCTTTGGTATTACTTAACTGTTAATTTGAACCCACAACCTGTGGCCAATGTTTCATTATATCAGAAAAAAAATTGGTTATGTTGTTTAAATGGCATCTTTGTATCACTTCCTGTTATTAAAAAGTTTAAAACTGCAATGCTAATCATTTCCTTCTTTAAACTTTTTTGAACAACACCCTTTTTTCATAGGAAAGTTTGCCTCTGCCTCTGGCAGATTATTTGCCAGAGGCCTTTGCTGACATCAGGTGCATTGTTGTTCTGCAAAAGGCCGGAAATGTAATAGTCTCTTCAAAATGCTTATTGTTGCGTGCGCCCCTAACACCCCAGGAGGACCATCAGCTGCCAGACACTACAATCTGAAAGTGACGACCAAGCAGAGCAATGTCCGTCATGGGACACCATCAAAAACAGCACGTGTACACAAAAGCAAGTAAACAAGCATCAACAACAAAGGTAAACAAAGAGGGGTGTGTGTTTGTCCCACATCTGAGGTGTGAGCAGCAGACCTGAGGACCTGTGCACAGCTGTTCTTCCTGTGCTGTCAGTAGGCTTCACCAGACAAGGCCTGTCCCTGAGGCCTGAACAGGGAGGCCTGCACATAGTCTCACATCTGGACGACACAGGAGAGAGGAATCCTTCCCATACTTTTTATCTTGCTGCCTCTCTTTCTGTCTCACTCTATCCATCTTTGTCTAGATTTGTAACTCTCACTTTACCCTCCTCTTCTCTCTATCGCTCTCCTGAAAGGTCCACAGGTCACACTCACCAGGGAAAGGATGATGAACAGCTCCACAACTGAGCCAGCTGACTCTTCAGCAGCAGTGCTGTCCCCTTGCTCCTTATTTCCACATCCTCCCCCTTGTTTTACCTCATCAAATCTCCTTATTTTACCTCCCCCTCACCCCAGCTTGGCAGAGATGTTGAGGGGGATTTTGCATGTGCAAGTGAAGACTTGTGTAGCACAGGAGTGACAGTCAGTATTTTCCTTTTTTTAACATTAGATCCTATTGCTTTTTTATCTAAAAGAAAAAAAAAGGGAAATCTACCTGTACCTCTCTTTGGATTTCAACCACCTGTTTTATTATGTTTACAGCTCCATAAGTTTGTTTTTAGAATTCAAAACATTTAATGTATATAAAAACTGGACTGAACCTCCCACTTGCACTCCAAAAAGGAAATATCCGTTGGCTCCAAGAAGCCAAAATCCGATGGACTTCTATTGAGAAATAAACAGCTACTACTCTGTCATTCTACTTGGTCAGAATAACTATTCTTACTCTGCTACAACATATTCTTGCTTAACCCATTATTTTAGTACAATAAATTCAAATTATAAACTGACCAATCAGATTCCTCAATGCCAAATGTTCCAAACCTTTGATTTACAAATTCTCCCAATCCCTCTTTCAAATAATAGGGGTTCGGACTTCAACAATCTCACTCCTAATGAGCAAAGGTGGTCGCCACAGAAATATTGACTCTGACCAACTCCGGCAAAACACTGCTTACTAAGGACATCTGACTCCAACATTGGAGGCGTCCGTATCGCGAAAAAATGGCAACTGAATTGACTTTATTTTGTTGGAGCTGGAACCAAGTTGTTTTGTATGGGTGACGTCTCACTCACTCCTTCTGGTTCTCCTGGACAGTCAATGGTAAAAGCGGTAAAAGTCAAACAATAAAATGTCAGAAAAAGCTCACTTAGCTGGAAAAAGTTGCAATCTTCACACATGCTGTATTGAAATGACTAAAGATTTTGGCAAAAGAGTCATCCTTCTAATCTAGGACTTTTAGGTCTTTGTTTTGACCTCTTTGTAAAGGTGTACAGTCCTCTGCCTGCTCAAAAAAACTGCGTGTCACTCTCCACACTGACTTTGTTTTTACTCCCACGAGAGACAGAACTTATGCTTAAGCCTCTGTAATACTTTAAAGAGCTGCCATAACCTTCTGTTACTGCTCCGATTCTTTGTTCTTGTCTCTTGCTTGATAAGGCATGCCAGCCGCCAAGGTCATGGAGACAGGAAGGAAAAAGAAGAAGTGGGGGCTGGGGGTATTTCTCTCCGGTGTAAATGAATAGTTCCATCTCTCTCTAGATGAAGAGGAAGAACCTCATCAAAATGTTGTCTCCTCACCTCACAAAACAAGGCTACATTCAAGTCAGATGAATGAGAATTGCCATATGCAAAATCATAATTACAAGCTCATATATTTCCTCCAGCACTGGGAGCAACTTTAACAGGCTTCGGTTGGTCTTTTAGCTAAGAGATGATCCTGTAAGCCCTTTTCTTGTCTGCCATCTGAGATTGTTGTATTCCAAGGGGGTATCAGGGCTGAAAGGACTGAATTTAACAAACCTAATTATCATGCTTTAATTAGTATCAGGGGTAAACCTCTGTGGGACACCTGCAGACTTAATTTATATCCTGACAAGCTGGGAACAAGTGTTAATGTGCCGTATTTATGATAATGCCCCAAAGTGTACAGGAGGAGCAGAAGGAGGCTCACCTCAACTCTTTCAGAACAAAGTGAGAAGCAGGTAATTACAGGGAAAGAGGGTGAAGAGCTCTGGGATCAATTCAGTCCCACTGTTGATATATTGAAATTAAATGACAAAACATGACGTTCACGGTACAGACAATAATTCATTTCTAAGGGTCTGAAATCAAATGTATCTAAAAGGAAGGCAAGAAAGCAAAGCCCCCCGATGTCAAAAGATGTTTGACTACAGAAGAGCTAACAGGACAAAAAAAGAAAGCTAATTATTGATATTTATTTAATCTATGCTATTATTATTATCGTGCTATTAAAAAAAATACTGAATATGGTGAACAAAATCTGGCTTCAAAATATCTGTGAGCACAAATAAATGGGACGATTGTTGTCCTATTAAAGATAGAAGTGTCGTTTATCCGTTTTGCTACCACAAGCAAACCTTTGCAAAATAAAAAAAATAGGTTAGCAGGCCAGAGGAGAAACCTGGGAAATTGCGCATGTGCTGTATACCGGCTTTAGACATCGTTGAAAACCACAGACTTCTGGCTGGCTCGAGTGTTTACGCAAAAAAGGAGACATTTCTAATAATCATTTATAGAGGTCACGTAGCAATTATTACTGTATTTCGTCCTTAAATTACTTAAAAAACAGAAGAGGTTTTAAAAATCACAGTGACAAAAACATGTGTAAAAAGTAACTCCAACTTTTACATTTTCTTGTGTTTTAATCCAGATTTCCTGTTTTATCTTTCCATACTTTTCTATTCAACACCAGTTGTTTAAATCTATAGAAGTTTGACCATCTTAAAATAAAAAGATGTCAACATAAAAAAAAATGTTTTTTTTTTTTGTTTCGTCTTCTGAAGTGCAGCAGTTTTTAACGTGGGGTTTGACACATCATCAAAAGCATTATGACTTTTGACTATCGCTACAAATCTTATGCGTGTACACTTTGAAGTTGCTCCTGTGTGGGATACAGTGTAGTGCATGAATAGTAATGTGGTATTACAGTAATTATTCATTGTTGGATTTCTAATTTCACAAGTTCTCATTGGGAGAAAGATGCAAGGTTCGATATGTTTCACATGTCATTTTTTGATGTTTTTTTTCTTCTCTGAGATCTTTGGAACAGTGGGCAGGCTGACACTTCACCCTGTCAAAGTAAAAGTATTTTGTTTAACTGTTTTTACATACCGTGGGCTGACCTAGTTCTTTGTTTTCTGAATCTTTGAACTAAACAGAAGCCAATAATGTAAGCAAAATACAAAAGAAGTGAAAACTTGAAAGTAACTTTCATTATCAGTAGTTATTCTGAGTGCAATGATAGAGTTTCACACATTGAATGTTTTAGATCTTTCACGATCCACCTTAAACTTTAAGATCTCTCATTTAGCCCCATCAACAAACAGTATTATATCATTTTTGTTTTTGTTTTAAATCAGTATTTTATTTAGCTGAACTGTGGGTCATATTTGATCCCAAAGAATTTACAGTTTAAGCAATAAAGTTATTTACTCTTGCCCTGAAAATCCTAGTTCAAAGTTGGAGTCTTCCCCTGGCAGGAAGATGGATGCCCTGGAACTCTTGATGATCCATCATACAATGAAAGCGGAGGTCATTACAGAGGTGAGTATGGCTCACGTCGGATTTCTGTTTGTGAAAGGCTGAGTGGGGGAATAATGAGCAAGATCTTTTTAAGGTTTCCGCCTTGAAATATTATCGTTAAATCGTCTTGATTCTTTTGGAAAGTAAAGTAAATGTATGTGTGGAGATGATTATTTGTCGAATATAATAGCCAAAATAAATCTACAAAATGTTATAATACTGTGCGAATAGTAAAATAAAATGTATGTTATTTCCGAAACCTAAAAAAAAAAAGTTCAAATTCTTGAGTGTGCAACAGGCAAAGTAGTTCAGATGGTCCCTTTATTTGCTCATGTACCTGTTAGTTTAAATTGAAATAAATGCATGCTTCTAATTAACAAGTTTAATTTGATTTTCTTTACATTTAATAAGATCTGAATATTTAAAGCACATAAATACAGGGTCAGGCGTGAAGAAACAGTGATGGATTGATGTTTTTATCATAGCGAGCAGTTTCTCCCCTTATGCGTGTCTCATCCTATTTTCTGCTTGGTTTGTGGTCACAGGACCACCAGCGTGTGCCTGAAGCTACACGACAATTTTTATTCTGAGAAAAAGAAGTTTCTGGTTTTTAATTACTAGAATATATATATATATATATATATGTATATATATATGTATNTTATTTGTCGAATATAATAGCCAAAATAAATCTACAAAATGTTATAATACTGTGCGAATAGTAAAATAAAATGTATGTTATTTCCGAAACCTAAAAAAAAAAAGTTCAAATTCTTGAGTGTGCAACAGGCAAAGTAGTTCAGATGGTCCCTTTATTTGCTCATGTACCTGTTAGTTTAAATTGAAATAAATGCATGCTTCTAATTAACAAGTTTAATTTGATTTTCTTTACATTTAATAAGATCTGAATATTTAAAGCACATAAATACAGGGTCAGGCGTGAAGAAACAGTGATGGATTGATGTTTTTATCATAGCGAGCAGTTTCTCCCCTTATGCGTGTCTCATCCTATTTTCTGCTTGGTTTGTGGTCACAGGACCACCAGCGTGTGCCTGAAGCTACACGACAATTTTTATTCTGAGAAAAAGAAGTTTCTGGTTTTTAATTAGTAGAATATATATATATATATATATATGTATATATATATGTAT
>CM074489.1:25738430-25880930 GCA_037389245.1 Oryzias sinensis
TATATATATATGTATATATATATATATATATATATATATATATATATATATATATATATATATATATATAATTTTCTCTCTTTTTACAAAGAAGAGTCCCATGAATGTAGGAAATGTTGATGTAAAAGTAATCACTTTTATCTGAGATTGAAATATTTCTAAAATGCTCGTTTTAGGTTTCATTTGTTGGCTCTGCTTAAGCTCACTTGTCAGTGTTCCTAACAGTTGCTGGAAGCAATTTCTTTCATTTTACTTCACCACTTTAATATTTCTTGAGGGCTTTTTATATACATGTGTTTTTTTTGTTTGAATGGATCACCTTGACAAACACTGAAACAAGTCAAATAAGGAAAACAAAAAAAACTTTTTTTTTTTTATATCAAGCTTAATTACCCATTAAAATGAACACTATTTATTGTTGATTATGGGCAAAAAAATATCTTTGTTCTAAAAATTGCATGCGACTATTTTGTTCTACAATTTAACAGGAGTCTGAGGTTTTGCTTACAGTAATTGATGAAGCCACACCTTTCTTCGCAGCCTCTGAAATTCTAAGAAAATTTCGTCAGAGAACCTATAGAAACATTTCCTTAGCTAATATGTAGCTATCACACTCATTTGTCCTCACGCCCACAAAACCAGAACGAGTACATTTGGTTTACTGCAACGGAAATGTGTTGACATGACTTTTTTAAGCTGACAAAATGATATATACATATATATTTATATTTATTTTCTTTACAACTTCAAGATGTGAGCATCAGCATTGAAAATGTAATGGCTTGACTGAAGTCAACTGGTGATCCTTCCTACATTCAACCCGGCAGCTCCATTTGAGGTTGTCAAGACCTGGAGGTGCCAGAACAGGAGATTACTCTTCCTTTAGCCCTGTCTGCACCACCTTTGTGAGGCAGCGTTATTTATGCCAGTATCAGGTATTGACAGGTTGCTGTGAGGCCCGGACTGGGAGCTCTTTGGTCTGATTGTGAACAAGAGAAAAACTGGATTGAGTAATCAGGCTCTTGGCAGCGATACAGAAGCGCTCCAGTTGAGCCGAAATGCTTCACAGCCATTTCTACTGCTGCTCCCTTCTGTCCAGGAGGCTTATCAACCAGACAGATTTCGGAGGCCTTGAGCTGTGGAGCGAGTCCATCCACATGCAGACATCCCAGACTTTTCCTCAGACAATTGACCCTCTACCATTAGGAGCATTTCTGTTAGGAGCATTCATGTCTCTGTTTTTGAAGCTTGAAGTGGGGAAAGTTTACAGTCTCTGCCAATAGCACCCCTACATGTAGGTCTGCCCTTGTATAGACACATATCTGACTGCAGGCACTTGTATGCTCTGAACGCCTGTCATGTGATCATGCTTTCGGTTCGTCTTGGCATTAATTATTGACTCTGAGTTTAATTTAAAAAGGCGGACGCGCTGTAAGCCATGGGACACACCGTTTTAAATAATGCATTTGGCCCATTCAGAGGTAATCATATTGTCATTGATTAATATACATCAGTGCTTTGGAGCGTACCTGATGCGTGTGGGAGTCAGGCTCTGGATATGATAAAACTTGGCGCTGAGAGGAGGTGTCAGGGCGGGAGCATCTCCAGGGTCCCATGCTCCTTGTCTGATGTTTCAATCACAGTTTAGGAGCCGTGATGCATGGAGGCATGCACTATCAATTGGCTGGATAACATGAGGAGCCCTAGAGAATCACAGCCAGATAGAGGGGAGAAAGAAATTCAGTCAGGCAGAGAAAGAAGTAGATAAAATCATAGCAGGAAAGACAGAAATTAGGGAAAAAAAGATCAGAATAGCTTGATTTAGGCTGAAAGTGATTTTTTTGAGAAGAATTTGTTTTGAATAGGGTAGTCAGTGGAAAACACACATGCACACTTACAAACCCAGAAGCTATGTCATCCTGAGTTTAGTTTAGACAAACAAAGATCTTTGAAGAAAGCTAAAGCTGCAATAAGGTGAGGCTGCTCCCGGTGATGAAAAATTCATAAACTGGTTACCTAGACACCATTCAGAGAGCACCAGAGTTTAGACACATGAACCAATTACTGTCTAAAATTCAACTAGTTGGACACAACACATGCATTTTGATAGCTGTGAACTTAGACACACTTAGACCGGTATGAAGTCATGCCTCCCTTTCTCTCTCACACACTCGTGCATGCACACACACAATCCCTACTGGAGAGATAAACAAATCCTGTCCAAGAATCTCTTCCTTCAGGAGTTTGTGAAAGCTTTGGCAAGCTTGAGTGAATATGTTGTTTTTGTTAATACATAAAGATTAGGCAAAGAGTCTCCAGGCTCCTTTCTCTCTTTTGCATCCTGTACCTCTCCCCCTCTCCTTTCATCCACCTCCACCTCCTTTCTCAGTCTGGAAAGAGGGGGTCTTGTCAGACAGCCTCTATCTCACGTATTGAGTTCTAAGAGGTGCAGAGTAAACCGCCTGAATGCTAGGAGGCTTGTGTCTCACTTGCTTAAAACGGTTTTGCCTGCTGGAAAACACTCTTTGACAGCAGGTTTGTATGTGTTCTGCTGTATGTCTGACAGGAACAGAGGAACAGACTGCACCAGATACAAAATAGCACCACATGCAGATGCCTATCCAGTCCAAGCAAACCTCTTGGGCTGAGCAAAAAACAATATAACAAACCCAGGTGGGACAGTCAGTTACGTGTGGTTTATTCTGGTCTGTTTATGGGGCTTTTTCTGTTTGCAAACCACAATGGGATGATACTCATGTGAGTAATGTGGAAATGGTGACCTAACAAAAATGGGTGGATGTAGAATGCGCTTTTATCTCAATCTTGTGGCATTGCTAAAGTGGTGGTATGTGTAAGGAGTGTGTAAAAGTAGAGCATTTATTATGAGGCCCTAGGTCTCTTCATCTGATATGGGCTACCTGGTCCAAATACATTGGGTAATAAAGATAAACATTTCTAAATTCTTCATTTATTTCTTGTATTTCTTTAAATTGCTGTGGCTGTAGTTTATGTTCGATGTGTCAGGGCCACCATAAAAAAATAAAATAAAATGAAAACAGAAGAATAAAGCTGTAAAATTCTGAGAAAAAAGTTATAAGTTTACAAGAATAAAGTTTTAAATTTGTATAGGAAAAAGTTTTAATTCTACAAAATACATTTGTGAATTTATTTTACAAGCCTCTTCATAATTTTTCTCATAAAATTATGACTTTCTGATAATTTTACAACCTAATTCTACCATAAAAAAAGATTTTTAAAGTAACCACAATACTCCGTTTTATCAATGCCCTTTTTAGTTTTGTTTTAAATCATAAATGTATTCCTTCGGTTTAAAAAAAAAGGCTTGGAAACTTCAAATGTTGATCGAAAAAAAGATGCTAACTTCACTTTGTGTGAAGTCACACTGACACGTCACTCTCTTTCTATTAACTTTTATCCCCTCAACAGGCCTGTGAGCCACTCCAGTCGCCCCCTAACCAAAAGCTTTTGATCATCTTAAGTGAGGAAGAGAAAAAAGGCCAAATCACATCAGAAGCAACAACAGCTGCACGTAAAGAAGTTCTCCACTGAACAATGGAGCTGCCACGAGCATCACCTCTGCCTCCCAGCTGAGCCACACAGTCAGAGTGTAACCAATCATTTGGGACAAAGTAGACGCATGGATGCCCAAAGTGCAGCCACCATAATGTAATTGTCATTGCATTGCCTTCCAATGTAAAAGGCATATTTTTTCTGGATCATGCAGGGATCAGAGTGTAGATGAATAGGTCTGCGGGCTCATGTGGCAACTTTAAACTGATTTAAAGGAGTACATTAAGATGCACTTTGGAAGAGTGGTGTTATTCAGGCATCACAATGGAGGTCCACTGGAATGATGCCCTGACACAATCAAAGGCCAGCATTTCAGACTAATGTCAATTCACTATAACATTATCAACGCAAAAAGTGGCATCCGAATATGTTTACTGTTGAAGTGATGTTATCTCTTTTTTAATTGAAAACATTTAAAAACACAGAAAATATAATTAAAATAAAGTAAAACGATGTAAAATGTATACATTTATTGTAACAGAACAAACTGCAATACAATGGAATAAGAGAAAAGAAATCACAAAATAAGAAAACCAGAAACAGAATTAAACTGACCTGATAAGGATTTAATAGTTGGAAAACAGCACTGAAAAAAGACAAGGGACATTTCACAAATCATGTGTCAAGTCAATGTCACATAAAAAAACCTGGTCTGAAATGTCCCAAAGAGGGGCCACAGGGGAAACTGTTAGTAATCTATTTGGGCCCACTCAAGTTGAAATAAATAAATATTATATAAAAACAATTGGAGAAGTAGATCAGTTCCTTGCAGTAAATGAACTTCCACTTTGAGGCAGTGTGGAAAGCTCAAATGATGAATTATCTGCAGGACTGTTCTTAAAAATGATTGATTACACACTGACAATTTTAACAAAATAAACAAACACTTACCACAAAATGCATAATACACCTCTCACAACATCCAAAATGAAATGATTGAAACATTGGCCAAAATGGTATTAAAAAAAAATCAAGGATAATTAGAACAATGTAGATTCTGCTGGGTTTTGCATCAAAAGTGATGGAGCAGAGAGAACATGTCAGTCATAATTAGATTTGACTTCAGATTTCAGGTTATAGTGCAGCTGAAATTCTCAGTCAGTGCTATGATGAAGCTTCTGTCATGAGTGGGGTCAGGGGTGGGGTTCCGGCCCCTTACAAAAGAAGGTAAGGAAGGATATCCCTTATGTATATCCACTGCTATAACCACCAGCTACATCAGGCAGTGGTCCATACATAAATAAGCAGAGCCATGTGCAAAAACCTTTTTTGATCTGTCAGGATCCCTACACTCTTTTTTTCATCATCATTATGTGTCACAGAACTATGATGTTCCCTCCCAAAAATGACTGTTGGAGATCAGGTGGACAAGCCATCGTGATGCGACCAAGTGCCTTGTGGAGAATCAGGATGCCATTATGAGTATCCTGTCAGAGGTAACAGAGGACAGAGCTTCTGCTGCTGACATCTGCACAGAGGTATCAGGGTTACTGATGATGTTAAGGGTGCATCATTTCTTTGAAACAGGAAAGTTTCTTCTAAAAGTTTTGTGTTCCTTGAAGTCTGCAAATGCCAGGCTGCAGGCTCATTCTGTTGACCTGTGCTGTGCTTCAGAAGTAGTCAGTGCATCTATGCAGGCTCTAGAGCAGATGAAGGATGAGGAGAGAGAGACATTAGCCAGCATGTCTACACCATCTGCTAAAATGAAGAAAACAATGAGCTCAGTGTTCACAGGTAGTGCTGTTATGTCCAGTGCGGGACATACAGAAGACTCCTTGACTCCTGACCAGGGTATGAAGAGAGCTCTTCTCAACATTTTGGACATAGCCATTGTAGAGATGGAGACAATATTTTCCAAAAGCAATCTTGACCTCATGAAAGCTGTTAATTGTCTTCAACCTCAATGTCCCTCTTTTCTGGATGTTGCCATGTTAAGTCCTCTGCAGAAAATGGCAGTTCACAAAGACTGATGCTGACGCCAATGTGGAGTTTGCATTGTTTGCAAATATCTACATGGGTATAAGGATGCCTTTCCTCAGCTCCATCATATGTACAGTATGTGACCTCCATTGTGAGTGGTGAATCATCTGCATCATGTGAAAGCTCTCCCTCTACTTTGTCTCAAATTCGAACCCCCTTCTGCTGCACGATGTTGACAAGAAACATGGATATGGACTTATTTGTTAGGACCTTTCCACACAAAAACAGGTGACTAATTCTGTAATGACTGCGTGTTCTGAACTAAATAAACAGTGACAAAAAACATAAAAAAGAAATAAAAGAAAAAAAACTAAAACAAATAAATAGCTAAACAGGTAGACAGAATTTAAAATAAGTAAATAAAAAAGTGACAAAAAGTACATAAAAATAAAGTAAAAAGACAAACAAAACTAAACTAAAGATAAAAAAAAATAAATAAATAAATAAAAGTGACACAAAGTATGTAATGAAAAAATAAAATAAATAAATAGTATGTTTAAAAAAATTAAAGACAGAACAGAGATGGATGAACAGACAGGCTTAAAATTACTGCATAAATGTAACTAAAAGTCACTCACTCACTCACTCACTCACTCACTCACTCACTCACTCACTCACTCACTCACTCACTTTCTGTCACTTTTTCCCGGATACATACTGTGAATTGCAGGTGTATTTTGAGCAATGAAATATTGCCTTATAAATCCCTTATAAAAATACTTAGAATACACTTCAAAATAGTGTTGTCAGAATATATCTACATTGAGCCACAGTCTCCTTCTTCATTAGCCCATGACACCTTTAGCTTATGGTCAGAGCAGGAGCAGTGTCTAATGTGTAATGAAATTTGCAAAGAAGAGCCACTTGGTATGCCAGTGATGCAGCAGCAGGTCCTCATGCTCAGTGAAAACCACACGTATGCTTTTATAGATTGCATAATGGCTTGCATGAAAATGGTTTCACACAAACATAAATCAAATGTCAAAATACAACCGGAGCAAGACAATTCCCATGGTGCACACATAGACACACATCCCTTTACACATACACATATGGCAGATAAGCACGCTTAGAGGATTCAGCCCTCTAAAGAGGGCTCATGTTGGAGTGTGTAAATTTTTGTACCATCAAGTACATAATTATTTATTGGGGAAACCATAAATTATTCATTAATTACAAATAGCTTAATTATAGCAGATCTTTAATTTAAAGGGCGTCCTTGAAGTTCACAAGCGTGGAGTATCTTTAGCAAAGAGATATTTCTTTGTGGATACATCAACTGTATGACGTGCAGCAGTTTGACAGCCACATGATCTACTATTAGAGGAAACAAATCCACTCACCCTAAAAACCATAACCGTAACCTAACTAAACACAACACTTAAGATAAATTTTAACTTCGAAAATTACTTTTACGTTTTTTTGACGAGCTTCACTAAAAATATCCCCACAACTTGCAACTAAAGGCAACAAAGGTTTTGCTGGCACACAGACAGAAAATGCATGAAAATGTATGTGTCTGCACTATAATATTGACACAAACCCAGCACAACATTCAGACATAATCTCACACATAAACACACACACTCCCAGCAGGCAAGAAGGGTAATTCTTATCCATTGCAGATGGGAGAGTGTGCACAGGGAATTGGGTGCACCCCTGTGGCACAGGTGCCTACAGTCTTGTGGATGTCTGTTATCCTCTTCTATTAAATCCCATAAAAGAGGGAGGTTCTCGTGTAACAAGATACATCTGACTATCAGAACATATTTAATCCCACATATCTTGTAGAAATAAAGTTCTTATACTATATACATCTGTGACCATGAGATTGGAAGGACGCAGCAGCATACTAGGGGACGCTGGCCGCAAGTGAGACACTGTGCTACACAGCAGATCAGAACCAGTCACACCTGTGTTGCAAAAGCTTCCGACTCTCCAGAGCACACGGAGGTCATTTTAGGTGCTCTGCCAAGCCCAGTAAGCCCTCTCCCCAGCCCTCATAAAGATCCATGAGAGAAAATCACAAAGCGCATAAATAGATATAAGAGCCATAAGAAAGAAAACAAGTCTGTGTAAAAATAAAGAGATTTTCCCTTGTTTCTTATTCCTCCTCTCACACACACATTTCTTCAGTCTCCTCTGTATCAGATTAACGTATGCCCTCAAGCCACAAAGCAGCAAGTCAGGTTTTCCTACTGGAATTGTTAAAGCAAGGTTTAGCATAGAGTAAGAAAAAAGGCAGCTTATGAAAGATTACTTAACCATGATAGCAAATAATCAGGAGCTAATTCATTGTGTGTCCCTCTCTTATAGGTCTCTAAGCCTCCTTATTAAGAGGCTTACATCTGCATTTGCTAGTGATGAGGGCGCTTCTCCTCTTGGAAAGTTAAGCAGTGCATAGCAGACACAGTCAGCTTTAACATCAGATTCAAAGACGGTTTAATTGCTTTGCATATCATGATTATTTTACTAATAACCACCATCTCCTGAGACCACATCCTTTTGTGCAATTTTCATTTCGCCATTTGATAAATGTAATTATTAAAGTTTGTCTTGTAGTTTTAACAAAAAAAATGATGTCTTTATACAGGGACACTTCTATGTTGCCATATTTGTTTTAATGACTGAAATTTGCATTACTTATCAAGCAACAAATGTAATTAGACAGGTTTTATTCAAAAATTTACAAATATTTTCGTTATTTTTTTCTTGCTCATTTTTTATGTCAGGAAGGTTTTAGTAAAATTGTTTCCATTTTATTCTTTCGCAAATCAGTTCTATAAAAATAAAAATAAAATAAGTGTAATTATGTGACCTCTAGTGGCCATTAACAAGGTCAATAGGTCGAAGAACAAAAATAAATAAATAAATTAAAATCTTGCATAATAGTGCAGAAAGGTAAAAAGATCATGTTTCCATACAGTATGTGCATAAAAGGTGTCGGGAGATTAAATTTATATTCATTCATCAACACTGATCTTTTCACTCGTACAAATCCCTCTCTATGTTTATATTATATCTATTTAAAGTCCTTAGTTTATGTAAAACTAAAATTTTAAGTATTCTTTTTTTCCATTACATGCATTTTAACATAAAGACACATTTGGAGATTAATGGCTGCAGGTGCACCCTTGCACGTTTTAAAAGTCCATACATATGTGTCCAAGTCTAATTAGTTCTTTTTATCATTTCAATGACAAATGCTGAATTGTGTGCTGCAGAATTTTATTGCTGCCTTGTATGGATATACATAATGCACCAGCAGGAAGACCCTCATCCATGTAGCCCAGACCTCACCATAAATCAGGCTAAATTCCCTAGAAAGAAGAATGCAGGAGGACACTGTACCCAGCACTAAAATAGTATCACCCACGGCTACCTCTGATTGAATGTTTTATCACAGAAAACCCTAAGTGGCGGAAAAAAGAAACTAATTCATTCATCCTGCTCAAGTGAAGTACTATAACAACCATGTCATTCCTCTGAGATTTTGCCATTTCAAAGCTCTTTGATTTGTCATGTTATCCCATGTCTTTTCATCCTTTCTTCCCTCCTCTTTACAGTGTGGTGGGTAAAGTATGCTGCAATTCAGCTTCTTTGAACCCCCTTCGCTGTTTCACCTATTGAGCATCTGCCACGGCAGATCCATGGCCACAAGAACTCATCATTCCTCTTCAGTAAAAGGATAAAATAAGTATGTGTCCAGTGCAGCTAAGGAAGGGCATGGATATCCATCAGCAATGCGTGTGATGGATCGCAGCCGTGTCTAGGATGAATAGTCATGCAACATAAAATACATTGAGGCCAAAATGAGCAGGAATATACATTACATCCATTTAATCATCTGCCTGTGTTAGGAGGCAGGCAAGCGTTGCTTTCTCTAGTCATGGTGTCTGCAAAAGGCTTTGCATAGATTAATTTTGTTTAGAGATGTGGGAAATGCAGCTGCAAAACACTTGCCAACAAGAGAAGGCGTTTCTACCTATATTCTAAAAGCACGAATGCCGACATTGAGGAAGAGAAGAATAGATTACGGTATAGCTGCACACATAACTGTCTGCAAGAATACTCCAATAGAGCTCTTAGTCCATGTCCCAGTTAGTCCAAAACTGTCTTCACATCTGTTTACCACTTGTAGAATATTGAGCATTTTGCTAGCAGTTTTCTAGCATTTTAGGGAAGTTATCCAGTTGAGACAATTGAACATGTTGTATCTGTGAGTCAAAAAATGATCAAATAAAGAACTTTTAACAAAATAAGGCCATTAGGGGGGAAAAAACATGGGAAACCCATAAAGTGTATGCTGATTTAAAATCAGATTTACGCCCCTTAGCACGTAACAGTCTTGATGCCCAAGGCTTTATTTAACCTCAGGGTTAAAGAACTTGCAGCCTTTTACACTGAGATGAAATTGGGCCATTAAGGTCATCCTATATAAATGTATTCATGAGGTGTGATTTGCATGAATGGAAAACAGGGCTGGGAGACAGAACAGTTGGAGTAAGCTCTGCAGCGATGATGTAATTGATTGTGATCAGCGATCTTGTCTTAAATCAGTTTTACAGGAGTTGTCATCTGCACTTCATTTACAGGACAGCTAGCTTCTCTTAGTACTGAAATGCAATCTTAAGCAGCACGGCTGCTGGGTTGCATATTAAGTTTCAATTGCCAGAAACCTAGCTTCTACTTCATAAAGAATGAGAAAAATCTATATTTCTTAGGATTTACATTTAAAATTATTCATATTTTAATTAATTTAATTTAACAAGAGCATTAAAAGTGGGGTGAAAGTCAAAAATAACATCAGAAAGGCTACTTTTGATAAAAGAGACAGCTTCTGTCATTCTTTCATTACAACAGTATAAAGACAGATTTTCTGTAAAGTGAAGGATTGGGTTGAACAGTATCTCTATGCTCATAAAGACTGGAAAAAAGGAGTAATGGAAATGTTCTTAAACTGACTTGATGCTATTCTTTGAAATCAGAAGGAATTTGTAGTTGAGGTGTATAAATTAATTTGCAGTGTTGTGGGTTCCAGGCTACAGTTAACGCATACTTTTCTATGAGTGGCGTGGTAAAGTTGTCTTCTCCACATGGACTTTGGAGCTGCTCTCACTTCTGTCTCAACTGGAAAACCCCAGTGCCTAGCTGAAGGAAGAGAAGGCAGGGCTGAATGAAAAACGATGGTGTCACAGCATTGTTGCAAGGTTAGCACACCCGCTAATGGAGTTGTGCTAGGGCAGGGCACCCTGAGGATCGACCCCACCAAAAGGGGCATGTAGGAATCCAAGATAAAGTACTGAAGGGGGCACAGCACTGGCCCAAGCCCCTCTAGTAACCATTAAAAACTCACATGCACAGATAGACACCCACACAACCCTCCACCACAGGCTGTCACATCCTTTCGCATTTATAGCTGACCATCACACGCAACCAATTGAACCCGGCTGCTCCAAATAAAACAATGTGTTTGACGCAGCATTATTCAGTGTTTATAAAAAGGTTGGCTGATATGACACTGTAACTGTACCCTGCCAAAGCTAGAATGAAGTGAATTGCCTATAGAATAGAGTGCTCATTAATTCATGTGGGTGGACTTTTTAGTTAACACTCAAAGCAATGATGTACAGTATATTGGGATTTGGGAGAGATTGCTCTAAGACTACAAATAAATGTGTTTCCCTTTATTCAATTCCAAATTCAATTCATCTACAAAATGTTTCAGGTAAATTTAACACGATGCTGATGCAGAAATTGATCATTTTTCAGAACACCAGTCTGCAATAGGAAGCTGTCCAAAGAGCTCATGGAAGCACATGGTTTCACAGAACCAAATAAAGCTCAATATTCTCAGAAAGTACAAAAAGAGACCTATGGCGTGTATGCATGCAAACCGTGCAAGCCAAGAAACAGTTCAGTCAACAGATTCATTACGAAAAAAGGGATGGGATGAGGTCAGTTTGGCCAATGCCGAGTTTACTTATTCTGTTTTATTGGAAGTGCATGTCAGATACTTTTGGAAAGTGACAAAAAATATGCTGTTTGTTTAGTCACATGGAGATATTTGGGCAGATACTTTAACTAGAATACTAAGGAATATTTAAAAAGAAAGGTCATTTTTTGCTCTTGACACCCTACTATAGAAGATCAAATTAGCAAAGATTGGCAATCATCATTTTCTAAAACTTTTTAAATGTGTGCTTTCCAGTTTCTACATGAAATTCCATTCTCTTTGGCTCATTTGTTACCTACATATGTGCTCCCTTTACTTTGATCATACATAATGACCAAAACGATAGAATAAAGACTATCTGTTGGTGGTTCCAGACTGAAGTTACGTTCACACCGCCCTCCGCAACGCACATTCAAGCGGCCACTTCCAATGAAAAGTCTTTGTCAACACACCTAAATGCGCATTTCAGGATTCCGCGTTTAATGTTCTTCCATTCATGTGACGCTACACAAGTTACTGACCAATGAGGGAAGTTTTTTTATTCACATGGTTTTGTTTACTAAGAAAGCCTGCAGATCAGTCTGAATATAGATCAAAGCGAGGTTTAAAACTCAATCCAGACCAAATTAAGTGGACTGGGTTCGGAACAAACAGGTTTCCCAGTCTGAATACACACTTAAATATACTGATTTTCTCACACTTTTCCATGGATATGTGACTCAGTTCTATAAAGCTACAAATAGGTATGAACAATTCTCTCCACATAAGCTTTGGGTTGCCAAGCTGATGCACATTGTTAGTGAGACTATTAAACAGACATGTCTGGAAATGGTCATTTGTGACAAATCTGATCATGTATTCCTTAGGATATAAAGAAATTGAAAAACAATTGACTGGGGAAAAAAAATCAACCAAAACCAGAAAGGATTTTGATTTATCCCTTTCCTCTTTGAGCTTCCATTGGCATTCTGCTAGAATTACTGCAAATCAAAGTGTACTCAAACTGCATCAAATATCAAGAAGGGAAAGTGGGTGATGTGGGCTAAACCTACATTAAACTTTGCGAAAGGAGGGCCTGCCAAACAAGCTTCACCCAAAGCTCACGCCGATTATCAAACAAAGCCCCTCTTATTCAGACCAGCAGACAGAGGCCCATGGGGAGAAAACCTCAAAGACTTTAACAACACCTCAAACCCAAGCTTCATGACTGTTTTTTCTTCTTTCATTACTGAGTTCAAGTGGGGGCTCTGTGGGTGCCAGTGTGGGCATGCCCATATTAAAGAGAAAATAGGCCTCTGCCCGCACATTATCGCTCACATGGCACCAACACCCACGGGCATTATTGCATGGAATTTTCCAGTACTAGCATCTCCACATCTACTATAATATGCTTCCATGTGTGGTGGCAATTACCGTACACAAACACAGAAGTGCTAACAGAAGCCACACCAGCTCCTGTGTGCAGAGGCTCCAATAGAGGGAGAATAATACAGGAAAAGGACCTCCCATCAGCCCTCAACATATACAAGAGGAGCAAAAACATTATTTAATGTTACAAATCACATGAATGCAATAGAGGAAGCCACAAACTATATATTTTATTGATGCTGCACATACAAGTCAATGAGATATTGTTAAACAAAAAGAAGAGGGGAAAAATGATCAAGCTTATAGAAAACAGCATAATAAGCTGTACCAAGAGACTTAGATCTATAGGTTCTATTAAGCAGTCGAAATAAAAGACGTTAAAAATTTGGAACATTTTCTCACGTATCCTATACAAACTATTTTAGGAGAACCACAACAAATTCTCTAGCATTTAAAAAATTTAGTAAAACTCAACAGTGTGCTCGAAAAGGCGCACCTTCTACCAAGTTAGAAAACTGACACCCACGGAACCGCAACAGGGCATGTTTAACTATCGCCTTCTTCAAAGCACCGCTATTCCGATAATCCTTCCACCCACCTGATGCCTCATGCAAAATGAGCCTTACCAATACTGAAAATGGACAGCAGTTCCTCATCAAATAACTAGCAAGATTGCACACCTACTGATCTCTGCAAGTGCAGAAGTTCACTCCCTCTGCGATGCACTCCTCAAACGCTGAAATGAACAGCAAATACAACTCTCTTGCACGCACCAATTCAATGATTGACACAGGTATTACAAAGGCTTTTACTCTAGTTTAAAAGACGTTAACTTAAAATACAGTTTAACAGATAGAAGCAGGTAAAATGCCATCTCGTCATGCGGCTTTGCAGGGCACTGGAGAAAGTATTATGGGGACGCAGGGTTAATAGTGCAGGGTAGACAGACCTGGCACGAACATGTTATAATAATACACTTCGCAGCAAGAATGGTGTCAGCCCCTTTTTCCCCCAGGGAGAGAAGGACACAACCTAATCTGTATTCAGTCCTGACATTGTCCACATCTGATATGGAACATTAGCCCCTAACTCTCTCTATAGACTAGTGTCCTTCAGTTTATATTACTTTATGTTAATAGAGAGAGAAAACGCCTTGTGCTGTCGTTTGTCATTGTTAGCAGGGGTGCTCCCTGAGCCTGTTTGAAATACATTTGTTTAGAGAAGCAAAAGGGGGAAGGCAAACCTGTCTGCTTGGAGAACTGTGTCATTTCTCTGTGTCTGCTGATCTTTGATCCAAGGAAGGATCTTCCATATAGCCTTTCACCTCATTAATATATCACTTTTGCTACTCCGATATCACCAAAATCTGCCAAATACCTCATAACCTGTTCACATTTCATATCCACTTTACTGTAACCCAAGCTTTTAAATGTATCCTTTTTTAGGTGTCATAAACATGTATTCCCTATGCAGATTGTAAATCCTCTTTGATTTTCACTCTCATCCTTTTGGACATATGGACAATACTGAATATTATATGTTTTCTTGTTACAAAGGCTGACTAATTATAAGGCTTATAATATCTTGTGATTGTTACTGTGTGTTGCTGAAGATCTAAACAGCGTACAGAGATAATTATTTTACAATAGAAATGTAAAGCACACCATCATGAATAAATATGTTCTAAAGAGTTGCTCGACAAGAGATGAGCCACAGAAACACTGCTGCTTAACAAAGCACGTATCATCTTATTTGAATAAAATCAAATAAGAAGAACGTCTGTTGCGGCAGGCAGAGTATATTGTTTTAGTCTGGCGATGTTCTCTGACTTCTGTTGAAATTAATTCAGCTAATTGTCTTCAGCCCAATTAGAGACTATTCCCTTCTGCAGTCTGGTGAGACAGTGCCGAGCTAATTGGATTAAATCTTTATCATTTTCTGGAGAACACAGAAGGAAGGGGAAGCATGCAGCAACGCCACAGCCTTTTTTTAATTAAACCTAACCTAATGACTATTCCTTCATTAACGCACAACTTCCTCATGCTTTCATCTTGTAAAATGTGCTAGAAACAAAGTTTTAGACTTTCACACAACCACTCCCACTTATGAAAGCTTCCCGACAAATACAATATTCCAGGTGATTTATCCTGCCGACTTGTTTTCTTACTGGTCGAGGTTGCAGGGGGGTCTGGAAACTGTGCCAGCTGTCGTTTAGTATAGCACAATCTGGGAGAGTCAACGGTTTGCTGCAAACCACAGAGAGATAAGGAAGACAAGCATTAACACAAAAAAGTTATGTGAATAATTTTCAAAAAGTCCTAAAATTCATCAATTTAAACTGTAAGACAAAACTAAAGAATGTTAAAAAAAAACCTGGTTGGGCATGAAGACAAAACATGTAAATACCACACACTTCAAACTGGGATCTGTCCTGCTGTGAGGTAACAACACTTAACAACAAACCTCCATGCTGCCTCTTACAAGTTATTTGAAGGGGGCAGCGCATTTGCTATATTTTTTTTCTACCCACAACATCTCTGTTCTTCTTCCCCGAGCCAGTGTTCATTACCTTAAACGCCAATAACAATTACTGGAATTACAGCAGTATTCGTCTGAGCCTCCTAAACTATGCCTTGCTCCAAGCCTTCAGCAGATAAGTTTGTTGTATTTACTGATTTGTGACAAAAGGATATTGATTAAAAGATAAATAACTAAAAGCTATAAAAGAAATAGAATGTCCATTAAAAATCAAGTTAAAAATGAACAACATTTATCTCAGAAAGCCTCGAAATCACAACAGTATTTATCTGTATCTCATCTCTCATCCAACAGACGGTGGCAAATATTGTGCTCTTATCGCTTCTCACTAATGAGAATGGCCACTGGCAGCAACATTCAACCAGTAAAGGCTTTAAAAAGACCTTAAGAAAGGCTTTTCACATTCTTTGTAATTATGTTTTCTCAAAGTGCCCAGGGAATCACAGGAAAGTCTCTCCAGGAGCAAACCACACTGAAAGAATCTAAGTGAGTGATAATGTCTCAGACGAGAAGGAAGGAGCCAGGACTTAAGAGGACACAGAAGTCTTTTTTTTTTTGTTTTTTTTGCACACAATAAAGTATCATTTGGGACTCTAATCAGACATATGAATCACTTGTGCTGTGAGTGTGTATAATAAGTGGTTTCAGGATGCTTCTACAGTATGAACAGAGAAAACATGGCTGTGGTCCAAGAAAGAGAATTTACAAAGAATGTCTGTGCTTTCAAACAGTACAAATTCCTGCATGCAGTTATATGAAAAAGAGAACTTTTAAATTGTCTGAGCAGTACTACAAGCAACAGGAACCTTGATAATGGACCCAAAGAGTCCTGTTTTTAACTGACAAATGTTACTTTACTTTAATTCATTATATTGATGCAGTCGAAAAGGTTTTTATTTTATTTTTCCTTGATGGTATCAACATTAATCAAGAGCATCAACCTTTCTTTTCTGTTTTCAGTAAGGGCCAGTAAAGAGCATTGAAGTGGGTGTGCTGCTCAGATTAGAAAATGTCAAATGTATCCTCGTGCCTTATGTGCACACTAACCACATGTATCATATTGTAAATTGTAAATGGCGTATACTTATATAGCGCTTTTCTACCTACAAGGCCCAAGTCGCTTTACAGTCACAGATTCATTCACCCAGTCACACACACACACACACACACACACACACACACACACACACACACACACACACACACACACACACTGGTGGTGGCTCCACTGCCGAATACTGGTGCCAACCTGCCACCAGAGGCAAGGTGGGCTTCGGTTTCTTGCCCAAGGACACTTCGACACATGGGTGTGCAAGGCGGGAATCGAACCTGCAATCTTACGATCATCGTGGTCGACCACCCTACCGCTGCACCGCGGCCGCCCATCATAGTAACTCCACATTTTTTTTTCAGACTGTGAAGCAGAATTCTGTTCTCTCACCCCCTCTTTCAAAGAAGTCATGTGTCTTGCACTGATGTGCTCAAAGAATAATTTCCTTATAGACTCAGTGGGAGAGATGGGAGACAGCATCTGGAAAAAACAAACAGGAAAGCCAGTGAGAGGATGGTTGGGATGATATACAGTCAGAGGGGAGTACTGAAGCTCACTGCGCTGAGAGTGAATTGTACTAAAGGGCAACAGGGAGCAAGCGGGAACAGTCCGCTCATGCTGCATACCTCATGAAAATATAATGAACATGAGCCAATGACCCGATGGCCAACACATCCACATGTGCAAGCAATCACAAAGATGGAGAACACACAGAGGAATGTACACAAACACAAATTCTACAAACACCGCTGAAGATGAAGCATCTGCTGCATCTGTCAGTTTGGAAAATGCGACGCTTAGATATTAGCATGATAAATCGGCGAAAAATGAGAAATTTAAATAAGATCATTCATGATAAGATCATAAAATTTGCATTCAAGTATTATTTCAGGCTCCATCTTGAAGTATTTCTTCATGACATTAATAACTTTATCTGTAAAATTCTAAGTTATCCCACAAATTAAAAAAAAAAATGTGGGCATCTTGAACATCTAGAGTTAAATACCTATTTTTTCAGGAAGCATGCCACAATTTTAACAACTGAGTTTTTCCTTCCACAACAGTTTGTGAGAACAGATGGGTAAAGCCTGTGAGACAAACATGAAAGGATATTCTACGCTTTGGTGGCTTACCTCAAAGGGGCAATGGACAGTCATATCTGATGATGTCGTTGTAGCCATAAAATATCTAAAACCTGACATTTCATGCCTGTTTATACATTTTTCACTGCAGAAAAAAAAAACGTGGACAATCTCAACAGAAGTTTAAGAGTTTGTTTTGCGGCTGGGAGAATGCTTCACATTTATTGAAAATAAGAGCTCAGGAAAATGGACAGCTGGACCTGAGTGGGCAAATGAAATTGCACAGTGCACACAACAGAAGGAAAGAGATCAATGGAGATCATAAACAGAATACAATACAGTAATCCATTGCCATTACCAGCAAATGGGCATTGTATTGGAGGCCTTTACACAGTGAGACACAAATTGCTTTAGCTTGCCAAACAACTTGAATTAATACATGAAGAATAGCCAAAGTCTCGCCCATCTGGCAGAGATAATGATCTTTTCTCAGCACCTACAATGCATGAACAGCCGTGTTTTCCCAATGTTATTAAAACGGGGATTTTTTTCTGAAAAAAAGGCTACAAATTAAGCCTTCATACAAATAACTGGGATTTGCACTGGAATACTGTACTGTACACACAATTCATCAGGCAGTCCAGACAAGTAATCCTTAGCATGTGTCTGTGAAACCAAACTCCCGCTCTGTCACACACTAAACATCTGGATCTGCTAAGGAAATGAAGTGCCTGGCTGTTCCACTACCGTTTAACCTGCAAGCAATTGAGCCGTGTGTTGAAATGCATGGAAAAGGACACACTGTAATAAATCAGCCTAATCCCTTTGTTTCATGACAAGGTGGACATATTTTTTTCACAATACTTGTGATTAGTAGAAATATAATCACCATGGCATTCATTATTTGAGAAAGTAACCTAAAAATGTTGGTCGGGTAATTAGCTACTTCAGAATTTATGGGTGTTTTTAGGATAAAAAAAACATACCTATTTTATTAGGTCAGGCTTGATTGGGGTCCACTATAGACCGGGTAATGCAATGACGTAGTTCTAGCTGTTATTTATTGCAATATTAATTTTTTATAGGTATTTATGTTGGTCCTAAAAGGTGAACCCTTTGAAAATGCATGTAGTCCTTTGTATGACATTACTACACTTAAGAGCAGAAAAACTGGTCAGATTTTTAGCCTGCATAGTCAGTCAACATATTTCATAACTGTCAAGCTGGCTTCACACCACCCTCGGTAATATTTGTTCAAGTGAGCACTTCCAGACTTCTGCATTCAAAGCTCTTGCATTCACACATGTAGCTACACAAGTTTCTAAGGCCCTTTACGGGCTCTGTGCACAAAACATGCTGCCATTGAACACACGTTGAAAGTTAAACCAGGTTGAATTTTCATCAATCAACATTTCAAACCAAGTCTTGTCCAAATATAGGTTCTGAACATGCAGTAGAAAAAGGAAAAGAAGAAGAAGCCTCTCCCTGCTTTTCCAGTGTAAACACCATGGGCTAAAGTTGTGTCACATGCTCGGTGTGTCTGTAGCTTTAAGCTCAACTTGTGAAGCCTTTTTACCAGTGTCTGGTGTGACCAAATTCCCAATGCAAAACTTCTATTGATTTGCATTTTGATCGATTTCTCAATTTGGTTGCAGAAATTATAGCTCATTTGTACTGAACAGCTTCAGGTTCTGTGATGTTGGTTTGTCTCACATGTCTGCCTTTACATGAACTTAAGTAACTGGAAATCCATTGTCACATAGTAGACGAATAGCCAAACAGAAGAAATTGGTTGCCGGATTTCTTTTTTCCAATGTGTTGGCAGAGCTCATAGCAGCAAGAGGTAGATGTCACATTACATCTCAAAAGGAGCACAGTCAGTCTCTCAGTGCTGTCAGTCATCTGCTCCTTTTCTGATAAGGAAAGGTGTCTAAACTCAATAAACACTTCTAAATCGGACCTATTAAGACATCTGCCCTGTGCTTTGGTTTGGCTGTTATCCTATTTGCACCTTAGGAGACTTGATTTAGGAACAAGGCCAAAAATCATCATATATTTCTCCTATATTTGCATCTGCTCATCTTTGCTCTTCAAAGTCTGTGGCCTGCAGAGTAGCTGACTTCCCGTTTACATGAGGTTTTAAATGTCACTTCCACTAATTCTCAACTGTATTCAAACACAAAGATGAACTGTACAGCTTTAGATGCCTTCAAATTCCTTCAGAATAAAATAACAATTGAGAAAGAGATTGAGATTTTCACACTGTGCAACTTTTATACATAGTCAGTGGGAAATCATTACCATTCAACATCCAAAAACAGTTCTTAGACAATGAAGGAGGCTACAAACTGAGGGGATGTAGGAACTTCAAGATCAAACTGATAAGAACCACAAAGAAAGGTTTCTGTGTGTTGGTGTGTGGCACTAAACTTTGGAAAGAGCTAAAAAAATGTTCAAATGTCCAAATATTCAAGTTATAAAGAAACTCTGATTTCACAATATTAAGATAAGAGGAGTTAAGGATCATTAGGTGTTTAAATAATTTCAAATTGTTTCCAAAAATGTGTAAACTTGATTATGGCGAAATAATCAAAACTCTTTTAATTACAATCAATGAGTATTACATTGTAATGTGCAATCATGATTACTGAAATGATTAATTACAATCAATAAGCTATTGATTTTCTTTACTTGATCTGCAAAGTGTAGCAATAATTACTGGTTTATTGTGATAATGTGTTCTAATAATAAACAATAATTGTTACATATTGGTTAACGATAATGTTTACTGAAATCGTGAATGAATGTTTTCCGAAGATAATCAATCATTTTGTTACTTGAAAAGAATCTATCGGATCAGAACCGGATTACAAAAACTGTAAAACTATCAAATGAATTAACTCAGTAGGGGTGGGATTATATAAATTCACTTATTCCCACTCTTTTTCAAGCAATAATACTTGACGTTAGTTAATGATCACTGTATTGAATTAAACAAATGTGATTTGAGTTACTTTTTTCTTTTGTTTTATTTTCTGTCTTTTTAAACTATGAATTTCAACATTTATTTTATGAGTTTGATAAATATTTGTAAATCATTTATTGCTTTGACTACAAGGCTTGAAATAAATAAATAAATAAAAACAAATCAAATAAAAAGAAAAACATAACCCATTTTCCCTTTGGCTTTTTCTTGTGTTGCTAAAACATTTGTTTTGCACCCTCTTAACCTCAAAATGTGTTAACTCTGACTACGTTTTTGCAATATGTTTTGGAAAAAACTAACTATAAATAACAGAATAATACTGTGGCTAAAAGTTGGAACTTTATGCTGAACATTTCTTAACTCATTTAGTTCATTTAATTGCACAAATATTTCAGTTCCTTTAAAGGTTTAGGTTTGTGCCTTGGCTCACTTAAAAAAAAGGCTCCTAAACACATTCTGTTGTGTTTTAGATTGGTTCCATCATATTATTAAATGCTTAAATGGTTCAAAAATATATATTTGCAAAATAATGTACATAATATTTGTTAAATATGTATAAAACCATACTTGATTTATAACAGAGAATTGTAATTAAAAAAACAGAGTTACAGAAATTTATTTTCAAAAAAAGATCAAAACAAAATAAAAAACAGTGTTCTACTACTAATTGCAACAATGACACATTTAAGTTTTCACAAATAATATATATATTTTTGTGTATCAATGATGAAAAATCCAAACCATGTTGCTACTACTTTTAATTTTCAACTGATTCATATTTAAATTCCAAAGCTTTTTTTTTAACACATGTTTTATACCATCAAAAAAAACAATTTTGCGACAGATTTTTTGGCTTTACATTGAAATGTTTAGCCAAGCTGATACATTGGCTTGCTTTCCACTACAGGTTTTTCCTTGGCATGCATCAATTCAGTGTTCCCATAATGAGGGACTGATTAAAATTAAACAATTTAAAGGTAAGTCATTTGTTCCAAAGTTCTTTATTGTTCAGTTTGGTCTTGGCGAGAACTGTCGGTGTTTCATTTCTGGGCATTTTTCGGTTCAATCTTTTCAGATTCTCTGAATCAAATATTTAAAATATTTTGTTTTTAACCAATATGCCCCTATTGATATTGTATATGTATCAAGTTGTATTAAAACAAGAACATTGTGAAAATCTTTAATTTTTCACAATTGTCAATTTTTTTTCATTTGGGAATTTCAGCTGCCTGCTAGAAAATTTAAAGGACCATTGCATCTTATTTAAAACGAAAATGTGTCACTTAGTATGTAAGGTTTTGGAAGCCATTTATAAAAATATTTCAGTGATCTAAGGCTCTTGGCTCTTTGTCCTTGGCATGCTGTGGACACCTATAAATAATTCAACATCACAAAAAGGGGTCGGTAATAGAGCTGAGGCCTATAGTAACTCAATCAGACCTGGATGCCTGACGTTTCCACCCTTGCTCTGAGAATTGACACAGTGGCTACATCAGGCTCTCTTTTAAGTCAAAAGGCTGTTTGTTGACCACAAACCACATACACTTGGTAGCTCTATGGCCATGAGCAAGGAAACAGGTTGGCCCATGCGATAAATGAAACTGCTGCTCAATCATGTTACACTTACACGTGACCACCCACACGTATCAACATCACATTTTTCCTTTAACAAAAACGCTTTTGTGTTTAATTGAACTCCTTTAAAGCAGAAAAAAGAAGAAGAAACGTCTGTGTTCACAGTACAGAGAAAGGCGACATTAACCAACTATTTCTTTTGACAGAAAGTTCAAGGACAGAAACCAACCACACATTTCCTGTTAGTTACTTCTGACAGCTTTTGTAAGTAGCCCAGAACATATGACTCACGTACACTGAATGTTTTTGAGACACCCCTTCATACAAGTAAATGTCAGAATTTGTCAATCTGTGTTAAAAACACAAACCATTTACAAGGATACAAAATCTTTAATCCTGTTGAATTTAGCCCGTTTTAACATACCTGACATTTTTAGTTTGTAGTTATTAAAAATAAATCACTAAAGTAGCAGGGTGAGATCATTTACTGTGAGTACTCGCGTTCTGGGTTTTTAAGTTGTAGAGCGTAAATTTATTAAGCTACAAAGCAAATAACCCCATCTGATTTTCAATTTAGAACACTACAACTTATATCAGGATAGAAACAAACATGTATTTAAATTTGTAAAAACCATTACAAAACATAACATTGCAAACTAAATGAATATTTACCAAAAACCCATACCAATTTACTAAGCCAGAATACTCAAGCAGGTTGTTACTATTTTACCAACTTAATCTAATCATTTCTATGTGAGCATCTCTTAGAGTACCTTTAGCTATTTGGTCTCTGTAGATTACTCATTGACTTGTTGGGCATACTGTATACATCAACAATGATCTTGGAGAAGCAATTGTTGCTGCATCGCAATTTAGGATGCGTTAGGGAACAGGTCCTAAAATATTCACAACCTATTGTTTTATGGTATGAACAGCTACAGTAGAAGAAGAACGGAACAGTAGAACTACCGTACAGTAGCTTCACAAATCATTGAAGAAAAAAGGTTCAGCACACTGTCTACTGGCTCTAGATAACCCAACTCCTGACTTTAAAGTGCCTAGGATAGCACTAGGGTTACAGAAACAAAAGTGTATATTTTAACTAAGATAGGGATAGGCTTAAAATTCATGAGTGTAAATTAAAATACTATATATATATGTATAAAAGACGCCCCTTTTACCCTTCCGCGGGTGGTTACTCACACAAGCCCGGGTCCTCTACCAGAGGCCTGGGAGCTTGAGGGTCCTGCGCAGTATCTTAGCTGTTCCTAGCATCATACTTTTCTGGACCGAGATGTCTGACATCTTTCCAAGTATCTGTTGTAGCCACTCCTCCAGCTTGGGGGTTACTGCCCTGCGTGCTCCAATTACACAGGCACCAATTGTCACCATTCTTTCCAGGCTTTCTCCAGTTCTTCTCTGAGTCCCCGGTATCTGCCGGCTGTTCCTTCTTCCTGATGTTCCCATCGCTTGGCACTGCCACATCCACCACAAGGCTTTCTCGGTTTTGTCCACCACTACAATGTCTGGTTGAGTCACCATTACCTTTCAATCGGTCTGGATCTGGAAGTCTCACCGGATTTTTGCCCTTTCATTCTCTACCACCTTCGGAGGTGTATCCTATTTTGACCTTGGGGTTTCCAGTCCATATTCCGCACTCATGTTCCTGTATACTATTCCAGCCACTTGATTGTGGCGCTCATGGCTTTCCCTGCCAGCATCTTACACCCTGCAGTTATGGGCTGGATTGTTTCAGGCGCCTCTTTGCACAGCCTACAACTTGAGTCTTGTCTGGTGGTAGATCTTGAGTGCCTTATCGCCTGGCGCTCATAGCTTTTCCTGAGCTGCCAGGATGAGTGCTTCCTGTTAACTTGTTGACAGCTCCTTTCTATATATATATATATATATATATATATATATATATATATATATATATATATATATATAAACAGTGTCTGTGTCAGGTGCTGAGAACCACAGCACCTTTGATGGAAAAGTGGGAAGACTGAAATGGAAGTTCTGTTAGAATGCTACTAGTCAAGTAATACCACCTAGAGGGGTTACATGCAGAGAATGTGGAATCAATGGACGCTTCGACACCCACAAATCAGGCTCAATGCTCCTAATATCCACATATGGCAACTCCTATCACAATTTGAGAATTTGAGATTGAATACAATTCGCAATACCACCACGGGGAGCTTGGTGAACAGCAGGTCAGAGAGGAGGCTATACCACACTCCCAACCGGAGCTTGGGTACACAGCCCCAGCAACCACAGATATGCTAAGTGAGGCAGCAACTGACCTGAAAGACAAACATTATGTCTGCAGAATGAACACTAGGCATCCCCGTCACCAGCTACAATTCAAATGATGTACTGCCTGAAAGTCTCCTGGAAGCTGCGAATGAAGCATTGAGGGCAATTCCTACCACAACCATCACAGAAACCAATGAACTGGTTTATACTTCAGCACCAGTGATCCTTCAGATGGTTGGCTATAAGAGCAACCATGAGAGAAAACAATACCCACCATGGAAGCAACTATTAGAGGCCAAAATCAAGGCAACCTGGTGGGATGTGAGTAAGCTGACAGAGGCTCAAAGAGGTACAATGAGAAAGCAAGTACCTACTTTGGCCTACTTTGTCAATTGTTTATACATGTCTTTTTTTTTAGGAAAAACACTGATTTACCAGAAAATTATAACTAATTGTATCCTTTCAAAGAAACAACAACAAAAATGTAGTTAAAGTTTCAATGAAAAAAGACTAAAAGATCAAACATGATTCCATTTTGCTGAAGAAGACGAACACACTAAAACGAACTGGTACACTTTCTAAGCCATCCCTTTGTACTTGATCAAATTGTAAGACAAGATGTAGCGGGAAACACTGAAAAGAAAAAGTGGCCAGAATTTCAGTCAAGAAAGAAAGAGTAGGTCCTGAAACAGACCTCATAATCAATTAGTGTAACTCCACAATAGCTAAAAATATCCTACTGTCATGCCTTTATCAGCAAGCAAGTAATATTCACATGCCAGATAAGGCTCTAATGATTAATGAATTCAAACGAATAACAAAGTGTAAAAGACTTATTTTCCCATGGCAGCTGATGAAATTACCAGTTAACCTAAAAACTGAACATCACCGGAGGGCACTTTGCTGAGTCCTCCCACACATGTTTAAAGATGCCGCAGACTTTGTAGCACAAGTACTCATCTTTTTAGAAGATATTAATACAGAACAAAACACTCCAGCCAAATTTTTTTGAACTCTTTAAGCAGCAAATGATGTCTTGTTAATGAAACTTAGGTTGAATGTATTCTGTAGGATGGTGTATGTAGCTGGAGCAGTGAAAAAGCTTGGGAATGTTCTCTCAACAAACAGGTGTTGTGTAGGTAAACTTTTGGCACTGGTGGACATGCCACTCTAATTTCATTGACAGGTTTATAACCTTATGCGCCCCAGCTGCCATGTTTATGACTGGCTGACTGTGCTCATGTTCAACAACATTAAACATGCATAAGCTTCAGACGCCGTGGCCTGCTACACTGAAAGAATGTTCTCCCAACAGCCCTGAACATCAAACACGTCACTGGAGGAAACTGGATTCAGTGGGAGCCATAAAAACAACCAGATACTGAAATACACTAGAACACATGGACAGAGGGGGTTAAAACAATGGATGATAAACCCACAAATTTAAAACATCATGGAGTCTATTTTTTTACGAGTTTTTACCTTATCAGTGCAACAAGACATTTGAATAAACTTGCATGGCATGTACCAAAAATCCATGAGCTTATGCAGTCACCATTCATGAGAATTTAGAGGATTTGTTTGATTTGTTCCTTGGCCAAAGGTGCTGTTCTTATCTGCAAAATAAAGCTTCAGTCACAACTGCTCTTATGGCTAGATGTGGTTTGATAGATATGGATTGTATGCAGGTGGAAAATGGCAAACTTGTACCGACATGTGGAATGCCCTGACAAAAGAGTAAGGTCATAGACCGCTGGGGGAGCTTGTAAACCAAAAACCTTCATGGACATATTTTTCTGCATGCTGTGGTAACAGGACTTAGCAAACACTTATACAACAAGCATCAGTGAAATAATGGGGAAGTAGGTGTGATGCAGGTGTGTCCTACAGATTTATATTTCCATCCACCCACCAAATCCTGCAGACTCTGTAAGGGGTTCGTGGGTGCTGATGAGTTTATCCTTTGCATTTGGCCCTACTGTTAGAAGTTAAGAAGTTAAGAAATTAGACAGTCAGAGCATAGTTTGTGTGGGTGTCCTATGGGCACTTGTGAGATATGCACACCCACTGCATGTAGCTTATGCCCAGTCAGTCACTTTTATAACAACTTGAATGTGCATAGAACTTCACAGGACAGCTTCACCTGTATGTCATGAGTGCATGCAACCTACATCAGTGTTACAAATACTTCATGATACACTTACCACACGCACAACCATTGTACGTTCAGTTTCAACAACATCCCTTAAGGTGACCATACAAGCCTTCCTACAGTGGCTGCATTGCCTTCCCCTAACATGCTGCCACTCTTGTCTATAACCCTTTACAGTCCAGACACCCCCAAAATAGTGCAGCATGACCTGAATGGGTGCATGTTTCTAAAACTTCTGTCTACATTAGGGTTTCAAATCTTATGAGGACCAAAGCTTTGAATTCTCGGTACCAGAAGAGAGATGAAATAGTAAGTATTAAGACATTTTAATTTACGAGTTTCTTTAAGCATGTAATTTTTCTCGTTCAGCTTAAGAGCAGAGGATTTTTGTGACACAGCAACAAAGGTTGAGCTTTATTTTGGGTTCCAAGTACGGGCTTGATGACAAACATTTGTCAGAGATACACTAAAAAAGACAGGATGGTTGTTTATGCTTCTTTTTTTGAGTAAGTAGACATCCTTGCAGCTCCTCGTAGCTTAAGGCAGAGAGCCGCAGCATCTGAAAGCCATTTGCGCATTAAAAGTGTAATTTTTAGTTGTTATAAATCATAACTAAATCTGGGGACCAAACAGCAAAAGTTGGGAAAGCCTTAATCTTGTCCTGGTCTGCATCAGCTTTGAAAGTATACTGACTTCAAATGATAAAGGTTTGTCTTAACCAGTAAAGGGTCACAATGCAATAGCAAAGTAGTTCAGTTTTCTTCAGCTACTGCAAAATGAGTGAAAATATCTCTGCTATGAAAAGAAGTACTGTATACAGAATAGGACAAAGGTCAATAGTCAGGTGTTTTAAAGTTTTGTCCTAAATGATGATCTGCTCACAAAACAGGAATGGAGATAAACTGCAAATGTACTGAAAGCTGTGCCTCACAAATCAGAAAGAAAGAAAAAATCAATGTTTTTACACACAACTTTTCCATTTTTTCCAGCTGTGACAATACTGCTGATGTACACTAGAATTTAATTTATCATTTTTACTTCTGTTCATCTCTTTATCATACCGTATCCTAATACTTTAACATGTGTCATAAAACAGCAACGAGACAGCAACAGCTTAGTGTAATGAATGTAAATGTGGCTGGACATGATAATGCTTAATGAGTACTGTAGTAAAAATATGTTTTTCTTTTATTTTACCTGGTACTTTCTTGTAGTCGGTCATAGAAAAACAGCAACATTAAAGACATATTTTTTGCAACTGTTTTGACAAAAAAATAATAATGATTTCAAACAAAGGTAAAATTTCCTAAATCCACACTGAAAAAAATTCCATTCATAAACAGGATCAAAGCTGATAAAAACAAAAATAAAGAACTTGGATAGAAAAAAAAATGGGTAGATGTGGAAATTATTTTTTACAAATTTATATTGAACTGGACCCTCCGCCTCCTGCCTTTTTTAATATGCAACTATGCAGAGCATCCCTGTCCTGACAGCTCTCATTATTAAAAGTATGGCTGGAAGGGCAGGAAACCAAAGCTCATCTATACATGATGACGATTTTACTTACGGTCATCTTTCAGATAGGAACCCGTGTGCAAGAGTAGGGATTATATCAAGTTATTCTTTGTAATAACTACACACATAACTAACTACACATTACTACACTGCAGGTTAATCTAACCAGAGCGCAATTCAAGCCTCAAAAAGGAGACTGACTTTGTGTCAGACTAAAAGGCGCCCTATTTTTGAGCCATAAAGAATTCATGTCATTTATGTCTTGTGGACAAATTTGAGAGTTGAACTTTTCCTTCAAAAGGTAAAAAATTAAAGTCTTTAGGAAACCTTCCTAAAAAAAAGTCACATGTATGAAGCTAATGCAATGACTTTTCCAGTGAACTTCTTAGGTTACAAATTACAGGTAAAAGATGCATTTTTACAAGACCAATCCTCCAATACCTCACATGTGTTACCTTCATCTGCCTTTTCTCCCAAGGGGCATCCTTCATATGGAGAAGCAAACAAGAGAGAGAGAAAAAAAAGGGTAATACAAGGAAACTGTAGACCGGGTATGTCCAGCCCCTGGAGGCCCCGGTAATACCCACTCTTAGTCCATGTATTTTACATGAAGAATCCTCAGAGGGCACAAAGAATAGGAATCTTATACTATTTAAATACAGGATTTGGGACATCAAAGCCGGGCTGATATTGGAATAACAGAAATAATTAGGAATATGGAAGTTGCAGAAATAGCCACATTTCCATAAGATGATAATTAGTCCCAGGGCTAGCTGGGTCAGAAGAAAGCCTGTTTGTTAAAGCTTTGTGTTAGACGGAGGTCTACAGCAGCATCCCAGGTAATTACATTAGTCTGAATACCACAACTGAAAAAGTGATTGGTAATCAATTTCATTTAATTTCATTTCATTTCATTCTAGTGCAATTCACCGTGGACTGAACTGGAAACATAAAGATTGTTTGAAATTGAATAACGTGTCGAGAAGTCGTATTATTGAATAAAATGCAACCCCTGGTTAAGTAGGTTAACACACTTTCATTATTGGTGGTTTTCAGTAAGCTGTATGGAAAGTATAAGTGATCAGATATTTCAAACTGCACTTACAATGACAAAGATCAGAGACTATTCGATGACGCCCAGCAACTACAAAAGGGCTATAAAGCGCATGCATTAAACTACACATGACTGGCGTGAATCATTTTGCGTGATGGAAATAAAAATGAAACTGACTAGCCTGACTCACCAATCGAACGAGATTGAGGCAGGTTTGCTGCTGCACTTCTCTCTGTGTGCAGTCATTTGGTTTGTCTTGTTCTATCTCCACTTATGGGTAAACAGGGGGAAAGTAAAATCATTTCATTTTCTCCTGCTGAGAGGGGTGCTAAGAGGGGGCCAGGAGTCTGTCTCTTTATCTAATAACCCTGCCACAAGCTTGCCAACGCAGGAGAATCCTGGCAACGAGAGGGAGTCACAGATCCATTTAGAATCCAAGCTTGGCTCAGTCAGTGAAATCCACACTGCTACTGGAAGACTGATGCTAGTAGCTACAATTCTCCTGCCACTTCTCAACGGAAGCAGGTCTGGATGTATCTGGCATTTTACTTTCGCTTGATATTCAATTGCTGGGCTTAGTTTAAATCACAGCACTGTGCTTTTACAACAAACCGTGAAATGTGATTCACTTGTATGAATTTGGATCCGTCCCCAGGGACAAATTCTAGCTCCATAGAAAGCCCAAAGGGATGTTTTGTGAGGCTTTAGTAGAAAGAAAATCCTTTTTGTTTTGTTTTCCTATTTTGCTATTAGATCACTTGTACTGATCCCAAAAAACAATACAATTTAGGAACCAGATTGATCAATAATAAAAAGAGAAGAAATAAAAAGAGTTTACTGAGAGTTTTTATGTTTATTTAGACCAGTGGCGGAGCCAGAACATTTCTTAATGGAGGGGCAGCAGGGGTGCAGAGGACTTTGGAAGGGGTGGGCAAATGAGAACAGCAGAGACTGGGAGGCTGTTAAAAAGAAAGGATCAGCACAGATTTCTAATTACTTTATTATTAGCTACTTTTATTAAAACATCAGTTCTTTTAGCTTGTGCAGCCAGAACTACCTGGAGTTGAACCCAGTTAAAACTGTGGAGATGACTCCCACCACTCATTATTCTGATCAGCACAGTCCTCTCAACAGACTCACACAGGTTCCTAGGGTCTCCCATCTCACGGGACCTTAAGTGGACCTACCACATCGACTCAGTTCGGAAAAAGGCCCTGTTGAGGTTGTACTTCCTGCGACAACTTAATGACTCAGACTCAGAAATACTTTATTGATCCCACACGTGGGAAATTTGTTCGTTACCATAACAACTGACAGGAAAAAAAGAGTAGGAATAATATAAATAAAAATAAAAAAGAACAAGGAAAATGTGGTATAATTTAAAGAGCTATTTACTATTTACAGTTAATTTTAAGTTCAACCTTCAAGCTGATGACCATCTTCTACACTACAATAATCGTCTGTCCCTAACACATCTAAAAGGGACAGGGACAGACTGCATAGAATCATCAGATTTGCTTGGAGGATTACTGATTTCAACCTTCCCTCCATTAAGGACCTGTATCGTCCCAGGGTCAGGAAGTGGACTGGTAGAATCCCGACAGACCCTCACATTCCTGACATAATCTTTTTAGTCTCTTCCCGCCAACAGGAAGTGGGTATGTGTTGTTGTACACATTAAACCATAAGACATCAAAGCTAAATTCATTATATATACACTGTACTTGGCCAATAAAGCTGATTCTGATTATAATGCTTAAAGAAGGCTGTATTGATAACTTTTTAAATCTTTTGTCAATAATGAAACTAATAATGACTTAAAAATTGTGGGAAGAGTGGGGGCAAAGCTTGATGCTGGGGCGCAGCTTCCCCACTAATTCCCCTTTAGCTCTCCCCCTGATTTAGAGGGGGAACAACTTCAAGTGTTGGAAATAATCAATTTCTGGGTGTAATAAAAGTTTATCTTAACATTTTCTCTACTACTTTTACATTAAATATATTTAAGCAAAAAGTTCCAATAAGGCATTAAAAGTAAAAGACCTGTAAATATAACAAGACAGTGCATTGAATGTACAAGAGGTCATACTCTTAATAAAGTAATACAGAAAAAAAAAACATTTTTTAAAAGCAATAAGCTATAACATACAGCAGAAGTCACAACGTTACACACAGATAAACCAAAAATACAAACACAGAACAAAATTAGTTACAATTAATAAAGTCTAACTGGTGGTTAATTTTTTGTTAATAAGCAGACTCCCAGAAAGCTTTTTACAACACAGATAATCAAATAATTGTTGGTGTTGTCAAGACGTGTACAAAAATAAAAACTTTTTTTTAGATATAAATAATAGTTATTCATGTCTCTCAAAATAATTTCCCATTTAATGTTCTCAAGTGGCCCACTGTGACCTGTTGTTTTCTGTCCTCCCCTTCATCTGTAAGAACTGGTCGTACAAGAAGAGGAACTTTAACGGACAAGCTCTAACAACTTTTTCATCTTTCAGCTACTTCCTTAAGGGGTCCTGAAGGGGAATAATCCATCCATCCATCCATCCTTCTAATCTTATCCTAATTTCTTAATTCTCTCCATCCTCATCACTCCCAAACCTCAACATCTTCAGCTCTGCTGCAACCAGCTCTGCCTCCAGTCTCTTTCTCAAACCAACAACATGGCTGCTCTCACTACTGTCTTTCATGTTTGCTGACCCTAAGGCCACATCTAGAGACCTTCCTCCTGCTTCTTTCAACCTGCTTCCACTCACCTCTTCACCACTACCTTCATTGCTCCGGACTGCTGACCCAACATTCCACCAGAGTCTCTCTCATTTACCCACAGTTACTCTGTGTCTTGTTGAACTGACCTTCATTCATCTCTTTACTGGGCAAACCTCCACCGAAAGTGTACTGTATTGTCTGAGGGGTTCTTTTTTAAAGAACAAGCAGCAGGTGGTCAATGTGGACAAGAACTGACAGAACATTATCAGTGGTGTAGCAACAAATCGCTGTAAAAAGTCTGGTACAGTACTTACAACACTGGACTGTAATTCATACTTAGAGAAGGATTGCAGCTGAAATGCAAGGAACAAGAGAAGAGTTGACACTTCTAAAGTTCTAAATAGTTTGTCATCTATTGATTTTATGTGTATATATATATATATATATATATATAAGAGTATATATATATGTTATATATATATATATATATATATATATATATATATATATATATATATATATATATATATATATCCTACCAGGAGGAGAGAGGAGACACAGAGTTCCTCAGTGATGGCTCTGAGGAGGGCCCAAGCCTGGGAGACAGTGTCCCCTGGTGTCAATTGCTTATTTATGAAAGACTTTAAACATGAAAAGCAAACATAATGATGTCTGTATGCAGACTTACAAGCCAGTTCTAATTAGGGTTTTGTTTTATTTTATTGTTTTTATAAACAAGGGAATGACAGTCATTTTAATCATTCACAACAAAATACATTGTAACTTTACTTTCGGATCAAAGATTGATTGATAAAGAAAAATCTTGCGTCCAAAGAAAAGTGAGTATAAAGTCATCAGAATTGCCCAGAAAATGCTAATTATCTTAAAATTGAATATATTACATAGATTTTATTTTAAAATTCTATTTTCTGTTTGTATTTTCCTGTTTAATACATTTGCATTTCCCTTATAGCATAATTGTAAACAAACAGAAGTCTGACTGCTAGCTCTCAGCTTATCAGTCGACTCTGTTTGAACTTATCATAAGAGCAGAATATCAGCATCAAACCCAACAAACTGCCGATCACACAACCTTGTCTCCAATATGGGGTGCATGTGACATCACAACACCTGTGACTTTAGATCTGGGGCAGGCTCAAACTCCTTTGTGTGTCCAAGACCTGAGCCCTGCGCACCCACCCCGGATCATCCTGCTGTGACACCCCTATTGTGCATCAGTCTGAACAGACTGGCATTCCAGCAGCGGGTCACAACAATGGGGACATTACGTCTATTACGTGTTTTAAAGAGTTTATTGTTTTTATTAGTGAAAATAAATCAAAGAAATTAAACAAAATCAGAATAAGTAGCCAAGAAATATTAATTGGTGACAGAATCTGTGTTAATTATTGAAAAAATACTAACTTCCCAATCCTGACAGATTTGTGAAAATTTATCATTGATATACAAAAATAGGTTAATATTAGGTTAATATTCTGCTTTTGTGGTGAAAGTATAAGATTTTTCTAACATTAAAAGACAGATTGACTATTAGAGTCTGACTCCTGCTAAGTTTTTCCACTTATCATAGCAAATAGCATAGCAAGTACTGCTTTACATTTAATAAAAAAGGAGAAACCGCTTATTAGACCTGTTTGATTAACAGAACTTCATTCAGTGACACAGAGAAAACAAACTTCTTTTTAAAAGAAGAAAGTACTGAAACATCTGGTATGGATTCCTCTGATACAATATACAGCTATTGCTCTTGCAAAACAGCACATATACGGAAAAAAAAGACACACGCCGTCATCAGACATCTGCAACACTTCTGTGACGTTAACCATTTCCACATGGATTGTCCATCAGGGCCATAATTTCTTGAGGAAGTTATTTTTATATTTCAGCTGGTAAAATAGTTTGCATTAAAAAGAAGGCCAGCTGTGTGGGATGGCAGTGCTTTGTAGACCCTAAAGAGCAGTGAGAGATCTGATGAATGGCATTCAGGCTGCAACCACATCACTTCTTCCATTAGCAAATCCTCTCCCAACTCTGCTGTATTGAACCACAGCTTTCAGCTATTAGCCTGATGCATGATACACTCAATTCCAGTTACGCTTTATTAAGTGAAAATTTATCTTAGCCACCAAGACAAAAAAGGATTAAAAAAAAAGTGAGACAGAAACAGTTTGATTTATTTCTAATTTTCTCATATGTGTGCATAGATGTGTATTTGGATGGACCTTTGTTTTAATGTTTTTTTTTGTTTGTTTGTTTGTTTTCCTTAATTTTCATCCTGCCTATAGGCTCCAGTTGGGTTTAATGCTCAATGCTAAAAAAGAAAAGTTATGCTAAGCTTTTTCAGTTTGATATCTTAAATACTTTGATGCTTTTACTTAAATTATCTACAGGTTGCAAGATTTTTTGAAAGTTTTCTGTTCTGACAATTTATGCAGGATGGTTCAGATGCACTTTTAACATCACATATCTTTAAAGGACCAGTAAATAATTTGTACATTCCCAAATATTTGAGTTTTTCTTTTTCTTTTTGCCATATGAAATAAGTGTTGATTTGTGTGACCAAGTCGAGCTGAGTGCTAGTCCGACAGGCCATTAGTTATAAAGCTTTAGCCACTCAGCCCCTGTCATCGCAGTAATCCATAGCTGAAACACGTATGTTACACATGCATCACAGTCAGTGGAAAATATTATTCTGAATGACATGACATGACTTATAAGAAGGTCACTTGAGCCAGATGTTATAAAAAAAAATAAAAAAAGAAAATGATTGAGTTGATCAGTGAAGATTTAACCTCTTCAGCTTTGATTAACACAACTCAAGTTTAACTCAGCACCGGGCATGCATGGCGCATTCAAGAACATGCTGAACGTAGGTTTTGGAACGGGCTTGTTCACACAAGACTGTCACTACCTGACACTGGTCCATGTACTCACAGTTGGAAGAGGCTTGGTGCAAAATGTCAAGGCAGTGCAGATTTTGCAAATGTTGCTGCAGGCTTTTTCTTTCACAGACAAATCTTAATCTTAATCCGATATGGAAATGTCCTAGAATTCAAGCCGGGCACCAACCGCAATTACTAATTTCTTCTTCATGATCATTTTACAAACGGTTGGCCCTACTCAATCGACACTACCAAATCTGAGTCCCTGATTGATTAAAGTTCAGCTGTTTGGCATTCAAGCAATTAAAGCTTCAACTGGTTGAACTTTCAGGTGCGTTCAATGAATGCCCGGTTTGTACCTAGAGCCCAAAAACGTGTGAACGCAGGAGTTTTCAATGCAGAAGGCAGAAACGTGGGTTAGCAAGTGTTTACATAGACTTTCATTGAAAGCGGTCAATAAAATGCAAGTTGCAGAGGCCTGTAATTATGTACCTTGAAGAAGACATCTCCATTGACCATTATTCGAGTGTTTGTAGATGGATTTCTTTCATTGTGTTTAGTAGTTTTTTGGTGACCTAAAGCAGAGGTCTAAATGAGAGAACAGTATTTAAACAAAAGGTTATTACAAGATGTTTTGGAGCTTTGAGTTGTTCAGAAACTGGGATCCAATCATTTTCTTTTTCTTTACGCCACAGGGAACCAGTTGGGAGTTAATTGCAGTGAATCCAGTTTTTTAATTAAAATGAACATCATGACTATCAGACTGGATTGGGACTTTGTTATTCCTATTTCTTTCTCTCAACCATCTCATTTTCTCTCCCCTGCAGGACAGCTTGAAAGAATCCTGTTGTTTTATTTTAATTGAGACAGTGATGTAATTGGCCTACTCCATGCTGGTCTCTTCAATTTAGACTCTGGCAAATGTGCATGCACATGCATTTGCAACGTTTGGTCTGTGCACGAGCTCTATCTGAGCAAAGATAAAGCGTGTTCGATTCTTTTAGAAGTAAAAGACAGAAACGTTACGAAGAAACAAGTGGAAACACACAAGAATGCTAAAGAACAATATGCTCTGGCAGATCATTCCATCAACTAATGAAGCAGCGTAATTTAGGGAAAAAATGTTTACCATTTCAATAAAACTTCAATAATATACAGTATATGAGTTATGCTGAAACTGGAGTGCTATAAAATATATGAACTAAAGTAAAAATAAAAATAAATAAAAAATATCTTATTTAATTATGAAACACTTAAAGTCAAAAGAGAAATTATTTATAAAAAAGGTTAAAATATGTGAAAGTTATTTCACATTCAATCTGTTGTTTCACTGCAGACATTGCCCCACGTCAGTAACTTTTAGGGTGCATTTAGACAGGAAAAATCTGTTGTCTGGACCCAGTCCGCCTAACTTGGTCTGTATTCAGACAGCCGTCAAGCGATTATCCTGTTCCAGACTAAAGCTTGTAAACAAAGTCATGTGACTAAAGATCTCCTCAGGAGCACGGGCTCTTTACGGCGCACAGTGACAGAGTGACACTCCTTATGTGCATTATAAATCATGCAAAGGTAACGTTTATTGCTCTAAACAAAAAATAAAAAAAACTCTTTATGTTGAGCAATATTCCAATGTTCCTTACAAAGCCTCAGAAATGTTTCAGAAGGGTTTGTAATGAGTAAGGATTGGTGATTCTTTGGCCGCATGGGTGGCTGGGATGGAGGGTGGTTCTCCGTGTTCGCAGGTGTCCCTAACCCCCTGGAATAGGGGGGGAGTACTGTACCTTGCAGACGTTGGATATCTAGGCGTGGGGTGTTTAGGAAGAGAGACTGCTATCAAGTAATTTTTGATTTTTCAATACCAAAGTGAAAGGTGAAGACGGCAATGATGAAACAATGACTTTAACCAGTCACCTTTGAATGGTTACTTTGTTAATTCTGCACAAGCAGATATAGCATTATAGTTTAGCTTTGGGCAGACCCCTACTTGTCTAAAAATACATTTGTCATTAGCATATGCTTTGATCGTAAAGGTCACAAGCTCTGTCAGAGAAGATCTTTAGGGGAACCAAGGAAGATTGCTTAAAAATGCATTTGCATCTGTTTCAATTTACATTCAACTTTGTGGAACTGTCCAAAGGGGCTTTATTCAGAGTTCTGTGCTTATAAATGTTGTTTATGATCATAAAACAGGAAGCTTAATCCAAGACTGCATTGGTTGACAGGTCTAGTGTTTTTTAGATATTAGCTATAAATTTATTTATGTGTAATTTTTTTTAATATATTTATAGTTTCACTGCTTTTGGTGGGGTATGGTTTAGTTTCATGTTCTGTTGCTTTTGGCACCTCAGGGTCACCATGAAGTGCCATGTGTTGTTTTTACAGGCAGGTGGATATGACATTTAAACCACTTTCACTTCCTTCAGAAGTGGCAGACTCCCCTTCGATTCAAATGATCACTTATGTTCTAACAACAAGGTACATCTGTGTGTTTGTGTGTGCATGTTTGCGTACAGGATTGCTGAAGATTTCTAGACATAAACGTGAGTGTAGAGACAATGCAGTCGGCCTATAGATGGTGCACTGCTGGAGCCAGTGGGCTATCTTTAGTCTCCAGTTGCAAATACACCAACAAACACAGTGGGGGGCCTCATGGGAGTACATTGTAAACAAGTGGGTATGATCCACCAACTACAATCCCACTTTTTGTTCAATAGAAAATACACTCCTTTCATCTGAGACAAACAAGTAGATAAACCAGCGCCTACACTCACACACGCCGAACGTTAATTACCACCTTCATTTACAATATTTAATCTGTGTGCAAGCTGAAAACACAACAAACAAACAAAAGGCAGACAAAAAATTTTCCTTTTGTTTGTTTGTTTGTTTGTTTTTTATAGGCAGCGCAACTCTTACAAGCAAATTCCTATCCACAGAAAATTAGCCTGCAAAATCCTAGAGGATATTTCTAGCCTAATGATCTGTGTTGTGTACAATAAAATAATAGTTTTTTTTTATATCTGGGTTATGAAAATATCTGTGTAAATAAATGACAAAAGTTTTGCTTTATTTTCCCAACTTTAGATTTTGGATTCAGTAAAGTCTATCTAAATACATTGAAATATTTTTTTGGTTGAACTTAGTATCATGATGAAACTATGATCCAGGATCTCCTTTAAAAAAAAAAGGAAACATAAATAAATGAAGTACTGAGCCCCACATTGCTCCTGATGGTTACAGGTTATTGCCGTTGTATGGCAGCAGAGTGTATGCATGAGTAAATGAGAAGTGTAACTGGAAAGCCCTTTGGGCCTTAATCAAGGCAGAGAAGCGCTATGTCTCTAAGTTGGTCTGGGATAATCTTTGATTCAAACATGGCCAATCTTTACAAAGTGTGTCCAACATAGAACTGTTTCACCTATTGAATAACAAAAAGGGACTATTCTTTCGTCTTCTGAACTTTCTTGGATCACTCTCGACCCTGTCCTGGCTCCTGTTAATTAAAGGCGGAGTACATTCTGGACAGGTTGCAATGACGTTGCAGTCACATGCTGTTCCAAAACTGAATGTTGTTTTTTTTAACCACAGTATACAATGACAGCAGACACACAGGTTTGGGTTTTGGATTCTAAAACTTTGATCAAATTGATGATTAAAAAGACGAAAATGCTGGGGGAAAAAAGCAGAAGAAACATCTGGAGCGAAGTAGATTTTAGCAAATTCAAAGAGAAAGGAAGGAGGAAGCGCAAAGCAAGAGGGCACATACATGCAAGTGACACTATTTCAATCACAAACAATTAAAAAAAACTCAAAACACACAGAAAAAGTCATAAACATTTTTGTGATTAAGGGCCATTATAAAGTGTTTTTTACATAATGGAAGGTGAAGAAGAACAAAACATTCTTAAAAAAGACGAGAACTAAACTTTAATTGTGGGTGACCTATGACTTTCCTATTTTGTGTGTGTTTGCTGATTTCTAAAGAAAAACTTGACTTTAAAAAAAAAAAGGGAAAGCATTCTTCCCCTTTTTGTTCACCCAGACTTGAATAGCATTTAAATTAAATCTTTTTTTTTTCTCAATTTTGCGAGGACTTTTGTGTTCCAGGGATAGGGGAGGAGTGACATATCTAATCTGTGCAGCTTTGTATCTAATGGAAGACTTATGAAATGAGAGTCAGAGGGATCTTTATCAGTGCTGAATTTCTGCGTCTCCGTGCTCCGTCCAAGAAGTGTATGGAGTGATTCCATTATGGCAGAGGAGCCTTCAAAGAGGCCAGCACAGCCAGAGGACACCTTGGAAGGAAAGACAGGACCAGGTTGAGGAACAGGATGGTACCCTGCTGAAACAGCACTCTGCAGAGAAAGATCGCAATCAGACTGTTGCAAGGCCTGCACAATAACCTCCAAAACAAAGGTCTTTTTTTTAATACTGATATTTTAAAAGCAGAAAAAATGTAGCAAATTAAACATGAATAAACACTTATGCTTTCTTTTAAGTACTAATTGTGAGTTTCTGAAGAAAACTGCATGGTGCTAAGAAAATGTGTTCAAGTAAATGGTATTGGTAATGTTTTTTAGGCTTTCTAAAACTACACTATTTGTCTTCAACGAACATAAAATGATGTTTGTTCCACTTTGAAAAACAAACTATTATTTGATTCTCTTTCCTTTGTTCCTGTATGATTAGTTGTAGTTTTATTTAAGTTCATGCCTAAAATTTGTTTAAGTGTACACTCATAATGATGTTGATCATGTGTGCACATCAACCTAGTGTGGGTTAATTTAGCTAAATCTAAGCAGACACCATTAAAGACCCACTCCAATGAAAATTGTATTTTGGGTGTCTTTTCTTGTCATGATAAAAAAAAATATATAAAGAAAAATTGAGCTTAAAATGTCAATTTCTCAGTATTTCCACTTTCAAATCATTGTGAATCAGAAGCAGATGATATTACAGTTTGAAAAAAAGATTTTTATGTAGGAAATGCACTGGGTGGCCCTCAAGCTTCCTGCTCTGCTCTATTCTGTTGAATCCACTTGCAGTCAGATAGATCCATGCAAGTCTGTTTTCCTCATCTGAGCTGTAATTTGGCTTAAAACTGTACTGATGCATTGCTCCAACATTGCTTGCAATTCTTGTTCGACCAATAATGTTAGGTTGGAGTTGTGAGGGGCTGTAAGTTAGTGGGAAAGAGGGCATACAAAGGTGTTGTGGGAAATGAAAGGTTACTCTCCGCCAACAGTCCCACCCACAAATTTGTGATGAATCACTGCCACTCTAAGTCCTAGAAAACAACATTTCTTATTCTTTTTTGTGGCTATTAAAAAAGTACAATGATAATTAAAAGAACCTTGGGAAAGCTTTTAAAATCGAACAAAAGATGACTGGAGTGTGGCTGTTGTCTGTAAGTAACGTTTTAGTTCTTTCATCCTTTAGAATACATTAGAATTCAAATTAGTTTAGCTCAATTTCAGACCTGATCTTTGAGCGATATGAAAGCTATGATGAACACAAAAGGAAAAAGGAAAAACAGAAAACGTGTGGGAAAAGCTGGTGAGCAACAATGGAGATGTTAAAAAATATAAAAAAGCCGGCCACACCGTTTTAAGCTGCGTATTAAAGAAATTAGAGGAGAACCTGTTTTCCCCCATTTTTTAATTAGGAAGCTGCAATACGTGTTCTGGACATGTGAAGAAATCTGCTAATAAATTTTTTTATAGAGATGCATCAATGAGTCTGCTAGGAACAGTCTTGATTAATGAAATTAGTTTTGTTTACTGGGACATGGTTTCAGAGTCTGCAAAGCCATTAATGATCCATTAATACAGTATCCTTTAACTGTTTATATTTCTTAAGAGTGAATTGGTTCACACCAAGAGCTGAGGCTCCACTAAGATGGGCCTACAGGGGCCTCTAAAATTACTGAGGAATGGCATTGCGGTTTAAAAGATCCGGCACAGCGGATATGTAGCATTTTCCTCATGGCGGTAATCATACCTTACAGCTACAAAGACAGCAAAGATACAAGATGGAATCAAAGGAAAAAAGGGAAAATATTTGCTTCTATGTTTGGGTTTGGGAAAAGTTAATCACATGACTTGACAAAAAAAAGACATTGTTAACATATATATATATAGAAAAAAAATGGGATTGATTTTTAGTAGAATTAATATTTAGAAATGATAAAGGGTGAATTAGCGTCACCCTTAAAATGTACAAATTCCAACAAAATACAAATGAATTATTCCTGAAAAAAGTACACCTCTAATAAGCTTTGACTGTTTGCAGCTATGCAAAAGCCTCCTTTTAAATTATAATCTTATGTAACTTTCTATAGAACATTGTTTTCCCCAATTTACAAGTTTGCTTATAGGGTCCAATGTGTTAAAGTCTGTGTTTAAACACAATAGGAACCAGGGATAACCAATTTCCCAGGACATAAAACTGCTCATCCACTCCATCTAACCTAGAGGGTCAATAATGGAAACATTCAAAAACTCAGCAGATGAGATCGCCAGGTCTCTCAAATAAAACACATAAAAGAAAGTGAGGCAAAAAGTGACGCATTTTAAAAATCAATGCTAGATTGGCTAAAAACTCTCATATATCACACAAGCGATTTTATTTCAGTTTTACTGTAAGACAGAACTTTGATACTGCTATTTTTTTTAAATTTATGATGAACTTTTATTACTAGAGTCTGATAACATTTCTTTGAATCCATTCAGAAGATGAACATGTAGAAGGCTACATCAGATGCTGCTTCAGCACTAATATCCATTTAGTATTGAAATAGAGATGTAAGAAAAGAAAAAAAAAAAGACATGATCAGAAGCACTGAACCAATAATTATAAAAGCAGTAATTCTATATGAAACGGAGAATAAAATGCATCATGTCCTTATGCTCTCTTTGACCTTAAAGAATGGTAACTATGGCAACAACTAAGATGCCGGTTTCTTTCTACTAAAAAGGATTATATCTACTTGTAAGTGCAGCATTAACAGTCTGACTGTCTTCAGAAGTATGAGAGACACAGCAGGAGAGAACACGTGTGCAAAGAAAGGTGACCCACTGTTGATACGGAAAGACTGGGAGTGTTTATTGATGGAGGATGGAAAAGTTTTCTTGGCATAAAACATGTGACCCTTATTCACCCAGCAGATCCATGCCGAAAAACAGCCCAAGTTTTTTATTCAATGCAATATAAAAGACCAACATTAGAAGACATCAACACAAAAGCGTGTCTGTCGGTATGCAAGCATGCGTATGTGTGCACACACAAACTGACAAACACTATTTCCATATTTACTGTTGAATGAAATACGGAAAAGGAGGGAAGAGCATAAATAACTCATAAATAAATGACAATGCACAGCTTGCCCTGGAAATAGAAGCATAATTTTGTGTTTGTATTACATTCAGGCTGGAAAAATTTAATCTCCCTTTTAATACCATCTATTGTATAAACAAAAGAGAGGCTGCAGAAATATAAATATTAGGAATGTAACCTTATGAAAATCGATTTGGCATTGAAAAATATTATCTCTGCCTGGTTGCTTATTAATGCAGCTCCAGGAATGTAACTACTATCAAAAAACTATCTATATTATGTGTTCACGCTCCACACAGGAGGCTCTCTATGTAGAGGCCATTTCTGTTTAAGGTCACCTAAATGGTCTTTGCAAATAAGGTAAAGTAACGCTTATTAAAATCATTGTTATGATCAAACTGCTAAAATAAAACTTTAAATAAACTCATAAAAATAAAAAGCAAAAACAGCATATTTTATTAAATTAATAAACACACTTTTAACACTTACAAGTTCTGGTAATGTGCTTGATTTTTAAAATCAATACAGCCACAGAAGATTACAGTACCCCCCCCCCCCCCATTCGCGGGGGTTAGGGACCCAGGTCATACGAAGAACCACCCAACCACCCCCGTGGCCGAAGAATGTCTGTCACCGATCCTTACTCAGAAGGACCCAGAAGAGGCCGGTTTCATCCATCATTCGTTCATCTGGATGATAATCATTCTCCACGATATTTTCTTCCTCATCATATCAGGATATTTTCCGTTACTTCTGAGTAAGCTGATTGCATTTCTCCGAGCAGGGGCACAAACTTTGGTTATAGTGTTTCAGTAACCGGTGGAAACAGCTGTGAAATATCCCTTAGCAGTCGGCAAGGAAGTTGACGGGTCGGTGTGCTCTTCTTCTTCGCCCCCCTCCTCCCCCGCAGCACTTCCTTTCGGACGCAAATGTCTTAAGCTGAGTTTTAGTAAAGAACTTGCAGGAGTCACATGACAAAGAAAAATCAGCGAATACTGGAAACAGCAAATAGTGAAACCCAAACAATGTACTTTTTTAAGCTTTTGTGTGCGGAACACAGCTGCAATAACAAATAAAAATAAAATTGGAAAAAAGTGCTCATTACAGTCAATCCTATTAGACATCAGCCCATTATAGAGTTCAAAGCAACATGTGATGTGGTATAAATTTGAAAAGACTGCTGGTTTAAAGTGAGGAGACTTTCTTTTTTTCCCTTTTTTTCTTGTGGCTCAATGTCAGCAGCTCAGCAAAGCATTCTGTCGAGAACTGGATCTGATTTGCTGTTATATCATCCTGTAAATGGTTGAGCCGCAGAAACCAAACAATTCTGCCAGTAGACTAATCACTTGTGCTGGTAAACCAATCCTCCACGGACATGCGGCGCGAGTATGAAAGTGTGTCTGCAGCCTCGATTATTTATTCATTTTGTTTTATTCTGGATGATGTTCCTCCCTTGGATTACAGTTTTCCTATCAGGCGGGAGTGCTGGCACTTTGCCCTCTGTTTAAGATATCAAAGATTTGCGGCATCCCATTGCCTCATGTTGGGTCGCCAAGGGAGTTTCGCTAAACATGAAATAGATAAAGCCACAATGATGTACTGCTAGGGTAAAAAAGAAGAGGAGAGAAAGAGAGAGGAAAGCAGGATGGCAGTAGGGACTGAAAAATGACTGTAATGGGAATCTTCTGTTTCAGAGAGAGATACTGTAGCTGCGGGTGCAATCCGTGGCCTTTCATGGAAAGCAAGAGCACAGTGGTCTCAGGAGAGGAAGCCTTTGGGAACGATGACTTTGAAATATCACTAGAGAAGACTGGCTGGCCTTGTGTCATTCTGTAGTCTATGTATATTGGATACTGTGGATTAATTGATTTTCCTATCACCATTATTGGGTGCAAAGCAAACAAAGCAGGTAAATTGAGAAAAATGTATGTCATCATTTATAGTTGCTCCCCCCCCCTTTCTTTTTATCCTCCTCGTTGGCTCTGTTTCAGACAGAGGTACAAACATGTGTTGATCTCATAAGCCACTTGCATATATTTTCATTTTGCCATATGTTTGTCTTAAAACCCATCCAATATGGTGAGAAATTCAAATCCAAACACAAATGGACTTTCTTCTTTGTTGCCACAATACCGTCCATTTTTCTAAACTGCTTTCAAGACGAGTGAATTCTTAAAGACTCACTGTGGTCGTCTTTTGATCTATTTTCAAAGTGTTCCCAGTGGTCTTTTAATGATTATGATGCCGTTTTTTGCCAAAATAAACAAAAACTGTGTTGTTTTCTAGGACATTTATTTGGTGCGGCAGGAGTTCTTTAGAAATTCACCTCTGAGTTGTGGATAGGACAGTTGGTGCAGAGCAACCCCCACCCCCTTTCCCTCCCCATTGCTGAGAGCTTAGAGCAGGGAGCTTGTGGGTCGCCCAGCATCATTTATATGTTATGAATAAGCTCTTTTTCAAATGGTATTTTTGTCTGCTTCTGATTAATAATGACTTTAAAAAATACTCAGAAATGGTAATTTTAGCTTAATTTTCTTTAAATATATTCTTTCATCTAATAAATGTGCTTTAACGTATCTTTTTGAAAGTGGATGACTTGCTGCTACTAAAGACTGCAGTCACTCATTGAACCTGTTTAATGCTCCAGTATTAGAATTTTTACTACTTTGTGTTGTTTATAAGATTTCAACTTAGCACCAGTCAATGAGATGTGCTTAAAAACATGACAAATTCCTTTTGCAATTATATGACAAACACCAGCAAACTCTACAGTTTTTAAATGGAAAAAAAATTATTTCAAGTGTTGATCTTTTTCCCTTAAACAGTTTATTTCATTTATTTAACTAGAATAATAAAAAGACTCATACAGTTAAGCACTATTTTTTATGCCTTTTTTATACACATGGCATTCTGTTAAAACTTGTTATGTCAACTCATCAATGCAACTTGTTGATCTCTGTTCAGGAAGCCATTTCATTGGAATGAAGTTGGCAACTTCAAATGATTTGAGATTAAATGATTTTAAGCATATTTCACTTGTCCTGTCCCTGTCAAGCTTTTCTGAAGCTTTTAAAAAAATATATATATATTTTCCTTTCCCCATTACTAAATATTATAGTTATGTGTATTGTCAAATTGCAAAAAAAAAAACATACTTTGCACTCCAATTTGATTTTTTAAATTAAATTTGAAGACAAATACTGATATGATAATGATATGATATGGTAATGTGATTTAATTACCTGAAGTTATATTAATTAAGGCACTCTTCTTCGAACAATGTACTGGTATTGCCAAAAGCAAGAGTCGCTTCCTCTCAAGTAAAATCACCTCTGCATAATGGGCTAGAATAACAAGAGGAGACACTGGGGCTAATACTTTGCTTGGTTTCTGATTTCCTGTCGAAATCAGCATAAAGCATTTTGCCTTCAGATGGATTACCTGTCAGTGCATTAAGTACAACTTAGACCACATCTGAAGCCACAAGAGACGCCAGCGTGCTCTTCCTGAGGTGCTTTAACCATGGCCTCTTCAAAACCACAGAGCTATTACATCTGCCTGTTAAAAGCTTTGAGGGAGACATCCAGTCAAAGTCAGAGCTTAGGGGAAGCTTGTACCAAGGTGACTAAACTCATCCCTCTTTGTCCAGGTTTGCAATTATTCCTGATGGAACTGAAGGTACTCTTCTAATCTTCAAACTTCATACTAAGCTCAACCCCTTTCCTGTTCTCTTTGTTCGCTTTGACTAAGAGACCACAGGGTTATGCAGGTAAGACAGAAGGTTCAAGTCAAACTACAAGAAAATACATTTGACCAATGATCACAATTGAGAAACAATGGATTTCACATGATGGCAACACGCTCATTATCAGCAATGTTAGCCTCTTGACTGACACCCTCTGCTTTCTTTGCTGTTATAAAGTGGTGGTCAATATTTGTTCCTCTACTTTTTACACATTCATAATTTTTGAAAGTTAAATAAATTTAAGCTGCAAATATTGGGCCAATAATAGTTACTACTGCTTATGAAAGGCTGATGTCATAAGATGCTTTTGTTAAAATATTCTCTAGAGGTAGCTAGAAGCTATTAAAGGAGATGATGGAGGGAGCCTATAGTTTAGCTCCCAACTTTCTGAAATTCAAATATAGAGCATAACATAACAACTAGAATGCAAGTTAAAATGATCGAAATATAGTCTATAATTACAAAGTCCCATTTTGTCTATGTATCTTTTTGGGTATATATATATATATATATATATATATATATATATATATATATATATATATATATATATATATATATATATATATATATATATATATATATATACATATATATATATATCCAGACTCATAACAGTAACAAAGTGCAAGTCATGAGAGCATTTCAACAAACTCTTTCAGCTAAAAAAAGGCTCAAAGACTGTTACCAGACAAGAAAGAGAAGCAAGATTGAAAATACTTATTTTTCCCTCATAATCAACATAACTTTGTTTTTGTCTCTGAGTGCTTTAACAACACTGATTTCAAAATGTAAGTGGATTTTTTAATGGATTTTATTTTTTCCAATAGAAAATTGAAGTAATAATGGTCTTTTGGAGCTCCAAACTTTCAAACCTGCTTTATAATTATGCCTGAGGAATGATCAAGATTGTCTGGCTGGCTGACATCACTGTTCTTGTGGCTCTTGTGAGGGTGCAGACATACAGTATATCAATTCAGACATGCAAGGTGGTGCCATGTCATTAAGACTTTTAGGAAGAAAAAAACAATAAAACCTTGAACTGGATCTTGAATCCAATGAACGAAGAAAAGTGATCACATTACAATAAATGTTATAACACTTGTTTTGTCAAAAGAACTGCATTCTGCACCATTTATAAATGATGCAGCAATTTCTGATCAGAACTAAACAACGAAAATTCCAGTAAGCCATACAACTGGTGGTAAAAGCGTAAATCACTTGCCTAAAATCCCTCATGGAAAGGTCGTCTATTACTTACAAAACCAGAATCAATAAAATCAGCTTAATAAATGAAATAATCTGTTTGTCTGATTTGGAATTGCAATAGTGTTCCAAAAAGACTTCAGGTTTTTAACGGCCTTACAGTGCAGCATGAATAGGCCAACAGCACTATAATAGTTGACAAAAAGGTTAGACTTAAAAAAACAAGTACTGAGGTCTTTTTCTTATAGGATTTTGAAGGTTTTGGTCTAACTGCTCCTGCACATCTATAAGAACCCATGGTGACTCAGTGTAACAGAAAAAGTATCAGAAATGGATTCTGTGGTCCATTTGGTTTGTGGCAAAAGACACATTTTATTTTTAAGAAAAAATGGGTCTGGGTTTTTATAGGTTAAAGACACATTAACGAGAAATGGACAGAAGCAACAATTCTTGCTTGTAGAGGCAAGTACATTTGTAAGTCATCTGTATAGCCATGAAAAGCTTGATCAAATATTCTAAACATGGAAAACAAAGGGGGTAGTTAAAACCACACAGGGCCCAAAATGGATCCTTCACAAATCCACAACTAAAAGAAAAACCAGCAGATGAGTGCTTCCCCAGGTGGACAGAGAAAGTATGGCCTGTTACATAGGACAGGAACCACTTTAAAGCTTTAATGCCCACACAGAGGTCAAACGGTTTGATGATGCACCTAGTCAAAAGAAGTGATAAGATCCAGAAGGAGCAGGAAAGAAGGTTTGACAGCAATAGTTAAAAACTCTGAAAAGTACAGTTTCTGTTGTGCAGTATAATTTAAAGACAGATGGAATTTTCTCCGTAGTAATATGCAAGTCAAGGTGTGATTGTTATTGTTCAAAAACAACTTTTTTTTAAACATTTGATAGAGAAAAAAACTTGGAGATAGATCTGAAGTTAAGAAAAAAAAATGACATCTCAAGTTTGTCTTTTGAAGTGTGCGTTACACAAAAGTGTCTAGAAGCAGCTAGAATGAGGCAGGACACTAATGAAATTAATAGGGTTCACAACACAGACTCAAAGTAATAAAAACATATGTTAAAGGTTTAGATGGAATAAAAGAAAGTCTGAAACATACGGTAAAAGATGGGAGAGGTATCTACTGGAAGCTGAAAGCTCCAAAATGTTTTGTCTTGTTTTGAAAAAAAAAAAAAAAACACAAGGAAATCATCTGAAATCAGAGTAAAAAAATTAGGATGAGTTTCTGAGTTAAGATTTTTAACTATTAAGTAGCTTTAAGTAAAAATTAACATTTTAAACAATACTCTAAAGAAAGCAGTTTTTGGTTTTTGCAGTTTTTTTAAAGGGTCTAAGAAACTGGAGAATATTTTTTTTCCATTTTCTATCAGAGTATCTGCAGAAAACTGGCAGTAAATGTATAATTCTTACAAATAAATGTAAACGCAGACAAGACATTTAATAAAGCCAAACCTATTTAGAAAATGTAGTTTTTTTCTGCTTTTTTTCCCTCAGACAAGTCAATCCCATTTAGTGGGGCCTTGCTATGCTAAATCATTTTCAAAGTTAAGAACAGCGAAGAGCCGGCCAGAAAACCTTAGTCCTGAGAAGCTCATTATAAGGTCAACATTTACAAGGGAGGCAGCAGTGGAAGGCCATTTTAAAGAAATAGTTAATACATAAGGTAGTTAATGTGTTGAAGCCATCTTACAATACAGGCATTGTTTTTTCTAGATCAGACTTTGTACGAAATTAATTAATTCTTTTTATAACTATATAGTAATTGAAAAGAGACTGAAACACTATTTTTAAGGTAGAGTCAGATGATAACTTGTGAGAATGTCTGGATATAAGTGATTTTCATATTGGAAAGGGCTGATGAAGTGGTTAGAATTGTTGCTTTCAGTCAAAATGGTAGACAAAGTAAATATTTCCATGCTGGTGTGACAGATCCCATCACAAACATACACTTGAGACACATTTGGAAAAATCATTGGATTCCAAGTGAGAACTGACATACTTAGGAGTTGTCTTCTGGTAATAACCCAGGACACATATCGGCGATAAAAGCTTGGGAATTGAGAGCTTGTCAGAAGACAGAGATCGGCTGGTCTAAAGAAACTCACACATTTATATATCTTTTTATCTGCATTTTTAAATCTACACTGACAGTGATGTTTTATTTCAAAACTCTAAATCCTGCTCACATGTTTAAGACATACATCTTAATCTAGACGACGAATTAAAAACATGTGTCTTTACCTTTGCGTCAATGCTGTACTTTACACTTGTATTTGATTAGCTATGACTGACATGGGAAATAAAACAGTCAAGTCTGACCTTCCTCTTCTATAAGTTTCCCTTTCTCCTACTCCAATCATCCAACCCATAACGGATTAGCTGAGATGAAGACCCATTTTCTCCCTTAGGCTGCTAAAATATTAATCAAAACACATAGGAGTCTGCAGCAGCTCCCAAGATACATGTCTTCTAATGGCAATACATGGGGAAGGAAGAGAAGGAGGAGTGCTGCTTGTAATAGACTCGTGGAGGGGGAGGAGAACAGGAGGGCCAGAGGTGACAGGGGGCTTTCACAAGGGACAAAGAAAATCAAAGAGCGGACAGATATGCAGGAGGAGAGCCAGAGAAGAGACGCAAGGTGTGTGGAGAATCGACAGACAAAACAAGCTAAAAAGAGGCGCTTCAGAGGAAATGGGAAGATCAAAAGAAAAATCTAATTTTATGCTTACAAGGACTAAAGATGGACTTATGGAAAAAATTTGAGTATAAATAAAATATAACCATGTTTTCACTCACACTCAAGCTTTTTTTTGTTTGAACATTCCTATGACAATTTAAAAGACATAAAATTGGCTTTTATTCTTTTAAACTCAAAAATTAAAATGTATGAGCATGAACAAAAAGATTGCACTTATTGTTTAGTTAAGATTTATGGGTGACTTATAACTTTTGGCATGATAGGTAACAGGCAACAAAAGCAGTATTTAAACCAGGTTTTATCTTGTGGTGTGGATTGCAATGCAAAGTTGAGAATGAGTGCCAGGCAAGTGCTGCTGCTGGGACAAAGAAATTGGTCTGACATATTATTAATCCATGCCTCTGGCATTCCAAAGTCTTCATGTTAATAAAAAAATAATTAGTAAAAATAAGAGGCCATCTTTGTCCCCCTTTTTCACATCAATTGTATGTAAAGTTTTGCACCTGTCTTTTAGAAATGCATAACACGATTGCCTATAATCCTCTCTAAGTTTGACAAGTCCCATCACATGAGCTATAATGATTTTTTTTACACCGACTCCTCCATGTCTTTTAGCACTTTCAACAAGTAATGCTTGCAATGTACATTCAGCAATGGTAAGAGTGCAATAGATGATTTTACCCTAGTACCTGACTTAAGATTTTGAGTAAATCAGAGTAATTAAAGGGCAGGTTTATTGTGCGGCATCAAAAGAAACACCCTTCATCGTATTGAACTAATCCACTGACAGCTGTGACTTTTGTTGTCTACCTTATAATAAGGTAGATACAGTGCTTCCTTGAGTTGCACACTGGCTGCATGGAGCTCTTCTTTCCTTCAGGAGTCCCTGAAGGCATAGCTGCTTTGTGAAAGGTGACCCAACACAGAGACCGCCGTCTACCAAACCATGTCAATAATGAGATGCGACTGAAGCTTCGCTTTATTCAAATGAAGCTGTGCGTGACAATACTGTTGACAAGAATAAAGTCGAAACTGATGGACATCAACTTCTTGGACACTACCTAATAGGAATGGGGTTTGTTACGTACACAAAAAAAAAAAAAGACAACACAAACTCACAGGCCTGTCTGTGTTTATTTTTGCTCCTGAAGATGATGCATGTGTATGAGTTACAACTGGTCGGTCCCAGTCCAAAGCCTTTTGTCTATTGTGTTGCTTTGCTTAATGTAAACCAATAAAGCTGGCTAACCTTGTGCGTCCAATCAATTCTTATTTAGAATACCATTGATTAACAGTTCTGATTATTGATTGTGTCATCCCAGTCAAGACATGCCAATAGTTCTGATAAGGGCTTGCCCCGGAGCAGATAGGCCTGTCCACACACATGTTGTTGCTTTCCTGCAAAACCTTTTTAACCGTCCTAGTACTTCTCTACTGAAAACAGTTCTATCCTCCTCTGAAGTGTGCTAATCTGGGACCCAAACACTAAAGTGAACACGCCAGCAGCGCTTGCAGTGTGCCCAATAGGTGTTTTAAAAATGTACGTATATCACACAAAGTAAAATACAGTTTTTCCAAATACTATGAAAAAGTTTGACTAAAATTTCATTATTTTTTTCCGTTTTACAACAAATGCACATCTAAATAACATTTAATGATTTTAGAGAGTCTAAGGTTTAGGTTATAAACAAATAAACATTTTTGCTGCCAATAAAGAAAAAAAATGAGAAAACCCAAACACATGGGTTCAATTACCAGCACTTTTCTTTCCAAAAAGAGATGCGCATGATAGTTTGATAAAAAAAAAGATTAAAAATGTTATATTTGCAGGCAGTGTGTGTAGTACATCTAACCCATCTATTTTCAAACCCTCTCAATCCCCTTATGGCCCATGTAGATGGCCCAGCCCATCTCAGGCACCATGTCACACAGGGAGACATACAGCCTCAAACACTAACAGTCACACCTAGGAAAAATGTAGAGTCACCCATCAACCTGTGATGCCTATTTTTGGATAGTGGGAGGAAGCTGAAGTGTTTGGAGAAAACCCACACATGTGTGGGGAGAATATGCAAACTTCACACAGAAAGGTCCCAGCTGGGTTTCGAACAAGGGCCTTCTCGGTGTGAGTTGAAAGTGCTGACAACCACATCACTGTGCATATGGGCAGGGCTAATAAACATCTTAAATTAGACTTAAAAAAACATGTTGATTTATTCATTTTACAGATTAGTTTATTATAAAGCAATTGTTTGTGTTTGTTGATGTAAATATTTATACATTTTCTATTTTACTCCTTAAAAGCCTCACATTTGCTCAGTTTCAATTATGATGGTTATAGTTTTTAGATGCAAAAAACCCTGACAATCTTTTTTTTTTGATTTGATAGAAATGTCATCAACATTTTCAATTGTGTTAAATTGTGATAAAATGAATTTGAACATTTGTGAATTAAAATAAAGTTGATTTGGTAATTTAGTGTTAATACCAGATGTTGCATGCAAAACTGTTTTTACTTTTGCAGTGGAGACAGATGTCATTGCTTTAATTCTAGGAGAAATAAAATGTATTGCAAGCTGTTTCACACACAACAGCAATGTGCGGCTCAACCCATGTTTGTCAACACTTCTGATCAGAAAACATGTTTAAGAACTGATAAGAAAACTTAAAAATTTGGTGCAACCTCACAATGACTGAAGTATCACATTTTCAGGAGAACGATCAGATCAGTTCATTTCAAATAGAGACAAAATAAAAATACTGGAATACCATTTTCCACTTTTTACCAGATCATTGAATGATGAAAAGAAAATTTTTTTTGCTGTTCCAAGAGTTAAAAAACAAATTGGAAAATATTCATTTAATTATAAGGCTCCCTCCGACTGGAACAATCTTCCTCTATCCATTCGCTCTTTAACCTCATTCTTTGCATTTAAAAATGCCTGTTTAGTTCATCTTCAACACTCATGTAACTGTTTTTGATTTAATTTGATTTCTTTTCTGCCTTTTATTTATTATTTTATTTCCTTACCTTAAATTAATTATTAATTACTTGTAGGTGCATTAAATGCCTATGTTTGTGTGTGTGTGTGTGGGTGTGTGCCTGTTTGTTGTATTGTAAATTTTAAGTTCTTTTTGTCTTGTTTTGATATATGTAAAACTCAGCTGTATCTGTCGGTTATTTATTTGCTTGTTTTGTTGTATTTTGAGGACCCCCTTGAAAACGAGATGATACATCTCAAGGGGCTTATCCTCTAAACAAATAAATTGAAATTGAAATTGAAATTGCAGTCTCTTTCCCAGTGGCACAAACACTGAATTTTTTTTATTTTATTTTTTTGCTGTATTTGACCCAATTTGGACTGGACTAGGCTAGAATTTGAAATGTTGTTTTTTTTAGAATAGAAAAGAAAAGGAAGTTTAACTGATCTTACAATGAAGAAAAAGAGCGGTTATTTATTCTAGTGATTGGAACATGTCATCCAAATTACAGGGACTGCTTTGAGCTGTTTTAATTCAGATATAACTGATAAGATTTCAGTTTTTTCTTGTAATTCACAAGTCTTTCTCTAGCAGCAGTCAGTCATGGCTGCTCTGGGCTTGGCCCTTTCCTTTTTAGGTTAGTTTTGTTGTGCTTTTAAAAAGGCTAATAATTAAATGCATGTAAGACAATTTAGCCTTTTGGGATTCTTGGCTCAATTAGACTCTAGAAAATAAATTTGACTTTGCTTGTACATTTTTAAGTTTCAGTAGTTCTGTGAAGCTAGCTCTCACTGCTTCCGTATTGTGTCCGGATGCTTAAGGAAGCCGTCTTGATACTGGATGCACTGCTCTAAAACAAAATAATGTGAATGAAGCAGCGGCCTTTGACCCTTATAGTTTGAAGAACTAGCTCACTGCTGGATTTGTGTTTTTGAGAGGTGAGGCTCAGCTATCGTATTGTTCCGTCAGCAGTGCTAAGCTAGCCCCTGTCAGCCGGCCAGTGTTGAGCTCTGCACTTTGCATATGGGGGCTTTTCCGTAATGAGCCTCTATGTATGGGTATCAGCTAAGATATCTGAGCTAGTGCTTACTGTTCCACGGTCAAGGTCACAGCCAGCCCACCCCAACACCAATTCCCCAACTGTATCTATCACCTGAGAATACAGACCGCAGCTGAGCTCACATTCCCACCCCTCTAGACTTCCTCACACCAGTTTGGAAGGATTTCATTCCCTTTTGGAGACTCCCGGTATTATGTCAACAAACCTCAAAAATATTGTCCCAAAAAATTCTTGCCAACACTTTTTCCCCCCACCATTCCTCCCATTTTGTAATCCAAAGAAAAAGCACATAAATGAATAAAGACCACTGATCTCAAAAGTGCCCCCTCTAAGTATAGACTGTTCGGGCTAATTGTTTGCGGTGAAACACAATAGTCTATTTATCTTGTCTTACCCATGCACATGTTTGATGTTTGCTCTTATCCAATGAGCACTTGCTATCAACATGTCAAAAGTGGATCCTGGATCCATGTGAGCAAGACAAGGGCTTCAGTGCAGAGGACCCCAGAACAATCTGACCATACAGTAACGTGCCAGAGTCCCCGCAGCAATCAATAAACTGCCCTCTTGAAGATCATATATCAACTGCTTGCTGAACTCAGGGGTAGAATAAAAAAATGTGTACCTAAAGAATTAACGACCTCTGGGCTGCAGCATGCACGGACATGAAGCCACCGCGGTTTGCAACAGTTCATTCTTTAACCTGACACAAAGAGAGAAGTACATTAACGATAAAGGGAAAAGTCAATATAGAGCACAGTATGTGTGGGCTCTTTGGATTCCAGGCTCAAAAGAACACGGTGAAGTGAGAGTAAAACATACATGTTTGTTCTGACATTAGCAAATTAACTCTGCTTCATTTATTGCTCACATGTTCTAAAAGCCTTCAATGGCAGTCATTTTGCCTGCAAAAAGTACATTTTATGTGTGCTGGTTCAATTACCAGATTCATGATTTTAAGCAGATCATTGGACAGTTTGATAACCCTGTGTGAAAAACCTCAACGTAGGAGTATGTGTAAAAAAGTGAAATGAGCAAGGAAGGATGGATTTCCTGTCATCAGTGATCTACGACCAATCAGCTGCATGTGTTCAGAATCCTCGTTAATGGTTATTGGCTGGGATTTAAATCCTTTTTTGTGTTTTTGTTTTCAGTCAATAAATTTGTAAGAATTTGATGGACAGTTTAAAATCACAGTTATCCATTTAATCAACAAATGTTATCATCATAACCCTTATAAAATGTTAGTCATTAAAAAAAGAAAACTATCTGCAAGCCATTATATTACAGCAAAATAAGTAACAAACAAGGATTAGCATGCATTGGTGATCATTTCTATTCAATCATAACAGTTCTGCCCTTTTCACTATATTAGACATCATTAAGGAAGATCAGTTGGTTGTAGAATATGAAAGATTCTCAACAGCAATGATAAACTAAAAAAAGACAGACCTCCTAAAAGAGCAGAAAGTAAAATAAAGAATTGTTAAAAAAAATGTCAAAGGAAAACGTAAACCTGTCAAACTATATTACTATAAAATACAGATGTGAAATACTGCAGATTGTCTGACACTTTAAAGAAATTTGATAACATTGGCCATAAGAAGAAGTCTCCGACTTTGAACAGATTTACTTCTGTGCTCCCAGCTGAGGTTGAGATAAATTCATTTGATTTTATTCTATGCTATTAAGAAAATCCCCTCAAGCCAAGGTCTCATTGCAAATGCTTTCCAATGTTTAAACTAATTCAACCCTATACATGCATTACTTTGAATGACATAAAATGTTTTCCTCCTCTAATTAAAATAATGTATTAGACACAATTATGAAGTTATTTGACTTCCTTTTCCTTTTAGTCAAATAAAATGTGTTAAAATGACATTTTTACAAAAGCTTGTTTACTCAAAGCCATGTATAACTTGTAAATGCATATGCATATATAAACATATATATATAAACATATATATATATATATATTCACAATATATATATATTCATATATTCACAAGAGTCTGGGGACTTGATTAAATGTATCATTTAATTTTCATTAATCAAATAAAAATCATATAAGTTTTTTTTATTGAATGGTGAAAAAAAAGACGTGTCATAAACGTCTGATACGAGGTTTCTTCTTTTTTTTTTCCTGAAATCAGGTTTTTTTTTGGAGGTTAAGTTTATCCTTACTGAGAAGGTCTAAGGCCAGGGATGCCCAGTTTAGCCTAGTCTGTTTAGTTTAGTAATCAGATATTGCATTTTATAACTGATTTTATGTTTTGTACAATTAGTCGCTGTTGAGACAACTGTGTTGTACAGTTGGACTATATAAATAAAACAGACTTGAATTGAACTGAAATAAAGTATCTGCAGTATCTGCTGTAAGATTACAAAAACAAAAAAATGTTTAATTATTATTCAAGCAAAATTTGAAATGCTGTTAGTTGTGGTAGAAAATAAAGGAAAACATACCTGTACCCATGGATACCTTCATAAACAAAGGAGACTTTGTGCCTGTAGTTGAACAAGAATGCCCTCTATTGGTGTGACACTGAATAATGTTGCCCTCACAAAGGGCAACATCCCAGAAAAACTTACACTAATATTAAACATTTTCCAGCACACTCAGCAGAAACATCATATTGAAGCGCAAGAACCTCAAAGCCCAATGACTACCCATAATATCATACTAATTACTAAAAAAAAAAAAACAATTTTATTATTGTTACTCAAATGCATCAGTCAGTGCTGCTTCAATCAACACGGTGTGTAAATGAAGATTATGAGAAGATAAATCAAAAGTGATGATGGGTGAATGCAATTGCAGTTAGCATCCCTATCATGCAGCTGCAGACTCAGAGGGCAACTCAAAAGCTAAAATTTTGGAAGTGTTCAAGTCTGTGAAGGTGGATTTAGATGGCTTACAGGATCAGCCGAGGAGTTTTTGACAAGAATGAACACTGAGCTTCTTGTCTCCCTGTTGCGCTCTCTACTGAACCGGAACAATGGTGAAGACAAACAAGGGCGCCCCAGAGAATGAGCCGAGCTAAGTGAGTGAGCACACAGGTTCAATATGACAGCTACACCTTCCACTTCTAGTTCAGACTAAAGAAAATATCCTGTGCTGTTCATGTGTGTCCAGTCATACTGCTTTAAAAAAAAGTGGTTATCACTCAATACAGTTTTTTTTTCCTTTTTTTTTTCCATTGTGGATTACTTGTGTAATACTGACAATAGTAGCCACAGGTAATATCAATGTGTCTGCCGTGGAAGAACATTTAATACCAGATAAATTAAATTTCATCTTTTTAGGATGTAACAACAAAAAGTTCTAAGTACACTTTCACAGATTCTTCAAAAATGTTCAACTTTAAGACACAATTTCAATACATTTTAATACTTGTGTGTGTAGAAAAACAATCAACAATCACTTCAATTAGAAGTTTATGTGTTGCAAATTAATGGTGATAGAAGGTCCTGCCCCTTTGTATTCTACTAACTTCATAGGACTTAAAATAAATAAATAAAAAGGTATAAAAACTCAAATTTAAGAAAAGCTGCCCTGACCCCTGCTGTAATCTTCAGGGAAAAACTGATACTTAACAAAAACTTCATTTTTGTGGAAATTTTGTGTTTTCTTTCCACTTGTCCAGCAGCTGAACAAACAAAGAAACTGATAGCCGCTAGAGTAGGACAGATTTACTGTTACAACAGAGGTTGTGCAATCTGTACACACCCAAGATGTACAATAATGTAAAACCCTTTTTGTTTGAGTCGAATCTGTCTTAAAGTCATAACCAGACAGCATAAATTGTAAAAAGAGTTTGTGAGGGAAACCAGGAAGAAAGGAAAAAATTGGGGGGGGAAAAACAGAATGAGAAAAAGCAAAGAACTGATGAGAGAAAGAAAGGAAGGATAGAACAAACACAATAAGAAAAACAACGAGACCTGAATTTATCTCAACAATATTTTTTGCTTGTAAAGTCTCACAAATGTGAGATTTTTGTTTTGCAAAATTACATTTAAAGTTTTACACAGAATTAACCAATAACCATCTACACATATCTGCAGATGGACAGAACTGTACACACAGCTAATCCAAACTTACCCATATATTTGCATAGATCAACATACACACCGTTCTTTACCATCACACTTCAGATATGACGCTTCCATGCATACTTATGCCCCAGTGTGTGTGGCTGTGTGGGTAAGTGTGTGTTTGCTTGAATTTACAGATGGGGCCACACAGGGCCCTTGGACTTCACGTCTGGTTTGCAGATACTGAACAAACATGTAAAAGACAGAAACACACTATGTTTAAACAGAACTGACTAGCTTTCACTTCTTGATCTTTATTCTTTAAATGTATAAAAGCAGGTTTTGTACAAAAGCAATATTCAGTGTTAATCGTCATATAATATAGTTTTGTCTTTTAAAAAGATAGTTTAAATTCATTCCAGAAGTGTTGTTTTATTTGACTCAGTTAATCAGATAACATTAATATTTTATGTTTTATAAAATAAACAGGGAAAAAATAATACCATGACGTACTGATTTTTTAGAACATGTGTTTGGGATTTGACATAGGTTTAATACTAATGCTGGATAATGAAAATCCATGCTTCTACATTTCAATGTTTTTTTTAATTCAAACCTTCAACTCTTCTGTTAGAGAATATATCAAAAGGTACCAGAATCCATTCCCAGCTTGTAACATCACCCCTGCAGATGCTCTTTGATGAGCTGCTCAGCTTTGTGAGGACCACACAAAGTCGAAGGGAACAATCAGTCATCTGTTGGGGAGGAGCTATTAGGATTCAGAGCCAGAGAGGGGTCACTCAACACTGAACAGAGACGACGACGCAGACAGAGGTGGATGAAAATACTTAAGACACCACATTCACAGTCCTATACGTCCATCCGTTTATTGTGATGACTCTTAAAGCTCATTTTTATCTTAAAAATAATTTAATAAAAAATAAAACAAATCATCATTCTGACTGCTGTGAATTATATAATTAATATACCACTGTTCTGTGATGCAGATCTTCACACATTCCTCTGCTTTTCACTCTTTGCATGATGCATAATAAAGCGGAGCAGCCGACTGTGAAAACAATTTAATTAGTGGCAATCACGTCTGATTAAACATGTTTCCACCATTTGCTTCCATTAGGGATGTCTTCATTTTCTTCATACACTAAATCAACCAATGCCCACCATTCTGTGCCAGGTGAGTCAGTAATGAATACCCTTACCCACCGCCACTGTTCCCCCTCTGAAGGGTTCTCGTTGCGCCTCGTTGTGTTTTGTGAAACGACCTGTGAAGGCATAAAACTCCCCATCCATCTATGTGATTCCTCCAGAGCATTGTTACAAACCTGGTGACTCTGTTGCTTTATTTAGGGACATTTCAGATCTCTCCAGCATATTTTTTTAGGAAAGCAACAAATTACATTTTTTTTTTCTGGCATCATTAGAGACTTCTTATCGTGAAGATAAAAAGCACTTTGCCACTACAACAAATGCTACCAAGCAGCAGTGGCCCCCAGGCTGGGCAAGATTCTGCAGGAGCTCTTCTCCACATGAGCACTCAGGCACAGAGCACAGACCGTCTAAAAGAGACCAACTTGAAGTGTTGTTTTTACTCTTCTTTAGGAGCAAATGCAATGTGACTGTTGACTCCTCCCATGTTCCCATGGTCAAGACTTAAAAAGTCAAATATTTCACCCGCCATAAATGAAACAATGAAACGGATGCAGGGTTTTGATAGAATTTTTTTTTAATTTTTATTTAATTTTATTTTTACACAGTATATCAGAAAGTACGGCAGAGTTTTAGGGCCACCAAAAAAAAAAAAAAAATGAAAGTACAAGAAAAAAACTTACAAGAGTCGAAGTCGAAGTGAGCATACAGTGCAGCAAGTGAACGCCATGCAGCAGCAGAGCAGACCAACTAAACTTAGATAACTGGTAAGCTGAATGTTTATTGATAACGTTTCAAATGTTTTGAAGCTCATTTGTTTGATTTACGATTTATTTATGTTTTATTTATTGATGGGTGGCTTGCAGGATCTCTGCAGCCTGCTGCAGCTGTCCACTTCAATCTCTAAGGCTACGTTCACACTGCAAGCTGAAACGACCCAATTCCGATTTTTTTTGCCCCCATTCAACCTGTATCTGATATTTTTATGAGAGTCTGAACGACACAGATCCGATCTTTTCTAACGCGACCCAGGCCACTTGGGTATGTGGTTCTGAATCCGATATGTATCCGATCTTTTGAAATGCGACCTCCGTTTGACCGGCCAGGCCACATGTATCTGACCTCTACGTCATTGATACGCTACAAACGTCACAATTCTGCGTCAAATTAGGCGGGAACTAGAACATAAACATCAACCATGGCGGACGATGCTGCTGAGACCAGTCAGTGGAAGGGGAGTGAGGTCACTGATTTGATTAATATTTGGGGTGACAGCTCCATTCAGGCCCAAATCGAGGGCTCTTATCGCAAAAAAGAAATTTTTGAAAAAAGATTTCAGTGAAATGGCCAAGCGTGCTTACAGACTATCCTGGCGAAAAATAAAAAGCCTCCGATCCAAATATAAGGAGATTAAATACTGGAACAAACGAAGTGGCCGTCAACGTATCACCTGTCCATTTTATGAAGAGCTTGGCCGCATTTTGGGGGATAAGCCTATTGTTGTTGACATCAATTGTTAATGTTAGCTACTTCCCCAAACAACAAGTGACGTCGTTCACCGTTGAGTACTCTTCGGCGCATGCGGGTCACTTCTGGGTCATTTCACGGTCACACAGAAGATCACAAAAGTTCCCATTTAATTGGAAATGTGAACTGTGTCATGGTGGCCTGTCAGACTCCTCCTCCTCCCAGCTCTGCTCCTGACTCGCAGCTGTTTCTACAAACGGCCTTGCAAAAAAAAATCGAATTTTCAAAAAAAATCGGTTTCCATAAAGCCCTGCAGTGCGAACGTAGCCTCGGTCTGGCGTTTCCATTTGAGGAGGTTAACTTTTTGGCATTTTCAACGTTCTGATGCTGTTTTAACAGACTATTTTCATCCTTGCTGTTTTATGTTGAAACGGGACGTTTCATCTGGAGGGGGCATATTTAACATTGTTTACTGTCCGCATTGGTCTTCTGCGCATGACAGGGTAATGACGTACGGTGACGTCATTAACCTCATTAACAAAATGTCATTAACAAATCTCGTGAATTCACGGCTTAAAAGTCGTAATTTAAAAAAGATGTTGTTTGTAAACTAGCCCTAAAACTCTGTCGTAAAAAAGAATTGAAGGTGGATGAAGATGGCAATGGTGTTAAGAAGATGACCAAGAGAAGACATCCGCAAACTTAGTTCATTCACGGCTTCATACATCCAACATTACTGTGCTTGTGTACAGTGGTCCCTTGCAATAATGCAGTTCACCTTTAGCAGTCTTGTTGTTCTGTGGATATTTCCGATTTTGTAGGCTTTTTTGTTTTTAAAACGCATTGTGTCCTGATTGGCTGTAGGCCTTTGTCACTCAGCCTACACTGTGCTGTGTCTCTTGTACAAAATGCATTCAGCTTCCTAAATTTACTTAAATCTTTGAGGGCGAACGAGCAGATCTTTGGTTTAATTCTAAAATGTTGGACTTGTTTTCCTATGAAGGTTTGAGCTGTTTAAATAAGAGAAAAATGTGTGAAAATGTTTGTGTGTTTTTACAATTAATGGGGGGGAAAAAGATGACAACTTTGCAGATTTGACCCATTACATATTATTTTTAGAGCACATATCCTATAATATATGAGGGACCACTGTAAAGTTCAGAATAGAACTAATAAAAGGAGAAACAATTCCCTTTTTTAATATTTGAACAAATGAATTGTAATGTTGGCTCAAAAGTATAAATTCCACCGCACCTATTTTATTGTGAAATGTTTTATTGTGCTTGTATTTTGTAAAGCCACTACACAGCCATTTACAGATCGGCATGCTGTGTACCCAGACCATAAGGTTAGTCTGCCACTCATTTGAGTGCAATCACGAGGGATATAACTGTTCAATGGTGATTGTATTCCTGGCAGCTTGTCAGTGATTGCTGGACAGATAAAATAGACATCCCATCAGTGTAACATGCTTAAGGATATATCACACAAGCATTTAGTCTAAATGCTTCTCAAGATGAAGAGCCACGCAAAAACCCACACGTGCACACATACAATTTCACTTTCCACAGCCGCGAAGGCACGAGTGCCCAAAGGAAAGGACAAGATTCAAGTCAATACGGTTAAACATTTCTGCTGAGTGGACATTGTGTATAGGGGGGTTAGCACTTGTTCTGGGGAAGGGAGAGCTATGCCTGGCTGGTTGAGAGGCCATTTGAGCATGCAATCGACGGACCGAATTTTAAAATGACGTTCAAGTTAAAGGGGGTTTTGTGACTTGTTTTAAATTACTCTCCTTTCACCCTGTGATCCATACTCTGAGTGAAGTGGGCATGAATAATGGTTACCTGTATTATATGTTATGACAGTTTGTTGTTACCTAATCAAAAGTCAGAATTCTGGTTCACTAATACTCATTCATGTAAAACAGGAATATTTACCTATGTGTGTGTGTGTGGGGGGGGGGGGGTACAAGCTCCCAGCTGTAATAACATCTCACATTTTAGAGAGCAGTGGCAAGAACCAACATCCCAAAAATAAATACAACCGAAGCAATATTACGATCCCTCTCTTCTCTTAAAATGAACTCATAACCGTTTCTAGACTAAGACAATTTGGCCAAAAAAAAGGATCAAACAAGCAAAAGAAATGTATCCACCTTATTATATATATAGTTTAATAGTTATAGTTTAACTTGTCTTGATTCAAAAATATCATTGTGCAATCTGGAGAGCCAGAACTAAATTTTAATCCGTAGAAGTTTTACGTTTTAAGTATGCATTTATTTTGATTTATAATGTACATCATAGATATTAAAAATTAAAGTAATGATAACATTGACCTCAGTTTAAAAAAGAGAAACAATTATCAAAAATAGGTCTAATGAAAAGAAACAACAAAAGACCCAAGCCAATATAATTTAGCAAATCATTTACATGATAGCTCTCCGTTTGTTTCTCTTTTTCCTTCATTGTCTGACTCGCGTTGTGGCCCTCACAGTCCTGCCTTGCAGGCTGAGAGTATGTGCACTATGAACACATTTAATTTTCTCTGTTAGTCCACAGTGCAGCCAGAGGTGAGCTTTAATAAGGATCAATGGCACTTTATCCTGAACAGGACCCATTCCTGTGCATGCAAATCACAATACCAGCAATAGATTCAATTAAAAAAAGAACCTCCAACCACCAGCTCTGGAAATTCAATTAAAAGATTTATGCAAAGGTTCACTGGGGTTTTTTGTGTTGCTGTCTCTGTTTATGTAATGAGCTTTTCATATCAAGGATCAATACATAATATGGAGTGAAGCCATAGGGAGAATAGCGGATTGCCTCCGCATATGCATACTAGATGTAATTCAAAGAAACATCTAAACAGAGGTGAACGGGCATTTCTAAACACCAAATCCTCTCAACGTTTGCTTTCTTCTTGTTAAAAAGAGTATACCATCTCTCAGGCACCACAAAAGAACCAACATGAGAAATGGACATGGGTTTTGTATAAGGACTTGTGAAGTCCCAGGGAAGCTTTGTATGGCAAGTACTCCTCCAATCAGCTAAACACAGGGGCTAAAACGCTGAGGCCTCTGCAGCAGACTCAGTGCACCCGTAGGTGTGTGTTTTAGCCTAATGAAATGGGATCTCAATAGACAATAATCCTTATAACGAGATTGAACCGGGATATCCATGTCAATATTTAGCAAATGGGATTGTTGGCTTTTAATATTTGCGTGCTCACATGCACTAGCTGTCAGTAGGCTTTCACAAATGTATGCCCATCTGTTTAAAAGTGCTTTTTCATTGCTTCTAAACCCTGCTTGTTGGACTGAATTCAGAAATTGGAGTGAGATGAAGACCGTGGGAGGGGACGTTTAACATTTTCCCCAAACCTACACTATTAGAGGGTTTTACCTTAAACTTTCTCTGAATGTTTAATTCATCTGCCACATACGCAATATAAGGAAGCCACAGGGGTGTAAAAAAAAAGGGGGGGGATTCTGTCTCAACACAAAAGACACAAATTAAAAAATACTCTACAATAAACTTCTATTCAGTTAATGAAGAGAGGCATGGACATTAACCTCACTGTTTCCTGGCATCTGCAGATGATAGGAGGGATGGTGCAACAGTAGTTCACTTCACATGTTGTAAAAAAATCTCATGACATGCGTGTGAAAATGATGTCAATGCACTTTAAAATGTTGCGGCTGCAGAGAAACAGAAAGGAAACTGTATGCATGCACATATTAACAAATCATTGTATCAAAAGCACATTTCAACTTTGTTAATTGACTCAAAAACAGACAAGGAGGAACATCTGTAGAAATTTACACATTTGAGAAGTTGGTGTACCCCCCCCCCCCTTACCATCACCATATGTACAGTTTTTTATTTTTTATTTTTTAGCAGACTGTGTGCAATAATATAAATGAAACATCCCTCTGACTACTGCGAGATCATACATTGCCCCTTTTATTCATACTTGTTACAAGTTTTTGACCCTTGTTTCTTAGGGCTGATGATGGGCAGGACCTGATGTCAAACTTTAATTCAATAGAATCTATTTATTCATTTGTGTTCTTTATTTTTGAATTTGTAAGCAAAGATTATAACCTTTATAAGAAACAAAATAAATAAATGAATAAATCAACCCTCGATAAAAAGCTTTTGAAATAAAACTATGTAAAAAAATTATTTAAAAAGTCAAATTAAAGTGATTGAGACAATGTTCAGAATAACATGCTAAAAAGTAATAGATGTGATCAGGAGTTTCTGTTCTTTGTCAGTCTAAATCAGAGCAAAAAAAAAAAACGTAAGTTTGTCTAAGTGTAATTGTCAAGCAGCGTAAATAACTAAAATAACTAAAATGTATCTAGGACACTCTAAATGAATATTAGTTGCACTTTATCCTTTATCCCATCAGCACTCTCAGGGAAAGAGAGAACTGACGTGCAAAAAAAAAAAAAGACTAAAATTACCGTCTGTATGAAAGTGAAACTAGAGTGGCTAGTCACATCCTGGGCTGACTATAAATAGGGTAACACATACACAGCTAATGTGCTGGGTTAGTAGCAGGAAGCAGACAGACAGTCATCACAGACCATTCTCCCTCAGTCCACCAGATTTGGGATGCCACCAGACGTCACCCTATCCACCAAATCCGTATCAACTGGGGACAGTGTCCATTCAAAAAAACTGTTGGCCTGAGTGCATCATACCCAATTCAAACATAGGTTAAATAAGTCGATATTCTGTCAGAATGTTGCTGCTGCTTTTATGCTCATTTCCTTTTTGTGCCGTCTAATGTGTGTAACCTGATCTATACCAAAGGACCTTTTTTCCTCATGTATTTAATGTGAGGCTCAATGACAACAGTTTTTCTTTTTTACTTATAAAAGGTTCTTTTTGTCTTCAATATTTACATTTATATTTATTTTTTTATTTTTTTTTGGTTTTGTTAGTAGTGGATGGACAAAGGCAGAACCACCTCACTAACGAGGAGAGGGAAGCCTTGAACTCTCTCAAAAAAGATTCATCACTGTTCTACCAGCAGATAAAGAGAGAACAACTGGACACAAAAAATATAAAGCAAAAAAGTAAATTAAATGGACAGACACCTGACATTTTGGAGAGAAAAGACCTCACAGAAGAAAGGAAAACAAATAGAAGACTTAACTTAGACCACTGCTGGAATGCAATAAGATAACAAAGGAAACATGAAAAGTAAAAACTGTATGAAAAGTCATAACTCCAACAACACCCAGAATTAATTAAAAAAAAGATGCTCCCCTGTGCCTCATTGTGCACAGTATTGCATTGGTCACGTATGATTTATGGTTAAAATAATAAAAGCCATGCTTGGACAAACGGAACATCACTGTAGAAACTCAAAACAGCTGTCGCAAGAACTCAATACAGTTAAATACCAGGAATTCCTCACGGAATGATTTCATCCCACTGCTTACTAGAAGGTAAACAACAAAGCACTCAAAGACACGTCCTCCCTTTTAAGATTTGTTCCAAAATGAAAAACTTTTTAGCTGGAAAAATACCTGGACAAAAAGATGTCTTTGCAATTAGCAATCAGCTACTATAGGCAGCTTCTTTATAGGGAGATCAAACAATACAGACACTCTATGAAACATTGTGTGGGTGGGAAAAAATGAAAACAAGAATGCACACAAGAAGATAACAGAAAAACATCCATTTAATGTGGAAGAAACAGTACAGACGCGAAGAGGAAAAATAAATTTATCTGGAACATTGCCAGTCCCCAAGACTAGCAATTAACCAAGGAAAACACCAGGTATAAAATAAAGTGACAAAATTAAAGAAAATAAAACACTACAAAACCCAAGAAGTAGCAATACAAAGAGCCATGCACAAACAACACAGAAACTAAACGTCACAGTAAACTGACACAAAAAATAGAAGGGAAAAAAGGAAAGAACTGTGGTAGGAAACACAATGCAAGTCCTATGGAAACACATTGGAGAAGTGGGTCACATGTTTAGCACAATAATAAATGCAAAAATGAAATTGTTCAATGAAAGAATCTCTTAAATTAAAAAAATAAATAAAAAAAACAGCAACACCATAAACCCAGAGCAGGGACGTTAATTCCAAACTGGGATGCTCTCCTCCAAGGACCACAACAAGGTAAAGTGGGGTGTTGTCACTGTGTTGTGGACCTGATAGGTTTGTCCAGCGGGCCTCGTCCATCCCAAACAACTTATAGTGTGAGTTCATGACACATACAAAACCCTCTGAGGCCAACAGTTTAAACTCCTTAAGATAAACTAATAATTTTTTTCTATTCATCTGACAAAAGAAAAAGTTCACATGTTTCTTTTCGAGCTGCATGGTGGCATAGCAGTTAGTGATCTTGCGTCTAATTCAAATAGCTTCTGTGTGGAGTTTGTATGTTCTCCCTGTGCATGCATGGGTTTTCTCCAGGCACTCTGGCTTCATCCCACAGTCCAAAAATATGCTTTATAGGTTAATTGGAGACTAAAGTACCCCTTTAGGTGTGCATTTGAGTATGTGGCCCTGCAACAGACAGGGTGGATCCTGTCTTCGCCCGACAGTAGCTGGTTTGGCAGCTGGATGGATGGATGAATAATAGATAACTTGTGATGCTAACAGGGGGTTTGATAAAAAATTATTTAAAAACAAAAAGATTTTGTTTTTACACACAATACAATAATTATTTTTAATGCTCATATTAAACCAGTCTGTAATACACAATTTTATACTGTTGATGGGAAACAATAGGACCTAAGCAGTGAAATATCTGCAATAAATCCTTATTTTCTGTTTTAGTGAGCACAGCATCTTGCTGCTTCATTCCACTAACAGCAGACCTACAGTAGACAGTCCCTCACCTTTTCCTCTCTCATAATGACCAATTAGGACTCCATTAGTTTGGCGTGGCAGCTCATTTGCTCTAGAGGCAGCTGAGGGAGCCCTGTTATGAGGGACCTCTGTCCACAGCGTTCCACCCCAGCAACCACAGCATCGCGTGGTTGTCACCTGTCATGGTAACACAGCCTCTTTGTCCTGCTGTTCCATGAATGAAACTCTCCTCCCTCCTCGCTTACTACTNCAGAGTAGTGTAGTCTATGAGAGTCCTGTTAAAATCCAATACCTCTATAGTGATAAACAGAAAACACCTGTTCTACACACAAATCAATCAACTTACCAGAGAATCGAAATGCGGTGAAATAGACATATTAAGCTGATGAACTAATACTGTTCAAGTTTGTCTTACTGAAGATCTTATCACAGGAAACAATATGCCAATTCCATTCCTATGTAGCAACAACAAAGAAAACTGACCATTTATGAAAACTGTATTGCAAGTCATAATCCCTTCTACACAGATGGAACAGAACTGGCCACAGAACCAGGTTTTAACTGTAGGAGTATTAGCAAAACAGTAATATAGACCAAATGGTGAAGCCTCTTGTTACTAAAGTAAAAATAAATAACTGTGTACCTGTGAAAAACTGCACTTCCAAAGACCTTATTTTGGGGCCACACGCTCAATTACTCAACTATTTAGGGCGCAAGAAATACCAATGACTTATTTGCCAGTTTGATTTTCCATTTCCTGAGTCTAAATGCACAAACCCTTTGTTTAAAAAAATGTTTTCCACATCTTTGTAGATAATCCTGGGCTGAGAAAAGACAAAAGAAAAAGGCTGGGAAAAAAAAAGCCACAACAGCTGGGCGTTAAAAAAGTTGTTTTGGCTGGTTCAACTTTATTGTGAATAAATTGACTGATTATTTACAGCTTCATTTTGATTTGATGTAGAGATGCAGCCACGTGTCTGTAAACACAAGCATGCTGAAGGTAGGGGGTCGCTGGACAGGGGACGAGTTGGCTAAATTGAACACCAAAATGGGCATGAATATTTTTTTCTCTGTGAAGGTGGACTTTAAATACATCAGCAATTGTTTACTTCTGAAATGAACCTCCAGAGGTCCTGGTAGGGCTGCTACGTTTGGTACTTCTGGGTTCACCTGAAGTTCTGGAACAGTGGCTTGGACAAAATAATGCCTACTGTTTTTCTCACATGAAAAATGACCTTTCTAATACCTTTTTGCTTCTTTCAACTGTTCTGAAAGGTCCCATCTTCCAAAATAGTAAAGGACCTTGCAAGGTTGCACTGAGGCTGCAGTACAGCACAATAAGCTGCTCCCACAGAATTCTCACTGGATCAAAGCATGTGCATTGGTCTTATTTGCCAGAGACAGTCAGGCTGCCACAAAGCTTTAGAAGAGCCAGAACTGAACAGAAAGACAGAAATAAATAGAGAATAAAGTTTTTTGATTTTTTTTCATAAAGCAACCACACATGCTGGAAAAACTGGCCCCACGATGACAAAATAACCATAGGATGACAAAATAATAATAGGAAGGAATCATTATACACAAGCTTTAAATCCCTAAAATTTTACCAATTGCATATTTTAACATTTACACTCTGCTTAGAGTGGTGCTACAGTGGACTGCTGTCAGGGTTACGTGTGGATAGAGGCTTAGCTGTGAGCCAGAGTCCAGAGCAAAGTCCTCTTTAACAAACTGAAGTAATTAACGTCTCACATCTGAAGCTGGCCTCTTTCCTTCAGCGTCATGTGCAGCTGACTCTGAAGACCTTAACAAATGGGTTTCATAATATAAAAATATAGTCTTTAGAGGCAGCTCAGTTTATACCACAGAGCAAAAATGTGTGATTTGTATGCACATCCAGGGGGAGCCATAAAAACCCCAGTGAGAGAAATCACTTGACATAATTACTTGAAAAAATGTCTTGGTTAAACCCACGCAATGCTATTCCATGTCCCCAAAAAAAGAAAAAGAGAAACAGAATCAATGTGATCCACGATCTTGTGAAGGTCCTCTGTGGCAAAGCAATCACAAAGGCTCCTCAAATGCACCCTGCAAATTTACTCAGATGGAAAATTAAGCAGAGATGGCTTTCTGTTCTCATAAAGACCTTAAGATATATGAAGGCTTTTGCAATTATCATGGGTCAGGTCCTAAATTGAGATGTGCTCATATACCAGGGATTTTGCTGGAATTATATATATATGCATGCAGTTCGTGTGATATCCAAACTGCAATAGGTTTGTGAGAGCTCTGTCGACAGCTGCTGGCTGCCATTCACACCTGAGAGGACCTATGTCCTGATGAGGATTAATGTACTCTGACATCCTCTGGGACTTTGGCAGCCCCCAGAGGGTCTAATGAAGAAATACAACCTTGCCAAGAGAGAAGGCGGGTCATTTCAAAGGGCTCCCTCTGGCCTCAGGAGAGGGCATAAAGAGAGGGCATGGATAAACAGAGGAGATCGAGAACAAGGGTGTGTACAGTTTGGGCAGAAGCGATTATATTTTTGTTAAATTCACGTGCAGTTGTTTTTCTATCCAACTTTAATGTATATTTGCTAATCTACATTGCTGATTAACTGAGTGTAAAGGTATCACCAATTTAAGATGGCAATTTCGGACCTGCTCATTAAAGATCTAATAATCATTTTTTGGAACACTCTGAACATCTAAAAATGAATCAATTCCACGTAGATTACCCGTTTTGACCTTTGAACAAGATCGCATAAAGAAGGAATCCGAAATTCTAGAAAATTAGAGAGCCAATTTTTCTGAGTCATGTGTGTGTCAGAAAAGGTCACATATAGCTTATCTAATTAACAAAAAAAGAAAAAAAGCCCATGGGATTAGAGTGCTGGCCATTATGCATTATCTATATGGTTTGAATAAGGTGTTTCACCATTATTGTCTAACAAAAAGTTTAATTCAGCTCGACTTTTTCCTCTCTAAATGGACAGATGGTAAAATATAATGTTAGATTTGTTCAGAAGAGCCTGTTTCTCTGACCAGAAACCTCAAGTCAAAGTATGAGGTTAAGGAAAGGATCTCTGCTCTTTAAACCTCAATCCCTACTTTGTCTGAATTCCTGATTTGTTTGTCATTTTCCCGCCCACATACTTTTCCAACATTCATCTCTGAGAGAAAAAAGCCCCACATTTAATCTCAAGTGGCTTGCTGCTCCTGACAAATAAGGATTTTAAAAAATAAAGCAAAAAGGTGAAATTTGTGCTGAATGACAAAAAAAAAAAAAGATTGGACTACTTGGAAAGAGAAAATAAAGAAACGTACCAAGCATAAACGAAATACAAATGATGAAGGACAAGGTTGTCAGGTGAGCATAGAAGTTTGACGGCAGTAGAACTGTGAATTTCTGGTGGAACATATGTGTGCTCTGTGGTGGCATGAGGCCAGCCTATTTGAAGTAGAGTAGAGACTGAGCACATAAGGGAATATTCTTTGGAAACCCAGGAGCTTTTGGATCCCTGAAAATTGTTGACTAGTCATCCACAAACCACCAAAAAAATCCCGCTCATGTCTGACCCAGACAAAACCCGTGCAGCAAGACCACATGACGTCAGCTGAACCGATGTCTATCATTATCACATGTGCAAACTCTACCCACTACGACCTTCTGTCCTTTCAAACTTCTTGTTAAAGATATCTTGAATTAAAGTAGGAATATGTTGTTGCAAAGGAACAGCAGTGACTTTTAAGCAAATCTAACACATGTAAGCCACTAATTGACAGAGTAAGACCCTTTGGGATGACATCACTGTCTAAAGTCAGTTCAACTACGATCCATGCATAAAAAAAACGTACACTTCAGCAAGTAATTTTCAAAAGTTAATCATAAAGAAACAATGTATGCCTTCATGTTAAGATATAAAGGCATGAATCAGTTCTTCTCTGTGGCAGCAAGAACAGATGTGGGTGAGCAAAAGTCCTAGCATTGCCTTGAAAATGAAAATGTACCAATGACTCCTGTTTTGAATGGCTAGGGCAGGCTGGCCCACTAAAGAAAAAAAGTAATGATGGTTTTATCAAAGTTTTACAGTTAGTGATGAACTCCAGAAAAGCATAATTAATGGGATTTAGGTTACAAATTGAACTGAAACATTTGAAGAAAACAGATTCTTGTGACTTCTTTGAAAGAATACATTTATGGTAATGAATAGTGTTTGTTTCATGAACAATTATTAAAAATGCTAAAACAAAGTAAAAATATGGCATTTAAAAAATAAAGACCCAATGTCAATCTCAGTTTATTCACAAGACTCTCCTTATGTTCTACAAAAGTGAGGGGGTCATCCATCAGTACAAATCAAGCAGTTCTATGTTGTTGCTTTAAGGACACTGCAGACAGTTAGGGATCTATATCTTCTTCCAACCAGAGAACAAGCTTGGTCTTACACAACTGAGCACTTATTTGGCACTCAAGGCTTGTGCAGCACCAGAAAATGCCTGTCATCAGCATAAAAATGGATACTAGAATTGGATGAGTTTAGCCCCAAATACTTAAAATAAGTACCGGTAATGAGTGAGTTATTCAAAGGATAGATTTGGAGAATAAAGTCTTGCAATTTTTAATTTACAAAACAAGAAGTTTGGACAACACTGATTGATTAGATGTTGTGCTTTAATTAGTTAAGAATGCAGGATCAACTAATAGAGAACAAATGCTGGTTTCCCTGTAGACAAAACTTAACTGAAACATAACTTTCCACAAATTATTTCAACCCAGCAGTCATAAATCCAACCGTCGTAAGATGATGTACAACTTGTGAACAGCTCCACTTCCTTTACCTCAAGAGAAAGAGGTGGCATGTACTAATCAGTTCATTACTGATTTGATGTCTAACTTTGAGAGTTAGTCCATCCTTGGTCAAGACCAATGGCCTCACATTGTCTCAAATGTACTCATTGGTATTTGATTATTTTTTTGTAAGTTATTGTGCTTAAGCAAAGCAGACCTTTGAAACAATCTAAAGCAGAAAAATCCTCAAAACAAGTGCCAGCTACTTCCATTGTACAATGAAGCACAATTTCTGCCTGTACAAGATATTTGCTTCTATTAATGTACCATTCCTAAAATGATGTTAACCAAAATAAAGTATTTGTTTTTTTCTTGTTCACATTTGTAGAAATAAATAAATATTCTAAAGCCACCTTAATTATTGTCTCAATCTCAATAATTGCTAAATACGTAACTTTTTTCTTTTTCTTTTCTTTTTTTTTTGGGGGGGGCGTTAAAAGGTGGATAAATGAGTTTGCAGATTAAAATCATAGAGTGCTGCTTGCAGTGTTGAGAGTGGGTGTTTTAGAGTTATAGCTTTGGCGCGCTTTTAGTTTATGTGCACTCGGGGTAAAATACACAGAATTTTAAGAGCATTCATCATAAAACACAGGGAAGGGATTATTATGTAAAATGGCTTCTTTGCCTGGTCTGAGTATTTGCAAACTGATATAAACTCTCTGGATAAATAATGCATGACTGGACTGTTAGTAAAATGTCAGAGGGCTTTTTATATCCTGGTCTGACAATTATTGTTCTCAGTGAAGCTTTTGTTTTCCTCGGTTTTCATTTGTGAAAACCTTTATTGTACTCAGAGCCTGACAATATGATTCTGCTTTTCTTAAGCGCAAGTCTGCTACACTAAAATTATAAAAATAATACGACACTGATGACATAATCTCATTTAATGGAGATTAGTGCATTGGCAGAAATAAGGAAGGGTGAGAAATGCTAAAAAGATGTAAAATCCAGGCTTAAAATTCCAGGCTTAAAAGTTTAGTTTTAGGACCAATCCAGTTTTGATTGTATGTTTTCCTCTCAAGGACAGCAGCCAACCCCTTCCACTCAGTGTTCTGCAACTTTTTCTTTCTTTCATCAGCTTTACTTAAAATTTGCCATCACACTTGTGGATCCTGTCAACACATTTCCACCCCCTCTCCACCCTCTGTGTCTAACCCGTTTTACAATTCCTCAGACACTTTATTTGGCATTCACGTCCCTTTCACCTTGTGCTACGTCTCCCTGTACTTCTGTCTGCAATCTTCTGTTATCTCAGGGTCCCACTTTTTCTTAGCAAACCTTTTTTTCTCTTAACACAGTGCTTCTCAAATAGTGGGGGGCACGATGCGTTGCCAGGGTAGTAGCGCAGTAGTAATGGTTTAAGGAGCAGACAATACGGCAATTTGACGGTACCCAAATTTAACGGGGAGCGGTGGCGGCTTGGAAAAAATCTGCTCCACTATTGGTTTACTATTATCTGTTATACTACAGTGTTTGTAACAGCCTGAAACTGTGAACTGCCGTCCCTGCAGCTGCGCGCTCCTGTCATTGAGAGAGAAAAGGGGAGGGGTAGTGGGCGCAGGTAGCGAGGTGAAACGACGCATGGAGCACAGCCTCTATTGCGCAACACCAGGATTATTGTGGGCCTTTTGATTACGATATTTCAAAAACTCATTCTAATAATGGTCATTCTTTATTAACTATTGTAAACATTTTTATGACGCGTCTTTATTTTCCATAAATGTTTCCTTTGCGTCCACCTGTCGTTTAGTTGGCGTCAGTATTTGACATAAAGACAGCAGGTAATGCAGTCAAACAGCTGCACTTTTTGAGATCATAAATACTTCAGACTAAAAATGTTAAATATATTGGTGGTGCTGTGTTCATGTTTCAGATCAATTTACATTTATTGTTATTTATTTATTGAATATTTTTTCCCAGCATCAAATGGTTCAGTTGGTCAAAAATGTTTCTAGTTCAAATAAGGACTGACAGGTTTTTCATTTCAGGCACTTTAAGGTCTTTAAGCTTATTTTCTGTTTTAGACTATAAAAGGGTTTCTGTGTGGCAAAATAAATTTAATTTTTGACAGTGGATTTATATTGCTTTTTTCTTTTGTCAATGTTAAAAGATACAATTTTTAAGCATACTTACACAATTTTTATAGATACTGATCTTATTAATAGTCACCGCGGCAAGTCGGGGGGGCATATTCTTTTCCTAGGGGGGGGCTTTGCAAAAAATAATTGAGAAGCACTGTCTTAACACAATGCTGAACTTATTAATTCCATCACCAAGTCTCTTTATCTGCTTTCCTCATTCCAGATGGAACACCAAAGACCCTCCTCCCTGTCTCACTGATCACTTTAGCTGTAGCTTCCTCCCCATGTGCCTGGTCACTTCAGCTGTTAACATATATAAACAAGACAACATAGTGGACATTTTTATAAAAGAGATGAAACAGCCACCTTCATTTCATTGCATTTCTTTCCAAAAGAGAAAATACATGATGGGTGGGAAAAAAGAAAAAAAAAACTGTTCCTGCTTCCTGTACATGGCTGTCCACAGAGTACTTTATCTACTTGACAGAGGATGCTAAATCACAGGAAATGTGTGTGGAAAAATGGAAGAAATATTCTTTTTAAGAGAATGATTCATGGGCTTCCGGCTGCACGATTCATGAGTCGACAATGTACTGTGGGTGTCTTTGGGGGTGTGTTCGGCGAGGGTGTGTTCCGGGAGGGTGTGTTCTGGGAGGGTGTGTATCAATAGGTAATAAATCTCCAAGCATTCCCAGGATGATGACAGCCTCACAGGTGTCTTACTGAGAATGCAGCAGCTTCAGCAGTACACACAGGTCATAGAAAATACTGTGACTGCTTAGACGACGGGTCTAATATGACTGAGTTGAAGGAGCTACAAAACGTACGTAAGAAAGTATTATAGGAAGATTTTATTTTCTATCAGTTTTTATCTTCAGTTCTAAACGAAGTGTATCAAAATAGTTTTATAAAGGTTTAAAATGGCCTTTAATCAAATTAATCCTTTAAAACAAAACAAAAAAGACATCATAAAAGCATCAGACCATCTCATCTTTTAAAAATAGGACCTGACCAGAACCTACTGTGTTTTTGGAAATGGGTTTTGTTCAACGTCATTTTTGAAATTTAGGTGATCTTTGTGTTCATCTGATAAAACTGGAGGTTCTTGTTAACAGTCCAGGCTGTGGGGTAATGTTTTTTTTTTTTTTTGGGGGGGGGGGTCCATAGAGTTGCGGACCAGCACTAAACCTCATCCATTTAAATGTAAATCTTAAAATTATTTTATTTAACATGGCATTTGCTGCTTAATGGAACTACCACTGTTTTATTGTTTCTTTTATTGCTCTGATATTTTTGTTTTTGGCTTTATTACTGCTCCTTTGCTTTTTACTACTAAAGTAATTTGATTTTAGTTCTATTAAAGCTAATTTGTTTGTAATTGTGAAAAACATTGTTAAAAAACTTTATTTGATTGATTGAAAACTTAAAATTATTTTAAACAGAATTTTTGAACCCCTTATTTGCTCTGAATCTCTGTCTTAAAACTCCTTAACATGGACATATTTTAATCATATGCCTTCACTAGAAGCATATACACCTAAAGAAGAAACCCAGTTACTGTTTTGCAAGGGTGAAAAACCGTTCATCGGTTCAATAGAAGCAGCTTGCAGCAACAGTTGGAGCTCTGGAATACAAAGTGTTTGATGGAGGAGATTAGAAAAAAGATTAGTAACAAAAATGGGTTCAGTTGATTGCCATCAACGCCTTTTTAATTTTTAATTTTAGTTATTTTATTTATTTATTTTTTAAATCGAGGCAGTTTGAAGTGAACCTTGAGCCTTAAAGGGACTAAATGTAGTTTATTTCAAACAGTCTTTTCCTGTTTTGATTAGAACAAATGCGGGAACATTCGCCCCTCTCCCTCCCCACACACACTAAATGTGACAAATAAATAAAAACTAATACAGGAAAAGGGGTTTATACAAAGCTACACTCTAGTTTCTCAAAGCTATATAACCTCTTTTTGTGATAGTAAAACCTGTCCAACACAAAAAGCCTTCAGCTCTAATCTGTTTGCTAAACTGTTGGACAGAACAAGTTAAAAAACGAAGAAGAAGAAAAAAAGAACAAATGCGGTTTTAGGTACAATTTGAGTCAGTTTGACTTCCTGTTTGATCGTAAAAAGATGAAAATAAATAAATAATCACATTTTGACATCGGCCAACTTGGGTTAAAATATCAGCATGTTGGAATCTGGCAAAACCCAAGATTGTTGGGTTTCTATTTAAACACAGTTCAATTAAAAAGAAAAATGGTTAACTGTTTTGTGGGTTCTTTTTGCAGAAATTAACAATATGTTACACTAATCAATATAATGATTGTAAAGACTGTTCAAAGATTTTACTGGGTTTACTGACAAAGAAGTAAGTGATGGCAGATGTCCATCAGTTGATGCAGATGAGAAATATATAGGGTCGATTTGTTAAGGAAATGTATCGAGTCATTAGAGATGATTAAAATTCCATCTGACAAGTTCCTTTCTTGTTGACCTTTTCAGACATGAAATCAGTCCTTCTGGTCCTTTACAATGAAAATCGAGTTCATTTCATGTTTACAGGGATGAGCTGCCCAATTTTACACATGCCTTTGAAGGTAATTTTTACAATTCCCAAGCCTCTTCTATTTAGCTTTATAGACATTATAACCCCCGAAAAGGGGCAGAGTGAGACTATCAAAAGAAGTTTTACCCCAGGCAATTATTCACAAGTGTAATTCTAGCTCCATTGATAAAATATTCTCATGTTTATGCACAGAAAGGGATTACACATTCAAACAATCTGAGTTCTGTATTACTTCCTCTCTGTGTAATTATAAACGGATTAGACTACATTCAAAATGCAAAGACTTTTTTTTTTTTTGCAAACCACAACCCGCTCTCAATAATATTGCCACAATAGTACATGCCTTTTTCTTATCACTGGTTATTTCATTTGGTAAATAAACAACAAGGTGTGAAAGAAAGAAAGTAAGAGTGGGACAGAACCCTCCATTTCAAATCAACTGAGCTTCATGGTGTTAAAGTCATAACGAGCTGCAGGCAATGAGAGAAAAGACATGCAGAATTAATTAGCCTGGCAAAAAGAAATGCCTCTGTGTTGACCCTCTTTGGTTTCCAGTGCCCACCCCGACCCCCCACCTGCCGGCTAGATACACAATCAGCTGCGTCACTAATTAAGAAATGCCAGAAAAGATTCTGTCCTTTGTTGCTGCCATCGGGCAAATCATTGAAACTAGATTGAAAACTGAGTATTTTCAGTTTTTACAGGGTGATTGATGGTCTGAAAATTTAAGCTTTTACTTTGTTTTAGATAAATTAGCGCAGAAATGTATCTATGAGTGGAGTGGGTTGGAGGAAGGACGATAATAATCCATTAATCATGATGATCTCCAGACTCCCTTGAAGGTAGTATTATAGCTATTACCAGAGTTAGAAATCAATGAATTTATCAAAAAGCATAAAAAGCATATTTTCTGCAATTTCAAGATGAATTTGCTACCATTTATGTCCAATGCAGTCCATAATTTTCACCAAACGGTTCTGCTTCACCAAAAGGCACCATAGTTCCAGGCAATAAAACCTCACAGCTCTTGACAGCCAGTTTAGAGCAAATTTGGAATCTAGACCATCATACATTTAATTTTCACTTGTCTACACACAAAGTGCATGTTTCCTAAAAATGCCAAACGTTGCCCCCCTTTCAGTTTTCTACAGCAATGGAGGAATATTTTCTTCCTCAAACCCGTTTATTTGTCCACTTTCCCGTTATGCATCTTTCTAACTTGTTTCTCACCGTCAGTTCAAAGTGTTGTTCTTTTTTTTAAGCCACGGACAGCCTTTCTTTGGCCCAAATTCAATTTCTGTGAAATCTGAAAGATTTGCAGCATTTGTATGCAATCGAAAAGGGGCCAGTAATCACACCTTACTAACGTCTAGAGTGCAACATATGGGCACTGTACGACATCATCACGCATTAGTCATAGGTGCTTACAACTTACATTATGAATACTTCACTTTACATTGACCCCTCGCACGACAAGGGTACGTCCCTTAAGGGCATGAGCTTTAAGGTAACAGCAAGACACACCTGCGCTCGCCATAAGATGCGGTCACTCCTGTCTATGACCCTTCATGAGTCCAGACAACCCAATAACCCCCTGCTCCTGCACAGGTGCATGTGACCAAGACAGAAATCAGATTTTTGCATGATCCCTGACTTTTTTTGAAAGGACACTTGTTAGAAGTGTTTTTAATTGAAGTCAAAATGTTTACAACTAAAATTACTGGAAGTTTTGAAAAAGAAAAAACAGAATATTCTTAAAAAGGTCATAAACAGCTAATTTTATTATATTGTATTACATGGAAGAGCATCAAGTCCAAATGTCAGTTTTGTTTGGGGGATTTTTTGTTTTGTTTGTTTTTTTCTGAAGATTACATGACCACAAGAAGCTGAAAAAGACATTGCTGGCCAGTGCTGCAGCTATAAAAGCCATCTGCCAAATTAGTAAGGTTGAAGTTTAAAAAGAGGGTTTGTGTCATTTCCACAATATGGAAGAGACGCGCTTGAGACAAAAACAATAACTTCAGCTACTGAACAGTGGTGCCCTCATGCACCCAAATGCAGAAAAATGACAGGAGGTGACGTTCTCTGCTGCATTACTTTTGAGTTACGGCTACAATTTGCAATTCAAAGAGTCTGTAGAGTGCTGACCACAACACTAACGCCTCCACAAGCCCACTGAGCTAAATAAGACCGGGGGCAATTTGCAGCTCCTTTTGCTTGAAAACACACTTTAGGCCAAGTCATGTTAAAAAAAAAAACATATGATAAATACCAAAACTAATGAGCCCAAATTTAGTTTTCTGAACTAAAAATAGAGATGGGGCTGGGAATTAACTTAATGTCAAGGCTACCTTTTCTTAGTGCAGCTGTGCTGGCCTTGGGCATGTCAGAAAAAAGCTTACATGATGCCTTTATAAACAACGCTTAGCATAACTGCTTAACTGGTAAAATCCTTTTTTTTTAATTATACAAAATATTCAAATATGCATTTGATGCAAGTAGAAATTAAACAGAGAAGAAGCCATTCTGGAAAAAAAAAGTCTGTTTTCTCTGGGCAATTTCGACTGTGACAGCAACAGCTTCAGAGATTGCTATGAGTACAATTAATCACTGTATGTGACTTCTGTACTGCCATATGGAAGATCAGCATGCAAAAAGTACCAGATCTGCTGATCCTCTGCAACAGGGCCTAAGTAGGCTGGCCAGCATACTCATCTACTATAGATTTTAAATATGTTATGCTCAAGCTTTTAGACCAAACATTTAGAATACAGAGTTTCTCCCAGCATACAGTCAAAGAGACAAAATGTCTTTTTTCAGAGTCGCACTTCAAATTATGAATTTGAATGACTTAAGCAAAGACGAAGAGGGAAAGAGAGGGAGTGAATGTTTTGCTGTAAAGACAGAAACAAACATGAAAGAAGCTGGAATTTGTTGTAAAAAGGGAGATTTTATTTTTATTATGTAAAAATCTTTTTTTTATGTCAAATAGATTTTATTTAGCCTATAAAGATATATAATGTAGTGCTGTCATTCATTAATTATGACCTGTAATTAATAATTTTAAGTAATCTATTTCTAATCGGACCTCATGCCGTGGAAACCTCATTGTGATTTTTTTTTTCATTTAAATTCATGACATTGTGGTACAGTAAAAAATCAAAATACAGATACATAGTCGGCTTTATAATTTTTTTTCCATTAAAACAGATTTCCAGTCTTACGTTTTACACCTACAAGAGGTACCCCCCCCCCTTTTTTTGAATAATTGAGGAAAAGTAAAAAAAATAAAATAAAAAGACATCAGGTACAGAGTTCCCTAATTTAACACATTGAAAAACAGTACACTTTCCTGAGCAATCCAAAAAATATTGACCACAAACTTCTTATTTACATTTTTAGCAAAAAGAAAACCAACAAATTAAAGTTCTTTCATTTGGCACATGATAAATAACCTGTTTAATAAATAATGTTGGAAAAAGCATCAAGCACTTACTTCTAGTAGGGAACAGAGAACATAGTACTTGGATTGTGACAACCAAAAGCGTATTTGAGACAGCGTACCTCATTCGCGTCCTTCTTTTCTCCATTTTCACCTCTGAAACTCTTCTCATCTTCCTCTCTCTTGAAGTCAGTCAGCCTCCAATCAAGGTGCGGTTAATGACAAACAAGTGGAAACCCAAAAATGGATTTAAATTGAAATCATCTCACATCTCATCATCATGTCACAAAAGCGCTAAGTTGTCTGCAATTATTAATCGTGAACAATTCGATTTTTTGACCCCCTAATATCATCCACCTCTTTAGCCTCGTTCTCTTTTCTTTATTGTTCTTTTTTGTCATGTATTTATTTTTATTTTTTTGCCTTTGCACATATTGTTTTAATGACTAAAACGTGCCAGCATTGACAAGAGCTCATACAACTAAAATGAGAGAGACCGAGATTAGAGAAATTAGCGAAAATTTGATCAAAGCTGTATCATTTTTATAACAGAACAACCCAAAGATAAACGATGTTACTGTTCTTGTATATTATCCTCCCAACAATAGGACACACCTCTGCAAGACAACCAAAATAGACAAAAACTTGTTTGGAAAAATCCATGTCCAAACAGAAAAACAACACACAGCATCATTACAAAGATGTCAGAGGCTCAGAATGTCATTGACTGGTACAGGACTCTCAAAGCAGTGTTTGGCATCAAATCACGGTTTATTTGCTGAACGCAGCTGAACATTTTTAGTGCAGAAGTTTAAACTGGTAAGTATTTAACTACACAAATCTTGCTGAGAAGTTTGCAGCAAGTGACTATATATTTGCCAAGCACATAAAAAGTTGCGACTGACTGTAAAGAGGAAAAAAAACATTTTCTTCGGGTGAAAAAGGCCACAAGAAAAAAGCCTGGCAGCTTTAAACAAGCAAGAGAACCACTGAAGTCAAGATAATTATCACAACATCTATAGCATTCAGCATCTCAGTATTCCATTATAATCCGGCCCAGAATTTATTTAAAGTCCCTTTGATTGTGTTTGACTTGAGTAATAACCAAGTCTGTTGGACCAGAGTCTATCCGTGTTTGCCTGTAACTCAAACCAACACACAATGCTCTGAGTGCAGCATCTGGCTTTCACATTACATTTGAGGCAGAGTTTTGAGGGGACTCTGAAATGTGTTGGAATTCAATTAAAACACGTGTTCTGTCTCAGCAAACTGGACACTTTCCAAAATTGCATTTCACACACCATAAACACTGCTGGAATCTTTAAACATGTAACTTAACGGGGCACTGCCAAGCCTTTTAGGTTTGTCAGACAGTGTGCGTATAAAGTCGCCCCAAAAATAACAAGCTGTTTTGCATTTTAAAGAAAAGAGGCATTAAATCTTCTGAATTTACTTCCGTTCGGTGTGATGTTTCCTTTTCTGCCTTTCCTCGAGATTGGAATATTTCAGGGACTTCAGAATAGCTGGAGCTGGGAAATAGGTAACTTTCTAGGTGCTTGGGAATATATTAGTGTAAATAATGAATGGAGTTTTGCAATCAACAGGAATGGAAGACTCAAAAAGACTCACACAGCAGGTCCATGGTTAGATGTGTGCAGAATGGCAGTGACGTTGACTAAAACAAAGACTCAAACTTCTTGTCTAATCAGAAATCATATTTAACAAGCACAAAGCCCTGCTTCTAAATCCACAGCACATTTGCATACAACTCTACTTGCAAAAAGTCTTTCCATTTTTTTTCTATATTCAGTTTCTTCTTCAGTCCAGCTGCACAATTATGTAGGAGAAACTTAGTAAAAGTTTTACTGTAGTTGTCAAACATAAGTAGTTTCACAAATAAAGTGTTTTGGAGCAAAAAAGAAGAATAAGTTACATTTTGGGACTCTCAGTGCCAAACCCCAGACCCCACACGTGTTGTATGTTTTACGGTTTGATACTGAGGTTCACTTGAGGGGGAGAGTGTCAAAATCTCAACAAACAAATTTTCAAATAAACACCACCTGCACAAAAATCTGATATTCAGCACAACCAGTGTCTGGTTAGTAGCACTTTCTAAACTGCTCCACAATGTACAACACACATGTTTGCGTTGCCCCATACGATAAATTATTTAAACAAACGGGGCGGGTTGACACCCCGTTCAGAACACTGAGCCCTTCTTATTATTCCTCCTCTATTTCCACCCCCTTAGACAATAAACAACCTAAAAGCCTCTATGATCTAGAAAATAAATACGCTGGTTTACAAAAGCACCAAACGTTGAAAGAAAAAAGACGGAAAGTGAAAGGGAGCGTGTAACATTTCTAGCTTTCACACATTAGAAAAAGAAAAAGTAAAGCAAGGATCGAGGATCATGGAGAAGAAGTTTCCCAAACTGCGGATCAGAGGAAAAGCCTCCTGCTCTGTACAGTTGAGAGCCTGGTAGTGGTTTCACACAGCAGTCTGTTTACTTAGTGGGGTTCTAGAACATTCCTTGGCAAAAGCCACACCGTAAGACAGTCTTCTGTTTCAACTCCAAAATATACCATCAACTATGGATGTTAAACTTGCATAATTTATATTACATCAAGTTTCAGAGGGGGGCCTTGACTGAGCCTATTTGACTGCTTTTTAATTGTTGAATAGGTTTCCATTTAGCACCGACATCACACTGGGTTTTCACATGTTTTACTTGGCCTGAGACCGTCTTCGCCCCACAAGGTTATGAGACTCAGCGAAAGGATCTGGATCTGCTGACATCTACAAATACTAGGCAGCCATCATTTCTGCACCCACTGACAGACCGAGGGAAGGAACAATTTTCAGCAGAGATAGAAGTAAGATAGAAACGACAGAAACCATTTTCTTTTACTCTGCATTAAGGGAAAGTAATGACTCCAGTAAGTGCACTCGTAAATTTGGACCGCTCTGAAAGGCGTGTCGCTTGGTTATAGACACCCCTGTGTGGCTGCTGGACCACCTACCTGGCATGAAAATCAGGTCATGCACCTGGAAGTGGTCAGAACCACCAACATAACAAACAGCGTGTGATTAAGGTTGGCCCACAGCAGACAAACAGAAGTGGAATTAGGAATGGCTCCAAGTTAGGAGAGACTAAGCACTTTGCAAGGACTAACTGAAACAGAAAAAAGATGGACACCTCAGAAAAATAAACATCAAACACAAAAATAGTCAAAACGGAAAGAAAAGAAAACTCCAGGTTCTTTTGTGTTTTTCTTTAATTGCCTTATTCATAGTTGCTACTTTACAACACAGTTTTTCTTTAAAGTTATAAATCAACAAACACGACATCTCTAATGAGATACCATTGTTTCTATTTCAGCTGGTGTACTATCCGATATTGAAGTTATTGAAAGTGCAAATCACACTGACAAATTACTCAACGCAAAAAAAAATATTAAAGATCATAACGCCGATTAAAAAGCTGAACAAATAATAAAATAAATTTAGATTTTAAAAATGAAAACACTATTCCAGAAACCAAAACACAATAAAAAACTGAAAAGAAAAAAAAACATTTCTGAATGCAGAGTACTTTATAGAAATCAAAATGAAATGCTAAAAAACAAAACACAATAGGAAAGCGAAAAAAGAGGTACTATGAGACATTGAGGACATTGCTGATTAGATAAAGACGTTTGACATTTGAGTTTTTTCAAATGCATCTTTATTGTCCGCATGCTAATACAAGTTCTATTGGTATGGACCATATCCAGTATCACTCCATCCCAAATAACTTTCAGTTGAAATGATGGTAAAACATCATCATCCACTCAGGGATGTCCTATAGTACCTACTTTTTCCAGTTTCTTCTTTCCTGTCCTTTTAAACCTTTCATTTGATTTTTTTATTACTTTTGTTTTCCAAAACACTTTTTCTTTTCATTTTTTTTAAATCTGGAACAGGTAGGTACTCTGGGATAGCAATGTATTTATTTAGTGATGTATTTTTCACTTAACATTAAGAAATACTGGGTACACTCCATAATAATCATAAAACCTATATAGTATGCAGACATTAAAGACTCATTTAAAAAGACTCAACGTTATCATCCAATAAGCGATGTCCCATTGTAGGCCTACCTTTTCTGATTTCATTTTGGTTTTTTAACATTTGAATTTGATTCCTGGAAGTTACTTTTGTTTTGCGAAACATTTCATTTTAATTTCATTTCATCTGTTTAGATTTGTATTTTGGTTTCTTGAATTTGTTTTAATTTCTAACAAAAAATTTTTTTGGGGGGGGATGTTTGTGGAAAATCTGTCAGTGTGAATTGCACTTCAGGGTAGCTTTGGCTCGAAAATCAAGTGTAGAGGACAAATGCGGCGATGTCATGAAATGTTCAAATAAAAGTATTATGGTAGTTTAATACGCATGCACGGGGGGGTACATGCAGGCTCCACGCAGGAGGGTCCCCCATTAGTGTTCTGTTTCGGGTCCCTCAACCAAGACTTGAGCAGGGGGCCTTCTTGCTGTGGGGCAAGGGCGTCAACCCTTGGCGGCACCGTGCAGCCCCACTTTTGAACTATTATTATTAATTTTTTAAGCTGTTCTAGACAGTCACCACAAAACCAAGCAGAATTTTTGCATTTGAGGAGTAATAATCAGAAAACAAATTATTAGGAAAGATGTACACTTAAAACCAGTATTTATAATACCAGCTGTGCTTTGAAACAGCCTGTGATCTGCTGGGAGGTCTGGACCGAGAAAGAAGTACTGTTCATATTTTGGACAGCAGATAAATATCCTTCTGTTTGTTTGCACTGCACATCACATTATGCTCCACAACAAACCTGCTATCTACTGACACCTCCTGCTGTGACACATTAATTATGACTTCCTGTACAAAACCTATCCCAAGCCATGAATAGATAATGCCCCAAAATGAGTCATAGTCACATAGCAGATGCAAAGCACTGAATAAATACAACCTATCCATCACACAATGCCCAATGAAATATTAATGAAAGCCCAGAGACACAGGCAGGAGGCTTGGCCCAGGCAACAGGAAGAGCGGAAATTATTGCAATTTATACTTCTTAGGTATATTATTAAAAGAACGGAGAATATTTTAAGCAAATCTTTAGGCACAGCCAGGAGCAGATCAAGAAAACATAAGCAATGATATTAGAGCATAGACCAAGCAGGTGTTTTTGGAATCCTGACAGATCGTGTGCAAAGAAGGTGGGCCGATAAGTTGAATACTGTCTTCTGAAAGCTGTCTTTGTCTTTCCTTAGGATGGTGAAAAATGCTGCAGAAATTGGCAGGTGATTTATCTCTGTTGCCCCGATGGGTGGTGCTGGCTACAGGTTGACTAATGGTCCTGTTGAAATGCGTCAGATGTCTGAGTAATGACAAGCTGTAAAAGCTAAGCTGACTATAAAGTCAACTAATCTGAGATCCGCTCTGTTTTCTGTTGTTGGTGTTACAAAAAAACATCCCAATGCTGTTTGAAGTCCCACTCCAATCATCTTTTGATATATTTTAACAGCGTTCAGGTGGTCTTTTTATTAGGATTATGCTATTCTTAGCCAAAATCTATAAACCTGTGTCACTTTCTAAGACATGGTTTCTGCAGAGCAGTAGAAGCACATTAGAAATTGAACACCAAGTTGTGGGCGTGACTGTTGGTGCAATGTAAGCCTTGCCACACTTCCCATCATCCCTTTGTTTTTGCTCTCTTCTGCTAGCTTACAGCCCCTCACGCCCCCAACCTAACATCAGTGGTGCAACAAAAATGACGAAAAATATCAGCACTATCCAGCTTTACAGTTTTGATTCAGATGCCAACTCAAACGAGGAAATTGAACACGGGCATCAATCTATTTGTCTGAAATTAAAACGGAGCAAAGTAGGGAGCCTATGGCCTGCCGATTGTAGCACTTACTGTATGTCACTGCCACAAGTTTTGTCCAACGGCAATTTTTGCTTTTAATTAAGAACAATTTGAATAAAGAAATTCACTTTTTAAACTTAATTTCTATACATAAATATATGTCCATCATGACAAAAAGGTCACAAGACATGTTGAAAACACCAAAAACATGATTTTCATTATAGTGGGTCTTTAAATGGTGGCCGAGGATAGAGAGTGGGGATGAAAGGCATACATAAGGGGGAAATAATAAGGGGGAAATAAGTGAAATTATGAAAAGTTAGAATTAATTTGTGATTACATACATTTTCTTTTTTTTTTCTTAGTCATTCAGTCTCTAGAAACTGAAAAAGACTAAATGAGATTGAAAGACGGCAAACCAGCAGGAATCCCAGGAGGAAGGCAAAGGGAAGCCAAAAAAGAAAATAACAGGTAAGTGGAAGTAAATTCAAAATCCATCTCGAGTTCTGAGCATTTCGTACATTGTACTGCTCTCCCCCTGCCCCCATCCCTCACTCCATCCCCCTCCTCTGTTATTGCTCCTTCTGTTCCTCGTGTCTGTTAAGTCAGCATGACATTTTATGATGCCTGGCTATTAAAACGCAGTTTCTATTATGTGTGAGTGGAAAGTGGAAACAGCCATGTTCATGCTAGGTAATTAGGGGAAGCAGGCAGAGTGTATATTTTTGAATGCAGAAGGAGGCAAGGGGGAGATCAGGGGAATTGGTGTGTAATGTCCTGCTGTCAGAAACAGTTTTCTTTCTAATTCTATACCCAACACCGTTATGGGTGAAAAACTCTTTGAATCTCATTTATAAGCCGTGATTTTTCAAAATCATTTGGTCCATTTGTCTTTTGTGATGAAAGTAGCACAATAATGCCAGGCCCTTCAAAGATAAAAACAGCACAGATCTGTTTCACTAAATGTTACCATACCAGAATAAATTGTATTTCATTTAACTGTGTGAAGCAGTCTGTTGAGAACTGCCTGTGAAATCACAAGAAATACATTTTTTTGTTTGTTTGTTTTCCCTCCAGTAAAGCACATTGCAAATTTAAAAACATCTGCAGCTAAAATACTCAGATTATTCAAATCAAGTTATTAAAAAAATAAATAAATGAAAAGTAATCAAATGTATATTACTTTTAAGTAAAACAGAACATTAAAAAAAAAAGAAAATATTATTTGGATGGAAAACATGCTTAATTTTTTCATCACGACTTTTTAAATTATTTTATTCTTTTGCTATATTTCAGCACTGCAAAAGTTAAGCATCTTCTGATACTTGCTTTATAAACAATCTTCAAAATGTCATTGATTTGGAAAGTAATTCTATAAATAATTTACGTCGTAGCCAGTAACAACAGTATGCCGTCCAACAAGCACAAAAACTGTATTTTTAAGGTTTGTAATATCCTGGACATTTTTATTATGTTTATAACTTCTATTGTATATCAGGAGCCGACTATAATTAAATGTACAATGTAATCCTCAATATTTATCATTTTTAAGTACTCATCACTGTGGCAATTGTTTACACAGAGTAGACTTAATAAATTATCCAAACTGCTGTGGGTTTTTTGTGGTTTTTATGTAAATATGTTAAATATAAAAAGGCATATAGCTTGGATGAAATGATGCTTAAATATAAACAACATCATTCTTCTTTTATAATAACATTTTATGAACAAATACTAAAATTTCCAGTCTGTAAAACTTCTATTTTTACATCAGTCTTCACTCCGATTTCATTAGCAGAGATTGCATGGCGCCAGTGGCCGCATTTTTCACAGATCACTTCAAACAGATTCGGCACCATCCTGAATTATCTGCTGCTGATGTGGTCAGCGTATCCGTTTGTGTTTGCTGTAGAACTTTGATCAGATTTCTGACCACAAAACTGAAACATAAGCTCTACTGAAACCAAAGTTAAAATAAAAAAAAGTAACTTTATCAGAACAAATGGCCCCTGTTTAGTGCACAGTACAAGTTGCATCCATCCATCTTCCTTTACTGCTTCGTCCTGTGTCGGGCCATGGGGAGGGGCCATAGAGGGTGGGGGGTGTGGGGGGGTGGGTGTAGGCTGGAGCCTATCCCAGTAACTGCAGGGCGACCGCATGGTACACTCTAGACAGGTTGCCAGTCTATTGCATTGCCAGGGGATGAGTTCCTTTGAAGGTAAATAATTGCGCTGATTAATGTTTAGCTTTTTTGTGGTCTGTGTTGGGATCAAATACACACCACACAAGTTTCATTGTTTGCCTTGTGTGATCAGGGCAGTGGCTTCAGTACCGCGCTGGTATACTTCTTGCTGCGATCAAACATTTTTCTGTCAAGGCACGTTAAACAATATTTTTAGTCGCCCTCTTGAGGCCCCTAGTTCAATAACAGTTTGAGGCAGTGAGAGAAGTGAGTGAAAGTGGTTCAGGCACCTCAGAGCCTGAAGGGCAGCTTCATGCTCTCCTTGGAACCACAAACCAGCAAAGGCCACACTCAAGTTTGTTGCTTTTCGTTTTCTTCCACAGCTCAGGGACAAAATGAAGCCTTAACCTTGTAATCCACCCAGCACCTCCCCTGGTAGCACTTATGGATTTGGAGTTGGGAAATTACACTTTGGCTAAGCTCAGAACGAATGAGCAAAACTGACAAAAGACAGCAGTTTAGATCACAAAACCATAAGAAGAGGTCCATTTTTAGATTGCATGTTAAAACAAAGTTTCAAGTGTCTGCAATTAAAGCGAGCAGTTGAAGGTTGAAACAAAGAAAGTCAACTCTCGAGTTTGTTTCTGCATGATTTCACATTTTATGCCAGACCATATTGTGACAGCAGTCTCTCTACCACCTGTCACAATGTGGCTATAAAGGAAATCCATAACACCGTACGCTCTCCCCAGAGCAGGCTTGGCCCTCCAGCACACTCTGCTACACAATCAAGCCTCTGTTCCTGACTCGGGTGGGTCCTGCTCTCTACAACAACACTTCTGTGAAAACAACCCAATCTCAAATACACACTTTCTGGCAAACTCGTGTGTAAATACACTCTTCTGAACCCACTATTAAACCCATCGCCCACCTTGCAAGAGCAGGACCTTTGGGGGAACCTGACCCCATTCCTGCCACTAACTATTATATTCCTGCCTGTCTACTTAATCAGAAACACATGTACCTGCGTGTTCATGTACCTAATGCGAAGATGCTTGTAAATGTCGGCCTGCAGAGATATTCTTATAGTAATGTTGGGTGTGACTGTATACACACACACACACACTTAAAAAACTGTGCACAACATGGGAAAGATCAAAGATTTAGACAATTCTATGCTTCTACACCCAGCAATATTTTTTTTTAAATCTACCCATTCCATAGTCTGAATACTTACACGACCTTAAAACTAAACCCAAAGGCTCTATTCCCACCCTCATGAGGCATGTTGCAAAAACACATCTCGCGCTTAAGCAAGCGCTCATATTTTATACTTATTAAAACTGAACTGCTAAGTAACCTGGCATCATCTAAACTGTCTGTATGATCAAACAACCTTAATCTCTATTAATTTTAGATTAGATTAATTGTTAATGTGACTAGTACAACGAAATTTAAAATAGAGATTAGATGTTCTTCTGAATCTGAAACTTGCAAATAGTTCATATTTGGAAAAGCTGCCTTTAAAAATGCATAAACCAGGGAATGCTTGTAAGATGAATAAGGTTGAAGTACATTATATTTTTTGGAGCTCTACATGCCAAATTTACTTCTTTAAAAACCACTTCATGAAAGTGTTACTTGACTTTTTCCTCTAACTTTTACATTACCGTTACTATCTGGAAATGTCCAGCAAGAGGCACAAATTGAATTGGTTATAGATGTACAAACAAAACACGTACATATGCTGGATTTGCAGCCAAGTTTTTTTTTGCAACTATGCTAGCAAGTTACACAAAAGTCACTCTGGCAGGACTATGAATACGTTCAGTTCAGGGCTAAACAGTGCAGCAGTGGTTAGTGCCCATAGATGCTGCACTACAAATAAATTGACTATTAGAAGAAGGTTAATGTGCATCTATGTGGTGATGGAAGATTTGTTGTTTTTTGTTTTTCTATCATTCAAACACCACATGAAGGCAGCATTTCTCCAAGTTTTACATGAGGTACATCATATGGTGCAAATGGCTCTAAAATGAGAACCAAAGCCACAGTTTTTAAATTAAAAAGTTTAACTTTTTTTTATTTTTAAAAAAGTTAAATATTTTTAAATATAACTGTGGCCCACAAGTCAAAAAGTTTGCTTACCCCTTTTCTAAAGTGTCCTTAGATGGGCATGTGTGAGTGAGTGATTGAGTGATTGTGTGTCCTGCGGCAGACTGGCGAACTGTTCAGGGTGTACCCGGATTTCACCCAACAGTCTGGACAGGCTCTGGCAAAATTGTGACCCTGAAAGGGATAAAACGGATTAAGAAAATGTATGGATGGATGGCCCTTCAGTTCAATTTGTATGCTTCAAGTATAGTTAATGAGTAAGAACATTCTGTGAAGTACTTTATCAGTACTTCAAGCTGTATTTTTCTTTTGTTCAATTAAACAACCATTTTATGTCAACTCTATGATGAAATTAAAAGCTATTGTTGCAAAAGACAGGATATGCAGGAAAAGCAGAGTAATGTTCCCACCATAAACCCTTGACTAGAATTTATGAAAATGGTCAAATGGACTTGTGTGAAAAACCGAATCCTCCATGATGACACTGGGAATCCTTTAAATGTACAATGATGAAAATGTAGAACTATTGTGACAACAAAGAGTGCTCACCTCAATTTAGGGAACCCATGAGTCGACGTATGGTTCAGTGTATTGCTGACAACATTGACATATTGCAGATCTGTCAAAGTTTTCCACATTTGAGAAGTGAAGTATTTGACAAGTGTTCCTCTTGGTCTTGTCTTGATCCAAACTGGAGTGGGTCTCACATCAAGAGGAGGTTCATCTAAAGCTGTGCTTCTATTGATCATCTGGCGGAGCGCTCTTTCTCTGCCCGTTTGTTCTCCCAGAGTCAAATTCTTTAGTCTCAAATTAAAGTAGAGGAGAAAGTATGTTTTTTAAAGTGTGCATTTGGTTGGTATGTATTCTGAAACTTGTATAGGATTGTGAGTATAAATATGCATAAACAGTATAATAGTCAAGTATAGTATAGTAGTCAAGTGGGACAGTTATGTTTAAATAAATCCCAACTTTCATTCATAGACATTTGCTCATTTAAAAATTCAACAATGAAATGAAAGTCTTACGACCTAAAAACTTTAGACTACCGGTACTCTTTAGATGCTTTCCCCTCAAGCACAAAAGACCAAATCCAGTCCTTTTATTTTCCCCAGTTGGATTCACTGGTTAAACACATTCAGAAGTGATGTCTATTTGATGAGCTGTAGAAAACTGATACAATAATTGCGGAATCCTCTCAAGTAATGCAACTCTGTTGCTCTAAGAGTTCAGTGCTCTTATCACTTCATCACCAATGTTTGCTGGCCTTGGCTTGTGATTGGAAGTCCTGCCAGATCAGACCAAACCCCATAAATACTCCAACTCTGCCGCTAAAAGTGTTGCTTAACCTTACAATGCAGTGGTTTTGTGTCTATTGGAAGATCGTTTACATTGCATCAAAACAGCACCTATCATCCTATGGACTTAAGAAAAGAAAAAAGGTATATTTGTCTTTTTTGGAGGAATTAGATAAAAATGACACAAAAAAACCCTTTAACAATTAAGATTACACACAGAAACAGCTTATTGAAAAATGTCCGCAAACAGTATATTACTCAATCTAAAACACATTAACACAACATATCTAAAAAGCATTAAACTCACTGGCAGCATTTGTGGCACTAAAAACTAAGGTAAGTTTTACACTAAATTGAAGGAGATATTTTTTTCAGTATTGTTTGGGCTGTTGCATGGGAGTTTTTGCTCTTTGATACACCTTTATATATCATATTTTGCTTGCACAATCCGGGGCTACAATTCTACGTTTACTTTAACATTATGATGAAAAACAAATTCCGTGTTGAACCGTTAACATCTCCCTGGGATAAGGTAATAACTAGTTAGAAGAAAGAAGTTATCATAATTATTGAACCATCTTTTTTGTAATGGATGAATACATTTGCTTACAATATTTGGTAAACAAACTAAATTCTTTATTACATGTTCAGTAATGTCTTTTGTAAATATAATTTTTGTCAAGTTTAAAATGATCTATACATTTGACAGGAAAGTAAAATCTTAACTATAAGTGTAAGTGCATCTGGAATAACCAGTTTCTTGAAATACTGATGCTTTCTCAAAAAAACTCCTCCAATCCCTCATCCTTTTTCATGGTGTCACTCATTTTTCTACCTGATAATAAGCACCCGAATACATAAAAGATAATACTCAAGTCTTTCCCGTTTATATTAATGTTTTATTTAGTGTTTTGTATTATCATAATCAAAGTTCCAATAAAAATAACAAAGTGGAATAAAATATACATATCAAGTGACAGCCTGGTTCTGTAACCTGTCCCGCATGGAATCTTGATGTTATGTTAACAAACAAATTAGCATTTAAATGAGTCCTGCATTTTTATCCTTCAAGGTTATGTTGTTATGGATATTAAATTAGAGTGTGTGGAAAAGAGTGTGTGCGCATGTGGGTAACTGTGTGTTGTTCATAAGCTGCCAACCAACAAGTCCCCAAGAGGGATGTGGGAGGTTTGCAGGTTTGTGTTGGTGCTGGTTTGAGAGTGAAGTGGAACTCTGCATGTTCCAGTGTTTGTGGTTTAAATGCTTGTGGGGAGGCCTTACAGGCATCTTCCAAGTGTGGAAAATCTAACAGCCATTTCTCTAAATCCATAAAATCATTGCTGTTGAACATTTCCTTGAAGCAACCGGGCCTGATGGCTTTTTTTTTGTTTTGTTTTTTTAATTGTCTATAGGCAGGACTTTACATGTGCACAAGGTTTCCTCCAAGATGTCAAAGGCTCAATTTGCAGTTTATAATAACTAAAAAACAGACTTTAAACATGGAGCATTACTTTTTAAAATACTTTTTTTTTCTGCAATGCAAATGTCCCTAACTAACGGGTGGATACGAGCTGTTTACAGGTGAAACATTTTTTGAGCATGCAGGTGACCCGACCGAAATTTTAAGATTTGTAGGCTACTTGGTGAGTCCATAAGGCAAAAATGTTCATGCACATTTTTCTCTATGGGCATGCTGCAGGCGGCAAGTTGTAGTGAACACTTAAGCAACACATACAGGTAAGCAGGGTGGAAGTGGGTGAGACGCACTCACATTGTAGAGATTGTTCTTTTTTTTAACCACTTTGACTTGACTTTTGCAACTGATAGGCTATCTCTCCTTGCGTGCAGCCTGGCTGTTAGAAATGAAGAAAGTAGGTTAGTCAAAGAATCCGAGCGTATTTTGTGAAGGGAACCTATGGGCACTTGCATATATCGAGCAGACCCAGTGCCAGCATTGTTCGCATTCAGTAAGATGCTAGTGTTCCCAAATTAGTAACTATTAAAGTGCTGCATAAGGGTAGTATCGCCCGTTCGTGCACAACTACCAGTTCTGGCAGAGGACTTCCGGTTGTAGATGTGCTTCAGCAGACACTCTAACTCTCTGAAATAAGTTGTAGCAGGCAGGCATAGGAGGACTCTGATATTGACAGATGCTGTTTTGAATAAACATGCAAAGCCGTGTGCCGCTCTGCCACACATTACACAAAAATGAAAAAACAATGCACTAGAAAGCAGAGGTAGGATAATGTCCTCCTCAAATTTAAATCTACAAATTACAACATAGTGAATTCACACCCATTCTTTGAAGCAAACTAATCTCCCCTTTAATATAGAGATGAATCAGAAACTTGCAATAAAACTTGCTTTAAATCTACCTCTTGCCAACTCAGCAGCCTTAAGAACACCAGGATTAGCTTGCTAGACGCGGGATATGTTCAAACCTTATACTTATTACAATGATTTTTTTTGCCTGCAACAGTAAATATCTATGCTAATATAGCATCTTATAAACTTCTTCCCATGTGAAAAAACCTCACACATTCAAACACACAAACACCTTCCATATTCTCATCCATTTCTGCAAAGTAATGACACTACAAGTGGGAATGTATGCAACAAGTTCAAATATATGTTGCTTGCATTAATTTAGTCAGGTTTTTACTATGTAAATATAGCTTAGCAAAGTTACTATTAAAGAACTGCATGCATCATTCAAGTTGAAATCCTAATTTTCTGGCAAAGAGAAAATGCAAATATTTTCTCACTGGTTTGCAACCAACGGCTTTAAAAATGATTAGGTTATATTGTCACATCGTTCCCCACAAATTTTTATGAAAAAAATTGTAATAAAAACAAATTCTGCATTTTTCCCCATCTCTCGATAATGTTTTTCGTGTTTTTTTTTCCTTTAGATTTTAGGTAAACTTATTCCCTATCTGTGGTCTACCAACACCCTTTTCGTCTTTTATGGTGTCCAGTGACCATACCACATGCACAGAGCTCCATTGATTAAGGCCATGTGGGCATGGTTACAGCTGGCTTGCCTCCTTCCTATTAATCCATCTGAAACTGTAGCTGCACTTCAGATCACAATTCCGACATTCCAAGACACACTGATCCATTACAGGGATATCAACCTGGAAGCACTCAACCCCCGGTAAAATATTTCCTGAAGCCTCCCTCCACCCATCAGCCCAGCCAGACATTTATTTATTCAGCATTGGTAACTAGTGCAGTGTGGGTAATTCTAAAATTATTTCAGTTGGAGGTTGGTTTAAAAGAAGGATCTATAGAGGAGTGTTGTATATTCCAATGGGCTGGTGACAGGAAATGTAAACTTGCTAAGGGAGGGGAATTTACTTTGAAAGCTGCTCATGCCAGATGAATTGTTTTTTTTTATTTATAGAACTCCGACTTTATAACAAAAACATGAATCTTAAATTCCCAGACAATGTAGCTTAGGTCGTAACCCTTTGAATTATTCCTGAGAGGGTTTTTTGAGACTTTGGAATAAACAAGATATTGTTTAAAATAGGTTAAATTTATGTAAGGTCCTTCTCCAATCACCTTTTGATCTATTGTAAAAGCATCCCCAGTGGTCTTTTAATTATGATTACATTGTTTTTAGGCGAAAAAATATACATATATATTAACTGTTTTTTAGGACATAATTTCTACAGAATGGCAGTGATTCATTGGAAATCCCCCCCCCCCCCCACCCGAGTTGTTGGTGGGATTGTTGGCTCGGAGAAAACCTGCCCCTAATTCTCGTCACCCAGCTGTTTACATGTTCTCCCGCTATCTCACAACCCCTCACACCCCCAACCTAACATTACTGGCTTAACAAAAATGGTGAGCAATATCTGAGCTATCCAGCTGTACGGTTTTGAGTCAAACATCAGTTGAGACAAGGAAAACGAAGACGTTCATGGATCTATTTGTGTGCAAGTGGTTGCATCAGAATGGAGCAGAGCAGGGAGCTTGTGGCTTGTCGATTGGAGCTTCAACATCACATCTATAAACTTGTTCGTTTTCATCTGCCCTTGTTCTAAAGCCACTTGAATAAAGAAATACTCAGAATTGTACCTCAATTTTCTTTATGTGTCGTTCACATTGAAAAAAGCCACAATAACATGTTAAAAAACACCAAAAACAATTTTTATTGGAGTGAGTCTTTAAAAGAAATTCTGTAATATTCTGTCTCAAAATATAAGTTTTAAAGGTGTTTCTTTTTTTTTTTTTTAAAGTGTTAGCTTGTGGCAAAGTCATATCACAAATATGGTGTTTTAAGTGTAACAGCCACCATCTGTTTTTACTTCATACATTTCTATCTTTCAGCACCCTCAACCAACCGTCTGCGTGCACACACACTCACACACACTCACAAACAAGCATGCTTTGGTTCCCTCATGCAAAATGTAAAAAGATTTGAAACACCCCTTTAGTGCTTGAAGTAATCATTTTTATCTGAGGATCTGCTCAACCTGACAATGTTGTTAATAGATTGCAATTGTATGGTTCCAGCTGACTGACAGCTCCTCACCCTGATATGCATTCGTTGCTGTCCACAGGAATGGTCACATAGTAGCAAACTTCTTTTGTGTTCTTTCCCTAATGACCCTGTGTGTAACTCAGAGGGACTCTCTGTGTTCAAAAAGTTAGATGATTGCATTTTACTGTGAATGTTATGCTTACCAGGCAAAAGATCTGTTTTTCTTCTAATCATTACCTTGAAACTTTAATCATTCCAAAAGAGGAGAGGAAGCGCTTATTTTATTTTATTTTTGTGTGGTGTTTTCTTGTGTTGTATAAAACTTAAATTTTCCTCCAGCTCTTCCTGGTAATTGTTCATCTATCCAATGTTTTGAAAAACTCTCCTCTGTTATATAGGTCAGTCTTCCTTTTTTAGCCTGATGTATGCGAGTACATACGCATACATATACATAAATATATATATTTTCTAATACATAGGGTTAGTTTACAGGGCTGTATATAGAAAAAGCAAGTTTACACTTAAAATCAAGGTGTTTTTTAAGCTAAAAAAACTAAAAGAGTCATATTCAGTGTTTAAGAACTGGGCTTAAATTAAGCTATTAACTGAAAAAACTCATCTTGAAAAATGAGGTGAACTTGTGTGTGAAGAATTTGAATTTCAATTACATAAGAAAGACCCAAACAATAAAAGTATGACTATGGTACAGTTATGCCTTGCTTCTACATTGAGAGATTGAGAGAGAGTGAGGTGAATGGGTCACGAAACATGTTGCATTACATCCAGTTTTTAAAGAAGTTGTCAATCTTGTCATTTCTATCAAAGCTAGAAAATGTGATGCATTTGTCTTCAGGATTTTTAATATTTTAAAACTGTCAGTATCCTAGAACAATGGTTGTAAGGGCAGGGGAGTTTTTCAGTGGAAAAAAGGCAGATGTTTGCATAGTGAGCTTGTCATAAACTAAGTTCCCATCATTTGCCTGTTTCTATTAAACATTCAGTTTTAAAAACATTTGGATTGCACCAGCATGAGAGCACGCCTGTCACCTGTTGCACACATGTTGCATACAGCCTACTGTACTCACATTGAAGCTCATCTGGTGTGGTAGCTGCTCTGGGATTCTGTTGGTCTGTCAGCTGTGTTTTCATTCCTACACACAAGATTCCTACGATTGAGTTTTCCCCTTTGGATTTCCCTGCAAGTTGTCAGATAACATCATGTAGTTTTGGCATAGCCAATGCAGACTTTCTTTTGTCTAGCAAAGATGCAGAGGGAAAGCTCAAGCTCTCCACTAGTGTGCAAAGAACAGACAGGCTTTTTAGCGCAATGTTCCAGACCAGAGGCCCTTTTATAAGTAATGCTGAACTTTGAGGCCTATATGGTGGATAATAGGATTTTTAGAATTCCCATGAAGCAAATGTACGCAGTGTAAGCTCAAAGGCATAACCAGCATTTTTCTAGCAAATTTCTAACACTTGACTGTTAAACTACATACACCATTGCACTATTTTATAGGATTTCCTTTGTTTCTCATTGGTTACCAATAATTGATTCTTCTGTACTGCTTTTTCTGTGTTCAATAATAAGGTCTCATCCTCTAATTTTATTTTCATTTTTTTTCTCCTACTAATGCGGGACTGCAAATCTTCAAACTGGGTCACAGAGAGACAGAAGTACCAATGAAAGCAGCTGTCATTTAGACGTAGCTCCAGCCGTAGATTGTGAACCTCATTCTCTGAATTATCTCATTAAACCCACACATAGAGACAGTTACTAATTACTTGGTAGAGCTCTTCACAATAAATAAACCTGATCTCCCAACATCATCAGTGTCTTCTGTGTATTGTAAATTAGATATACAGTTAATGTAGCGATTAGCCAAAAAAGTATCCTCTCCCACAGGCCATCTAGTTTACGAATGCATTTTTTGGACAAGCGGCAGTTTTTTATGGTAAACTGAGCTTGCCGTTTTCTTGAATGAATTCCTGTTTAGTTTTAGAGAAATGCTAACTTTTCTGTAAAAGAAATAGTTTGACACGTAAAAATACTTTATATTTTGTGTATGTTAGGCCACTCAAATCAATACATAGTGAGAAGTTAAATCCCAGAAGGATTTACTAAGCTCTCATTCATTCATTGGATAGACATTTTTCCACAGCAGATTGTATGACATGGCTTCCTTCTTGTTGATACTCACCTGCTTTACACACAGCATTCTTGGGTTCAAAAACACCAGTATAATTCTTTTGTTTCATTGTGGGGCAGAGTTGATCTAAATCAAGCTTCTGAAAGCTGCATGCATTTGAGTCAGAGATATTTCCTGCCATCTGACAAAGACAAAGGACACAAAAGAAAGACAGATCGGTTTCACTTCCTTATGCTTCTCTTCCTCCCCAAGCTAAGTCCTCACATACCTCTGCTCTGCCATCCGGAAATACATGATCTATACTGGGTGCACAACCGGATGATAGCAGGTCAATCCTCCCACTAGAAATGGAGAAGAGCCATAAAAAGGCTTCTGCTGACATCTCCTTAGGGACCACCTTTGTCGGTGGCCATGCCGACTTAATTCATTCAGAACAACTTCTTAACCACTTCCAAGTCCATTTGGGATCATCCACCATAAAAAAAGTTAAATAAAATTAAAAAATAACCAGAATAAACTCATCTTTAAGCAAAGGACAAAGGACTTGTGAAATCCCCAACTAACAGACAGGCTTAGGGGGCTTTTTGACATAGCTTTAAACTAATGTATGTTGGTTTCATTTGATTGACAAGACTCTAAATGCATGTCATTGCTTCAAGACAAGAATACAGGGAATATTGGGCATCTAGTCATCTTTCAACATGGAGCCACAGATTTGACAGAAAAATAAGGGAACAAGGCTGGCAGGACACTTACAATAAAATAGTTTAACACATATTATACTGAGAAATATAAGTAATTTGATCACTGATGAACTTCATATACACACACACACAAATATATATATATATATATATATATATATATATATATATATCCCTTTCATGAGGATATTCAACAAGGAAATTAGGTATTTAGGATTGTCCTCTTATCCTAAATGTTAAAGCCACCTATGCTCAGTTGAATTTAGTTTATTCCTTTTTTCAACTTTTAGGAATTGATAGTATTGGTCCCAAAAAGCATGAGCACATGGCAAAACATCAAAACCTTGATTTACTAAAAAAAAAAAAAAAAATAAGCTTACATCTGAACAAACTTCTGCCCAATGCTGAACCAAAAAGACTAACAGAGCAGCAGATAACCTGACAGGGATGAGGTGAAAAGGAGAGGCAGGTTGATTATCTTAAATGAAGACAGCTGTGGATAATTAGCAACTTACATCTGGTGACTGACCTGAGAAGAAAGCATGTGGAGAACTAACAAAACAAAACAAAAAAAAACAAAAAAAAACTAAATTAAAACATAATCCTCATGTTTGTTGTCCCCAGCACAGGGGTCCAGAGAAATAAAGGAGGTCAAATGTAAAAACTCAGTTAAAGGGTATGAGGGGCTGGTGAGCAAATTAACAAACTCCAAAGATGAATTTGAGTAGTAAACTATAATATAACTTTTGTGCAATCTAAATTAGATTTTTTTGTCAGGTTTTGTGCATTTTTAAGTAGCTATTTTTAAATTAAAGTTTTTTTGTTTGTTTGTTTTGTAATATACATTTTTTTATGCAGGAACTGTTGAACACTATCGCTTTAAGCTGTAACCTCTTGCTGCATTTTATTAGTCTCATAGGAAAACCAGCACTGAGTGTTAATTGGTTCCAAAGCGAACCATAACACAGATTTCACCGGTGTAAGTCCATGTTTACCACTAGAGGACTGTAATGAGTGTTTTGCTGATAAAAAGCCAGGTGGATAATTGATGTGGTTGCTAAGTGGCTAATTTGTATTCTTTATGCATACTAAATTAAGCAAAAGCAGAGTTAAGGGTAAATTAGATGAGTTGGGGCAAACTGCTGCTTTAAATGACAACGACACCTCGAGAGACAGAGTATCTTGACAAATAAAACAGTGGAAACAAGTGTGGACACTAATATAGAATTTGCAAAAAGGGAAAGTCACTGGTGTTTTGTTCGAACTACAACTGAAAAAGACTAAGGAAGAAATTATTTTTTCTGTGTGTGATCATGGAAAAGCTTTAGACACGAAGGTAAATAGCTCCGACAGAATTCTTTCAGCTAACAAGCTAACACCATAATGAGTACTGGATTTTGGCCAGCCAATACCTTACAATATTATATTCTGTACTCATAGGTTTATCTGCACCTCATCACAAACATGTTATATCGCCATTGCTGTTTATATGCCTAAAGTTTATTAAATGTGATTAACTTGTGCTGTTTTCAAACAATTTAGAAAAATCACAAAGCTATGTATATTTAAGTATAGTATTTTTAAATATTTTAACCCAAATATTGAAAGGTATGAGGGGTTTTTTTAGGACAGAGACTGGAACATCAGGGTGCACCCAGTGGAGGTGGGATGCAGGGGCTTTGTCGCCAGTACAGTACTAAATTCCTCAGAGAAGTTGGAGTCGGAGGGCGGGGCACACAAACAGGCTATAAAAGAACTGACCAACACCGCTGAGAGGGCGAGCCATTGGCTGTGGCTGAGGAGAAGTGACCACATGGACAAAAGCGAGACACACTCTGGCTTGATCAACCTGCAGTGGGCCTACCGCAGCGGGGGGTGGATTGTGATAAATGGCCGAAACACCCTAAGATGTTGGGGTGCACAACTGATGATGTGTCTCGCTGGCAAAATTAATGGAAATCCAAGAACCTCAAGAGTTCCTGAACTTTAAAGTGGTAAATATTAGGGATTGTAACATCTAGTCCTTTCAACAACTTTGACTTAATAAAGAAGCAGTATCTCAAATGTTTGTGATAGCCTTTAGATATAACTTAAACATTTTAAGGAAAAGGCCAAAGTTATTTTGTTTGACAAAAAAAAAAAAAAAAACGGGAAAAGAAAATATTCAGTTGATGCCTTTAATATGTTTCTTTGTTTAGACCAAGAGAAAAGGCAGGCTGGGTTATCTTTGACCATGCAATTCCCTGCTTCGTTAAAATAAGAATTAGCATTGGTATCAATCTAATATTTTAAAATTATTTGTGAAAAAGAGTCAAATAGGTTCTCAATTAAAAAAAAAAATTAGTATGTCAAAATATGTGTTGCCATGATAAACTCGTGGTCTCATTTTCTAATGTTAATCACATTTGTTTGAGGTTTATCCATGCATTTGTTTTTCTTAATGAACAGGTTACATATATGAATAGTTTCATCTATCTTTGTGCCTGTGCCAAATATTTGCAAAAGGACTGTCAGAAGAGCTTTATTAAACAAATTTTTTTTTGTCTTTTGTAATTCTACTTTGTAATTGGAAGGTAATAGTGAAACTGTACGCAGTTAAAAGTAGTTTGAATATACTATACACACCAGATCTAATAGTGTATAGGATGTGTTCATAGCAAAATAAAATAAAAAACCTCCTGATGTTAAAAAATTAGCATGAATGTGACCTTTAGTCCTATCTAGACAGGAAACCACACTAATTGGCTCTTTTGTAGGAGCACAAATGAAAGACGGACATTAATTGATTTAAGCTTGAGTCTTGTTACCTGTTTCCTGCAATCACCGAGCATTTTATTTCTACTCATTTAAAAGTACATAAGGTATTAGATGCTGTGGGAGTATCCTATAAATCTGTTTGACAGAAGCCATTAATATTATGTCACAGTAAAGTCTAAACTGCATGGAAGAAAAAAGTATCTCAGAAACTCAGCTGTTATCTATTATTCTTATTTTTTTTTTTATTACAAGTGATGTGAGGCCAAATTAACCAACTGCAAAACACTGGCTTGTAAGGAGTCTTTATCCTGGTCTCTCTGTTTGCGTTTTCCTTTTTTTTTTCCTTTTGTGAGTTACCGGTATTTTTATGATTTTGGTGCGAGTCAGATAGGATTGAAGGTCCTCCACTGCATCCTGTTGGCTGCCTTTTAATATTCCAACTTTCATCAGCATCTATTCTTACTTCTGGCACTCATGACAAAGAACTAGAAGTCTGTTAGAATAATTTCCATCCATCCATATTTATATAGTTTTTATGAGAATGCCGATGAGCAACTGTGATACCCTGCTTTAGTTTGTTTTTTTCTTTGTTTATAGATTTATGTAAATGCACGCCATCTTTATTGATCTAGTAGTAACAGCATTGTAAGAACAGTCTTTTCTTTCATGGGAAACAAACAGCAGGTTTGGTTGCAATTGTAGTTATTGAGTCACTTGTCTTTATGGGATTTTTTAGGGAATGATAAATAAAAATAAATAAAAATTCATAATTTTGAGATGTTTTTTATTTCTGACTGTAAGTAGCCCAAAGGCTCCTATTATACTCCATCAGATATTGTAGTGATCTTGTCACAACCCCAAAAAGAAAACCTCCCACTCTATCATGGAACTATATGTGATAAAAAATAATAAAATAAGTGATATGGTGATGTTTAAAAAACTTTGCAGAACTCTAAATTCTAAAAAGGAGTGGCAAAACATAAAAATCTGTAGACTCTAAATACTTCATGTATTAGAGTAAAAAGAAAGATAGGGGGCAGGGAAAGGGGAGACCTGCTGTCAATTCCTCTTCCGGTATGAAGAATCACAGGGAGTTCCTGTGCCAGATGCTGGCAAGGATCATTAGGCATGCAGCTAAAGGAGAGGCGCTTACCTGAAGGGGAGAGCTGTGTACCAAGGCCAGATGCCCAGGGATAAGAATCTCCCTGGGACTCTTCAGCTAAAAGGAGAGCACTGAGCCTCTCTTAAACAGATGAAGCTAAATAAAAGCAAGGCAATTTATAGTGTAGCAGCCACTCCACTTGTCACTCTTCACCCTGCCTCCTCTTCATTCAACCATTTATTTAAGGCAGCGCTGTGAGCCCACACAAAGAAAAACTGAACTGGGAACAGAGGTATGGCTAAAGCAAGCCAAGAATAACTTCCGCAGCTGTTCATGAAAAGAAATTATGTTATGGAGGCATTTGCCATAAGGCTGTCAAAGAACTTTGACTTATGTTTAGGGTGAACAAACTTTAAAATGTGTCACTACTTGTAGTTGATTGTTATGTTCTGACAACATTGAAAAACATGTCTGGCAGTTTAAACAATTACCCGATCAAAAAGGGAGTTTTGTTTAAAAAATGTTTTATAAAATAATATATTCTATACATTCATTCAGAAAAATGATACATGGGCCACATTCATACAGTATGTGTGGCTTTCAAACCATACCTTTGTTCCGTAAAGGAATTCATTCATTCAAACTGTTATTGAACCCTCATATTCACCTTTTTTGTCCCCCCATCAGTAATATTATAAATAAAAGTAGAATAATAACAGGATTAAATTACAATATCCTCGTTAGAGCCAAGGAAAATTGTTTTTTACATTTTAGTGATGTCCTGCTTTTTCCTTTTTTACGGCAAAAACAAGAAGTAACCATTTTGTATGTTTGATTTTATAGCACAGTCTTAGTCTGGATAAAGCAACAACCTCTAACAAATCAGAACAGGATGACAGGTACTATAAGAAAATGTTTATTTGTAAGAATATGGCTGATCTTTAAAACTTAAAAAAAAATTGTGTTTTAGTTTATTCCTGGTGCTCCTTGGCCGTGTAATGGTTAGCAAGAAGATCCCGGCTTGAATCCCGACTAAGTCCTTTTTTTGCCTCAGAAGAAAGCACTAAATATAAAAATATACAAAGTTCGGGGTGAATAAAGTTGCCGAAAAGAAGACGAAGTCCTGTCTGTTTTCAAAGGTGCAACATAGAAACTAAAAAAGTGCGCATATATCTTTTAGAGAAATAACTGTCTTTTAGGGTTATAACACTGCAGATCAGCTCTGTCTGCCAGAGAAAGACCGCTCTCTCAGCACCCCCTCGGCACAACGCCTCAGGTCCATTTCTGAGATTTTTCTCGAGTGTTTCATAATGGCACGTTTTAATCACTGAACTATATGATTGGGCCTTTTTAGCGGTTAAATGGCTGGCTGGCTCCCTGGCAGATCATCAGTTTTGTTCATCTTTTAAACAGGCAGGTGTAGTTTATGGTTTCTTGCCCTGTTCTTGAGTAAAAAAGTACTACAGATAGATTGAAGCCAAACAAAGACAGAACATTCCCCTGTTGGTAAGTAATGATGCATCTATCAGCTCAAACTGTTTAGATAAAGAAAAGGAAATTGCTCTTTTATTACATTTCATTCTTTTCCTTAATTCCTATGCGTTGGCCTCTGGGGAATATGGGCATCGATTGGTGATTTAATGAAAGTATCTGTTCCTTTCTTCCATTTGTCTCCCCTCTTCCATGTCACTCTGCTTAAAATGCCTCTGTTAATCAGATTTCCAGCAAAAGCCGTAAATGAAACAGAGGTCTTGTGCCAAGGCAGACTCAACAATACCCATCTTTAAGCTGTCCAAATGTTTGGACAATGTTTGGTGCAGTCGATTTAGTGGACTTTCCCTCTGGAGTTCAGCTTAGTCAGGGAAACGCTTCAAAGCACAAAGGAATATGCTAAAAAACAGAAGCCTACAATAAATGGAAATCTATGCATATTTAACCATACTGTACTGCCTAAAGTCAATCGAGAGACATGAAATTAACTAAATGATACATGACTACAATGCTCATGAAAGTTGGGTTTTGATACAAGCTTAAATACCGGTAATTGTAGATATGTATATGATTCTGTTTAATAGCTTCACAACAGTATCAATAATACAAAAATAAAGTCCAGCAAAAGTTCGTCTTTAAAGAGATAAATTAAATACAGGAAGTATTTCATGTTTCATTTTTTGTTTTCTATTTTGTTTGGTGACACAAGACGCATATATGGAATTGATGTATCATAGACACTGTCAGCCTTTTTTGGGTTCTCCACACAGATTTACGTAATTATGAGTGAACAGGCCTTTAATAATCATCATAACAAAAATAAAAGCACGTTTAGTAGATCATCTCGCTCTATGTTTTGTTTCTTTACAATGAAACTTGCTTGTGATGGAGTGAAAAAATCGGAATTGGGTCACTTGAACCTTGCAGTGTAAATGCGGCCTTAGATGACCCCACCCTTACATTGACGTGTTATTCCTACCATGACAAAGGTGGATAAAGGTGGAAAGATTTCATGCAATCCATGGACACCAGTGAAGATCACAAATCATTGAAGAAAAATGGTTCAGAGCACTGCGGGTCTAGATGACCCAACTCCCAACGTTAAAGTGCCTAGGATAGCACAAGGGTTAATGCAATTTGATTCATTTTGGTTCAGAAGATCTCTGGTTTCTTCATTACTGCCTGCCAGCACTTCTAAATACCTCTTTAGAGTACCGCAAATACTAGACTCGATAACTTTTATCATGATTACTATTTATTATTATTTACTATTAAGAAAACAAGGACAAAAATATTATAAATCTTGAATTATTCTACACCCGCCTGCTTGAATAACTTGCGATAAGCACAAATTATTATGAAAAAATTATAACATGTAAAGAAAATGCATCAGAGCAAAAATGGTTATTTTGACTAACGGAATTACTAAATAATAGCTGTTTATTTCTGAATAGAAGTCTATGGGATTTTGGCTTCTTAGAGCTCGTGGGTACTTCTTGTTTGGAACATGAGGGGGGATTAAATATAACTTGCAGTTCTTCAGAAGCCTCAAGAGCAAAAAATGGAGCCTGACACCTGATAGGGCCATTTTTGAAGAGAATAGACTAGAACAATTGTTGTTTTTGTATTTGCTCTTTTTTATTTGGCATGGTCAGTATATTTTGAAGACACATTGTGTATCTTGTACAGGACTGAAAAAAATTACTTTCTAAGCATGTTCTTAGCCTGTTTCAACAAATTATACAAAAATTGATAAACTTGTGTTTTTTTGTTCTTTTTTAATTATTTTTTATTATATATCTATTTTGTTATGGAGAGTACTTTGAAATGCTTTGTAGCAGGAAAAGTGCTATGCAAATAAAGTTGAATGTGAATTTTAATGAAAGAAAATGTAAATAAATAGATTAGAACAAACACTTGTACGGGATTGGACAGTGACAGAAATTAAGGACAGGTACAATGTGAAGCATTTAGAGACTTGACACAAGACTTGGCAACAACTGAGATGAACCAGACAGGAGATGAACCAATCTGACACCGACTGCAAGTCCACATATTTTTATCATAGGTAGCTTCACAAGTGAGTGCAATGACACTGGTTGTATTTCTTTATTTTTCCTTCTGTTCAGTGCTCATTTTGGCCAATAAAAACTCACAAGCAGATTTAAAGAAATATATAGTATGCTTGGATTAAAACTAGCAACCTTTGTTAATTTTCTCTATATGTCCATTTTTCTTTTTCCATACCGTCTGCCCTTTTACCTAATTACCATCCTTCTTTTCCCCTATGTTTTATCTCTCTCTTCTCTGGACTAAAACAAACCAAAACTAAACTAGTAATAAAATACAAATAATATAAAACACAACCCCAGTGCAAAATTGAATTCCAAGGCTAACACATCCACTCTCTGTGGTTCTCCAGGATTTTATTCTCTGCCTTTACACAGCCATCATTAATTACCTTTGAAGCATTTTTGAAGCATTCAATACCGCTTCACTAGAAATAACCTCGAGATTTATTATTTTATTTCAACTGTTAGAGTTCCATACAATGTTCCACAAAATAAGTCTTGATTTATCATCTAATCCACATCGCACATCCAGCTGTCCCCACATGTTCATTTTGTTTAGAACTCCTCATAAGTATTTGTCCATTGTGAAGTCAAGGATTTAGTGCATTCACAATGCAACATTCTTATGGGTATAACACACTGCACACAATATGTTGAAAAAATACTCCACAGAAATAGCCTTAAAGCCTTTTATACACTGTATTTATTCAACTTGGCAATTTTGAAATACCATCTAGTTAATTAGTTTAAAAAAATATTGGCTTTCAAACACTGATTATACTGTAAAGGATTCTTTAAGAGACGTTAGGCTTTTTTTTGCAGCAGATAAGCCACAGTTGGGCTGGCATGAGAGCTAATCATCACATTGTTCCTGATGAATAGCCAGCCAAAACGATTATAGACTCTACAAAAACTCTTAATTAGCAAAATCTCTTCCTCAATCAAGTATCTAAATTACATTTGTACAGTTCAGTGATTACTGACCAAAAGCATGATTCGTGAGCTGTGAGGAATAAGATGGCCCATAAATGGTCCCACTGAATGGCTGACCACTCCCTGAATGAATCATGTTCTAATAATTAAATTGTGTGGCATACCAAGAGTGTTAACTTTAGTGGATGCGCACCGAGTGATTCTGACTTCTTAAAGGGCTTTTAAAGAAATTAAGTGATGGGCTTCGACAATAATTTCTCTTTTCTGGGTCATTGATTGTTCTCTTTTTGGCTCCTCAAGACACATTTTACTCTTCCACTTAAGATTTATATTCTGGGACCCTTGGCTTCTTGTCTATAACCTCAGACTACTCAAGCCTGTAAAATATGCATAGCACTGCATTGATGTTAATTTTCAAATGTTGTATTTGAAATGTTTAGCCCAAGCCTATTTTTCAGAGTTTTTGCTTTGCTGTTTGAAATAAATAATCCACTTCACTACTGCAGAGGAATTCAACAGAAAGATTGCTTCCAAAGAAATCAGCCTCAAAACCTTTTCTGTTTGTATATTTTTATATAGCTTACAAAAACATAGATTGTTCAAATAAATATTTCAAACTATCAGAACATTATTTTATATATTTTTAAGTAAAAGCCTGTGGATACAGAATAACCAGAAGCTTTTTTTTAACAATCATTAACAGTAATCGCTTGTCCCAAAATATAGCATAATATAGCAGCAAGTGAATTAGGCTCATCAGCAACAGAAAATTTATGTTTCAATATATCACAGTGACAATGTTTGACCATATTTCACAATTTGACTACATGGATAAAGTATGCCTATCTATCAAATTTTGCAAATCCTCACCTTTATTTGAATGATCATTTTCTGCCAAAGGTATCACTTTTATCCTGCTAATGGTGGTGCTTAACCTTTAAAATGACAAGCTGGTTCCGATATCCTAAAGTACACCTAAAAATATTGTAGACGTCTTCATGTTCCTTGTCTTGGATGCAGGATTTAAGGAGATGATGTTGTATGAACTGAGAATGTCAAAACTGGACATTGTCTTATCTTTCTTTTTTTTTTCTGCTGGCCTGACAGTTTGCTAGGATCTGGCTCTCTAACTGAGCACCATACAGGATTTGAGACCAAAGTTCCTCTTGATAAGTAAGTAGATCTGTAAACCAGCACCATTCATCATCTTCAACCCTTCACTCTCGTTGAGTGATACATCTCCCAAGCTGTTTGTATCAAAAATTACTCATAAAGACAGATTAGGACTAAATCAGAACTTTCATCTCCTGAAATCCCCAACGTATCATCAAAAAACAGCTCTCTGGAGCTGAGGAACCAATGATCAACGAGCATTTCCAGCATAAGGCCGAAGTATCCTGTGTGCCATGAAGCTTATTTTATAGAGTCGGTGATAGATGTTGAGAGAAACTTAAGCGGCCCTTGTGCTGGTGTCAGCATCTGACCCCTCTGCAGTGAATAAACTATCAGAAGGAGAGAAAAGGAGCACTGGTGAAATATGAAAGGGACTTGCATGCTTGACAATCTCATGCACGCTATGTACCATTCCAGCTATAGAAAGTACATGCCATCTGTAAAAATTGGTTGCAAAACAGAAAGAATGTTGATTTTGTTGTTTAAATCACCAATATTTTAACTGTAAAATATTTCTTTAGATCATCCCTGAGTTTTTACTACATGAAGTTTAAGGCTGACAGCTACTCATTCTACATTATAATAGATAAAATATTTTTTTTAAAGAATTCATATAATTTTTAGTAAACATACATCCACAGGCAAAGCTTGTGGCTCAATTCTGCTGTTTTCCTGCCAAAAAATATAAAGATGTTCTCCATCATCAAAGTTAATCTTTTAGGACGGTGCTGGAGACCCAGTGGAACAATAACCACACTGCCCTCCACACCCCCTTTATAATATAGACACTGCCCCAAATGAGCAGTTGAGGTTGTCATATAAAATTGAGACCTATTGGTTGTAATCAGAAAAGGCGACAGGCCTGTCCCCTCGGAGAGCAGGTCACCTCTACACCACCTTCCTCCTGTTCTGCTCTGTTCAGCCTTCATGAGTCCCATGTTTTATTCCCTATTTCTGTCTGCTCGCATTGGTCTTGTCATTTTTTACCCCGCTGACTGATTTCTGGTTACACTGTTGAGCTGATCCCTTTATACGGCTCTTAGCCCTGTCTGGCTTCATGACATTATTATATGCCTTTATCACTGTCATCAATACTTCGGTTTCCATGTTGGAACTGGAACTGGTTTAACCATTCAAATAAAAATTTAAAGAAAAAAAATGGATTTACAGGGTTTTTGTTGATCAGAGAAGAAGCTTTGAGTTGTACCTCAGTCGGTTTATAACTAATGGAGCATTACTGCAAAAGCACTGCTGTACTGACTTACTGATTTTGTTCTGTCTACTGAAGTTTTCAATGACTGCTTTAGCCTCAACTTGTACAATTTGTTATGGCAATATGACCTGTAGTGCTCTTTTTGTCATCAACCCATTCTTCAACGTACGCATGTGACAAAAGCTCTATTAATCACTGCCCATAAATCTCCACATGTAGGTATGTTTATGTAAGTACGTCAACGTGATACCAGACATGTTTTTAGAACAATACAAGTCTATGAGATATGTTACCTCTATGGACATTTACAAACTGGCTCATATTTGCTGCAGAAAACATAGCATCACCTTGTTGAAACCTCATCTCTGTGACAGCCGTAAGCAGGTGCTATTTAATACCGTACTCTAATTTTCTTTTTATACTATTAGCTTTATTTTCATGTAAAGAAAAGTATCCATGGTATGTGGGGAATATATACCTTATTACACATTTGTCCTGTAAGAAGTTTGGTTCCATCATAGTTTGGTTCCTCTACTAGAAGCCTGGGAGCTTGAGGGTCCTGGGCAGTATGTGTCATCTGGACAGAGATATCAGATGTTGTTTCTGGTATCTGCCAGAGCCATTCCCCCAATTTTGGTGTAAAAGTTCAGAGACAGTGGCATCTTTGGTAGGTGCCGCTCTTCCTGGGAAATGTTGTCTGTGTTCTGTTGGTCTACAGTTTCAACCACTCCAGGATGTGTGAGGCATCAAGTTGTAAGCTTTCTTGAAATGCAGTGCACAGGTTGGTGTCTCTGGTCTTGCAGACCCAAGTGAATGCTCTATCTATCAGTAGGTGGTGCTTTGCTCTTTTGGTGTTTTTTTCCAATCGATTTTTGGTTTGTGCTCTTAAAGTACTCAGCTAAGGCTCAAAGTATTGGCTTTGCAGTCTACAATGCCTTAGCTGTGGATAGTTCGTTGTACTTCTTGGGAATCCCTTTCTTCATCACACCTTTCTGCTGCTCCAATAGCCGGTTGACTTGTCCATGATCTTTATTTCCAGCCTCTGTTTTCATGGAGGGTACTGCTTCCTATATGAGGTATTTATCTTGTACACAAGCATCTAAAGGATCAATGCTGCTGTTGTACCTTTTGGCTTTGTGGTCTAAGTGACAGTTGTGGCAGGAACTGTAGTGCTGAATTCACATACTTTAGTAGACTCTCAGAAGGTACTTCAGTTAATCTTGGTTATCCACCCATGTTGTTTAGGATCATCAATCTGTAGTCAGAAACTCTTGTGTTAAGTCTAATTCAGCTTTATCACTAGGACTCGAGACACTCTCTCAGAGTTTGAGGATGATATTACGCATCAGAGGTAAGCGGCGTGAGGCATCATGATGTCTTGCCCAAGGTCCTCTACTAGAGGTGTGCTCGAACTGGAATTTGAACCTGGGTTCTGGGTACTGCTACACCATTCAATCTGTTTTCTGCAATAAACATCATTATGTCTTTATTAATAATTTTTAGGTTAATTTTAACTCAAACATTCTTGGGCAAAAACTGAAGGAGGGGGGTTATGTTATGGAAAATTTCTTCACCTGAATCATGTTTTTTTTTTTAACTTACAACTGTCTTGGCCTTTTATCCTTTGTGTTTGTGAAATAAAAAAAAGCAAAAATGGAAACTTATATGATAATACAGATGGATATCACCAAACAATGAGCGTAAAAAGCTGACCAAAAGGAATTGCGATAGCCTGCCCCAACTATCATGTAGCAGAGGCAGAATATGTCCATTGTGGTAATTATCTCTATTACTCTATTCTTCTTTTAATGCAGTTTAGTTCTTATTGAATGTGCTTCTTCTCGCTCACTGCAGATTTATCAACACTCTCAATCGGAAAAGAAAAAATCCAACACGTCAAAAGGTAGAAATAAATTCTAGGCCATGTTTGAGGCAGAAATACATTTCACATCCTGAAAAGAGTAGCTAATCATCTTGTTTTAAAAAGATAAATGAAAAAAATAAATAGGGTTCTAGCATCATTGGTCAAATGCTTAAAGTTGCTCATGAACATTAATTTTAAAATGTCTAATTGCTTATATTTTACAGTCATTTTTTTCTGCATTCTGTGCATGCTCAGTTGTTACACACATTAGTTGGTTAATTGAGTGTGGTCACTCTTTTCAGCGTCTTGGTGGATGAAGGCAAGTGTCTGTAGGCAACCATCTTGGTTGTGCATGTTCATGAACAGGTTGCAACTTGATAGAAGTGCTAGATTTTAGCATGAGAGGTGCATAAACTTTGTCTAACAGATTTAGAATCACAAGAGCACTACACAGGTAGCAATTACTATTGGCATCCCACTATTTGCAGTTAAGTAGTTCGTTCTAATAGTTTTGTAATATTTAAGTACCTGCAAATATGAGCTGGTTACAAATTAAGGTAAGTCATGATTAAATTTGGACAAACTGGAATTTGGTGGGTTTGTTTATCAAGAGACAATGGTGGAGGACATATCTCTCTAAACTTTGCTCAATGTACTGTAAAATATGTCCTCAATTTGAACTTACAAAATTAATCAAAAGAAATACTCTAACCTCACTGAATTTATATTTTTAAAAGTAACACACATTATTATGTGTTGTATGTTATGAGGTAAAAATTAATACAGCCGAGTGAGCAAAGTGAAGGTATGAATTTTTTTATTGACATTTGCAGCACTTGTCTGCCCTCTGCTGGACACCAAACAACAACCGAGCATTTTTTTAACTTCCTCACAAAGGTTTTGATTGACGTTGTTACAGCTAAATTTAGAATTTTCATTTTCATCTTCTGCCATTTTATCCCTTTTGGGGTCACTGGGCTGCCGGAGCCTATCCTGGCCACTTGTGGGACACCATGGACAGTTTGCCAGTCTGTCACAGGGGCACAATCACACACCCATTCATGCCTAGGGACAATTTAGATTACCCAATGGAGCATGTTTTTGGACGGTGGGGGGAAGCAGGAGACCCCAGAGAAAATGCACGGAGAGAACATGCAAACTCCACATAGAAAGGTCCCCCATTGATGTTCTGTTCCAGGTCCCCCAGCTGGGACTTGAACCAGGGGCCTTTTGCTGTGAGACAAGGGCGCTAACCACTGCGCCACCGTGCAGCACAGATTTAGAATTTTAGAGAATGAAAACCGAAAATGATTTCTTTTTTTTCTTTTATTATCATTTCTTTTTTTTAATCACACACTAATCAAATGTTTTGAATATAGCCACAGTTATGTCAGCTTCCTTTGACTAGTGGCTGATTTAGATTTCAGGTTGAGGCTTATGTGGCGTCTGTTTTATTAGACCCCAAACACATCAAACACGTGAAAATATATAGAGAATCAGATAACATATTGATGCTGTTGTACTTATTATTTTTATTCTATTGATTTATGAAGCCTCATTGTTTCATTTTCTTAAATTATTAAACATGTTTTTGCACCTTTTTTGAAAGAAGAAGCTGCATAATGTCTGACCTTAGCACTAATCATTTGTGCCCTTAAGCATTGCTTGTTTTATTTGCCTCTCTCATCAGAGAGATAGATTCAATTTCTTCAGAGAAGAAACAGTTTCTTAACTTAACAAAACCAATAAGAAATAGGTTAAACTGTCACATCTTACATGGAAGCTCCCGTCAGGTGTGGGTTGAGAAAATGAGCAGGAACATGGACCAACACATAAGCGTGGCTCAGAACAGGGTTGGATGGAACACTGAAGGAGGAAGCCACTCGCTCTCGGTTTATTATAAGAAACTTTAAGTTATTCTTTGTAAAAACTATAGTATATAAATAGTATAAATAAAGTACATGTGATTAAAAAACTGCTTTCTTAAACACATAGTTGGCAAGTTATCCCATGTCAAATAAGCATATTTTAAAGCAATGTAGATGGAAAATATTTAGCTAAATGCAGGGATGTGGCAACAATAAATGTTTTCAAATGTCAGCTTTTTTTTTAGCACATCAAACAGTAAATCTCCAGCCTTCTTTTTTGTCAGCAAATATGCCAATTATATGTTTGACTGCCCTACAGGTCAGTTTAGAATTAGGAAAGTCTTGTGTTGAAATGTGAGGACAGTCATGTAAAGACTAAAACTGATAAGTTGAGTTAGATGTGGAGGAGACCAAAGGGTGAAGAAATGTTCCTGTTTAGAAAGAATGGAAGAACTAGAGTTCAAATAAAATATTTTTACTGGTGTGAATGAGATCTCGTTGAATTGGATTTTTAGACAAAGAATGTATGTTAGATGAAATGCAAGAAAACAATCTTTTAAAACTTTAATAAGGCTCTTGTAACTAAGTCGCTAAACGGTTCAGGAAGTAGTTTTTGTTGCTCACAATGAAGATTTTTAGTATTAATACTTATAGCTTTTGATTTATTGCTTCATTTATGCTTACTTATTTAATGATCCAGTTCACATATTGTGAAAATAACTGAATTAACTTTGCAAAAAGCTTCATGCCAAAAAAGTATTTTGGATTTTCATAGTCAAGACAGAAAACCAGGTACAACTTTTGTTTCACCTGATCTCTCTTCAAATGGGACTGTGAAACCTACTATTGTTAGAGAATGATGCCCCCTAGTGACTGAACAAGTTAGAATCTTTTATTGTTTAACACTGGATTGTAGCTTTTAGGGAGAAGTGGAAACAGGCTTTAGGTATATCAGGATGTTCTTCCAAATGACCGGAAAGCCACAGTTTAAGGGATCATGGAACTTGATGTCCTTCTCAGAACAATCAAGCAAAAAAGACAAGAGGCTGTATAGGGTAACCTGAACCTGCTATGGCTGAAAATTGAATCAGATCATATTAGATTGAAAGTACAAATTGTGTTTGACTCTTGATCAGTAATGGAGGTTGTCTGTCCAGTCACTGACATAACATTTGCACATGGCCAATAATCTCTGGTGTCACATATACGATTCTAAGAGTCTAATCATGTGTCCACAAACTTGCAAAAACAGGTCCTAAAAATGCACAAATTTAAGCACATTTAAGAAAAACATCTTGAAATTCTCATCCGTGCATCAATGCGATACACAAAATAAACAATGAGAGATTTGGACATCAGGCTTAACGTTGCTGTAAAGTTGGTATTTTCAGCATAAAAAGCCCATTTAATTGCTCCGTGTCAAAGCCGCTCTCTAGGGGTCATTTAAAGAAGTGCAACATATTTTTGATTCTATTTGTTTTTTAGTTTTTCTGTTTTCACTTTGAGAAACAGAATGTGGATTGCTTTCAAAGAAGCAAGAATGCAGAAAAAGGGATTTTTTTTCAAAAGAAAGTAAATTCCTGCATCTGCTCTGCTCACTGGACTTACATGGGTTTCTGTGATTTTTCTCACCAGTACGAAAAAAAAATTTTCCTTTCCAGAAAGTCGCCACAAATTTGATAAACGTATAAATGTGATGAGAAAGAACTTTATCGCTTCTGTTTAAGAAACAAGAGATCATCAAGTTAAAAAAAGAGTGAGAATCCAAAAAACCAAACAAAAGACTAAGTCTAAAATTAATCAGCCAAAGAACTGAACGGTTGGTGGATTTGGACAAAAGTTCCTTAATTATTTAATTGTTGAAATCTGATTTTATGTTAAATAAAAAAATAGTGGCTTCAATCTAAACTAAACTAATATTTCCTTTTTATGTTTTCATTCTGAGCTGACTTTGAAGCCACATATGTGCAGCAGAACCAGTTGGTAGTATAGGCATTTTATTTCTGAATCTGCACGGTGGCGCAGTGGTTAGCGCTCTTGCCTCACAGTAGGAAGGCCTCTGGTTCAAATCCCAGCTTGGGGATGTGAAAAACAACATCAATGGGGGACCTTTCTGTGTGGAGTTTGCATGTTCTCCCCATGGATTCTACCCTACGACAGACTGGCGACCTGTCCAGGGTGCACCCCTGCCTTCACCCATAAGTGGCCGGGACAGGCTCCGGCAGCCCTAACAAGTGTTAGTGGCCATTTCCAATGAAAAGGTTACATAAATGCTCAGAAATGCCTGTTTCGATTTGGATTTGATGTATGGATTTAGTTTGTCTGGTGAACCCAAATGCCACGACAAATCATTCAATTTCTGCGTTTGTTGTTCAAATAAAGATAAGCCAAGCCCACTCTCCTATAAGATAGTAATCCCTATCCGCTATTGCAAGGACGTTTTCTGTTTGTGCCCAAATTGTGAGATTTTTCAACTGTAAGTGGTGGACATGCACTCTTTGTCAAGTGTGAGCCCGGTGGGTTAAACGCAAGTTTTTGAACCCATTGTGTGTGTAGCCTCAGATGTTCTTACTCTACTTCTGAAATCTAATTGATAAAACAGACACTGCACTCCTGAGAAGCAAATTATTGTCAACTCTTTTTCCTCTCTTATCTCTTCTAGATCATAATGAAATAGTTAGTCAATACTGCAATAGATCTTGAGGAGAAAAACCTCTTTCATCAGGACATAAACACTAAAAATATCCTGATTGAGACTAAGCTCAGATGTCCCACGTGCTCGTCTCATCAACTTTGGAGTAAGCTGCGTCACCAAGGAGCAATCCTGCTACATAGTCTTTGCAAGTAACAGATCTGCATCTGCAAATACGAAAACGTTTAACAAGCATAAACTTATTTGAAGCTTGTGTTTTTTGGACATGCCCAATCATGCTCCCCCAGAGTTTCTATTTGACTGCAGCTGCAGAGCTGGACCGACCACGGTGTGGCAGCTGGGTGGGGTTCTACATGAAGCTTTTTCATCAATGTGAGCCATTTTTAACAAGAACATTTTTCAGAGGGATGGTGAAGATCAGCAAACACCTGTCAAAGGTAAGAAAAACTCTGCTCACTGATTTTTTTTTGAGCACATGAAGCTCTCATCTTCATCGGTAATTCTCCTTTCTGTTCAGATTTTGAAAGGTTATTGCCAAGATGTATGACCATCTACCTGGAGGACTGGCCCAAACTGACTGACCTACTGCTGCATCCATGGGTGAGATAACATTAGCATGCACACACACACATACCAAAACATACATACACACATGCACACACACACTTTATATCTGTAAATTTCTTTTAGAACCATAGCAAAGCCCAAATTAAAAGTACGCCGTAAGTGCTCTTCTCGGCACTGCGGTTTCCCCTTTAAATCAGAAATAGATGGCAGCACAGAGATTAGCAAACTTGAAGAGACCTTAAGGTGTGTGACGAGGGTTTTTGTTGTTTGGTTTTTCTTCACCACAATTCAACCAAAAATAATACCGATTAGAACAATATCAGGGTCTAAATTAAAAGTGCACATGGGGTTTCTCTGAGAACCCCGGCTTTCCCCTCAAGTCAGAAAATATTGGTAAAACAGAGATTGTGAAACGTGAAGTTACATTAGTGTGTGTAGAGGATCGCAAAGTCTAAATATAAAGTAGTGGGTAGAGGTTCTCTCCGGGTACTCCCCTATTGTCAGAAAATATCGATCTTAGAGGCATTTGGTAATTTTTGCAATTTTAAATTTATTTTTTTGTTGTCAGTTCAGGACAAAATTCAAGTCTTATTGTTGGAATTGGTTTCCTGTTGTTACATATTGGTTTCCCTTCTTGTACCTTCAATTTCTTGTTTTTTTGCCATTGTTATCTTCTTTCTCTTCTTCATTTTCTTTTAAACTGTAAATGTCCTAATGTGCCACTTCCATATTTTTATGAATTTACTCGTTCTTTTCCAGCCTTCTTTGTGGGAGCTTTCCGTTTTACCGTTTGTTATTTCATCCTGGCATCCTTTCTTCACTCTCTATCCTCTTACCAAATCTAAACCATGTCAATCTGGCTTCTCTATTGTTTAATCTCCAAAACATCTAACATAAGGCTTTCTCGCTCCTGACCTTTTATCCTTATTACTGCCACACTGCTGGTTTCTACTTATATTTGTGAGTCATTATCAGGTGTGGTAGTCAGGGGGAAATTGTCAAACATGAAGGGCAGAGATCCTTGAGGACAGATTTTAGAAAGCATTGCACTAAGCCTTGATAGGACATTGGACCACTCCTTGTAAGACAAAATGCAATATAGTTGGTTAGATTTAGAGCCTAGTGCTATTTGAGCTTCAGTTTGGGTTATGGATAAACTAGTAAGGGGTAGATTAAGTATCAGGGTAGGGGTTAGGCTCTAAAGAATGAATGGAATAATGTTTTGATGTGGGTTACTCACTCATAAGTTGTCTCTGTGTTTGAGCTCTTTTCAAAAACATTTGTTGTGGTTGGAGTGAGCGAGGAGGGAGAGGACAGAACCTGATGAAGACAGATGCTTGGGGGAGGTGACCCAACAGGGAGCAGTTCAAAGACAAAGACTGAGGTGAATAAAACACAGAGTTTATGTCATTAAGCAAATGAACCCACAAAACAGAAGTTACTGCAGTTTAAACTAACTACAAGCTGTTTTCTATCTTCCAGGTCTCCTGCTGCTGTTTGTGCTTTACAGTAGCTTTATTTCTGCAGCTCTTTTAACCCTCCAGCCATCGATGGAAAGGAGATCTCTCTTTGAATTGCCTTTCCCGAGGGTTCTTCTTAAATTGGCTTTACATGGAGTTTTACCTCGTCTTCACGGAGCGCTAAGGCTGGGGAGTAACGCGCATAACCCACAATGGGTTGTTTAAATTATGATTAGCATTTTAAAAAACTGTAAATAGAAGTTAAAATCGTAAAGCTAAAAGTAACAGATCTAGTTAGACACCTTAAATATGAAGTTTTTGTTTTTATTAAAGTAAGAAATTATTAACAGAGGCAAGTTCAATTATAATTCCACCGACCAGAAATACCTAGAACAGGAAATATTATTATTATTATTATTTTTTTTGTAAAATAAAAAAATAAAAAACTCAAAAAGATAAACATGCATGCTGGCGAAAAACTGTAAAGAAAAAGAAAATATCTCACTCAAAAAAGGTTAAAAAAATTGTAAAGATTGTAAAAAAATGCAAACAAGGAAAAGCTCCACATGCTATGAAGCAAAAAGGAGTAAAGAAATAAAAAACATACATCTAAGAATTATGAACATACTTAGAGGCAACAATGGACAAGGAACCTATTCAAGAAAAGTTCAAAAGAACATGGAATTTTAAAGATTTTTTTTTAAATGGACAAGGATAAAAAAAACAATACATTCAGCAAATGTAAAATAAAAAGTAAAAGAAAAATCTCAAAATAATAAACATTTATGCTGGCAAAAAGTGGGGGTTGTGAAAGAATAAAAAACCCAATTAAAAAACAGTTACAATAATTGAGATTTTTACAGAAATAGAAAAATGACAGAAAAAAAGCAAAAAATAGGAAAAGAATTGCACCACACTTGGCAGCTAGTCCACGAATGGTGCCAAATAAAGCCCCTGCTGGATGGATCAGAGATGGAGTACGGATTACAGGCAGTGTTGAGGGCTCCCAACATCAATTGCCCCAGAGCGCTGCAGCTGGGGCATGGAGAGAAGCAACAGCAGAGGACAGATCTAGAACAACAGCGTACGGTCTACAAAATCAATGTCCAAACTAAACATCTTGCATTTAGTAAAAGGAAAAAGTATGGAGAACATTTTTATGTCAGATACAATAACCATGAGCTGTTTCATATCACCTTTAACTTACCTAGGAACACAAACATTGAATTGCGAAATATGTTAAAAAAAATGTCTCTATACCCTTTGACTCTTGCATTCCAAAAATATTTAAACTGTCTCCACCAATCAAGTAAAAAGGCCCAAAGATAAACATCTTCAGTCTAGCCAATCAAACATGTTGCAACTTTGCACCCTTGGGTACAATTTCTTGTGGTAGTGTGGTAGTAGTAGTGTGGTAGTGATGCCAACATGGGTGATAATTCCTTCATTATTACAAAAGTCACAGTTAAAAATCAGTCTGAGTCTTTATTTAAGCAAAGGTAAAGTTTTGTTCTTCTTGCAAAATTGTACCCAACAGAAAGCAGGTAAAATTAAAAAAAGAAAAGAGTTCCAAGTTCCTCAGTTATGTTTTTTTTTTTTTTTTTAACTTCAATCTAGGTATCATACATAAAATTACAAACAGTAACCATATAATCAACATTACGCCCCTCAGTTATGATGAGGATATTTACATCCGCGGTCCCCCATTTCCCATGAGTCTTAGGGGCTAAAGGCGGAGCCAACTTCCGGCTCGCCACACTGTTGTACGTGTTTAAGAATGAGCAAGTAGCAGCAGTGGATGGAGGGGTGAACGGGAACAGCTCTCCTTCCGCTTGTGTCGCAGCAGCGTTGTGGGAGTAACAGGGCTGGTTAAAAAAACACACCAGTAAAATAAAGCAGCGGCGACTGAAAAGCGCGCGCCTCAGCGCGGCGCGTGCGTCAGAAGTTTCCTTCCACAACAAACACTGTTGCTCCGCGGACGCCTCTGCGCTCCCCTTCCTATCTTCTCACCTCTGGCCAGGGCGGCTCCAGGGAGGAGCAAATCGTGTCTGTGCAGAGCAATCGGACTTAATACTGTACGTTTTGTGGATGAGGGGCGGATGCGTTGTTACGTGTGGGAGCCTTCAGACTGCCATCGGCCTTGCAGCTCTATGTGATCGAGCAGCAGCCAGGAGAACATGTCTCCAGCTTACACGGAGGCTGTGAGCTTTCAATGCAAAATTCCGCTCAGTCCTTAGAAACCGTAAAAACGATCACGTGGATTTGTGTTTCCAGTCGTGTCCCGGCAAAATAAAGGCTGATGTTATTCCCACATATTTACGTGCAGCCAGCCGAGTCACTATGATTCTGAGGTAAATTCACTCCTGAGCATGCGCTGTTCTCTCCGTCACGCAGCTGACCAGCTTTTCCAAACCTGTTGGTGATGGGGGATTTTTTCACGCTGCTTTTAACGATTGTTTTTAACTTGAAAGCTTCATCATATTGTAGCGGCGATCATGTGCACGTATGGTCTACTGGCAACAAAGGATTCTGGGATGCGGCCGGGCATGCGTGTTTCATGTTGTTGAACCATGACTGAAGTGTCTAAGACCTGAAGTCAGGTCCATGCTGTTTGGCTGTCTAGTGTGTTGAAAAACAAATGCCTCGTGCTTGGTTTTCTATAAAGAATTCAAACCATTCACCGAGTCCTAAAGTACGTACATGGTGGCCGCCACTTAAATCCATAAATTAGCCGCGTCACTGAAAAAGCCGCAGGGCTGTGAGCGCAGGGAAAAAATAGCGTCTTGTAGTCCGGAAATCATGGTAATTCTTTTTTTGAGCTTTCCTTTATAATCATAAAAATTATAAACAAAAACAACATCTGTCTGTCCCTTGTTCTTAGCTAGTGCTACTCATATAAAACCAGAGGAAGTTATGTTTTTGTCAATCATTCTAAAAGTTGTTTCATTTCAAACGATGAGAGAGGTCTGTAGTATTATACCCGCTGTATGATGTTCTTGGAACTAATTTGTATAATCGTGCAAAAAACAAGAATTTAGCTCCAACAAATAAAACAGAACTTTTGTCCCTCACACACCTGTTACTTCTTCTTTACAAAATGCTGTTCTATACTACACTCACTACCTGTATTAATGTCACCTGTTTGAGATGGATATCTATATAAAAGATACCTGTTCACACCCTTAAACAGTCAGACTGCAACCTCTCCATCAACCAAGACCAAAGAGCTGTCTGAAGACACCAGAGACAAGATTATACACCCGAGCAAGACTGGGACAAACCGATGTACAATAAAACAAACACCTCGATGAAAAGAGATTAACTGTTGGAGCAACTATTAGAATGTGGTAGAAATGAAAAATCGCTGACTATCTCCGCCAACTTTGAGCTCACTACAAAATCTCACCTGGTGGAGTGTAATTGATCTTGAGAAGAGTGAGGAAACAGCCCAGAACTATACGGGGAAACTGGAAAATGACCCGAAGAGAGCTGGGACTACAGTTAAAAAGGTTACTATTAATAAGACACTATGTTCTTGTTGATTCGAATCCTGAGGAGCTCCAAAAGCCCCCCCCCCGCTTAACCCAGTTTACGTCCAGGCCCGTCTAAAGTTTGCCAGAAATCATCTGGATGATCCAGAGGAGGACTAGGAAAACAGCATGCCATCAAACAAGATCAAAATGGAACTATGCAGTAGACACACTGCTTGCTATATTTGAGAGGGAAAAATTGTGAACACCAGAGAAGCATGGGAGTGGAAACATCATGCTGTGGGGCTGTTTTTCTGAAAAGAGGGCAGGATGACCGATCCATATTAAGGAAAGCATCAATGGTGTCATGTATGGTGAGATTTTGGACAAAAATCTCATTCCGTCAGGGAGAGCAAAGTGAATGAAATATGGCTGGATCTGCCAGTATGCAAATAACCTCAAACACATTGCCCGGGGAAAGAAGGAGTGGCTACGTAAAAAGCATTGTAAGGTTCTGGAGTAGTCTAACCAGTCTCTGGACAGCAATCCAATAGATAATAAGGAGTTTAATAATAAGGAGTTAAAAGTCTTTGTTGCCGAGAAAGACTAAACATCATTGCTCTTGAGAAGATCTGCATGAAATGAATAAATGGACCAAAATAGCAGCTACAGGATGTAAAAACCTAATGAAGACCTACAAAAATGCTTTGACCTCTATCATTGCCAACCAGGGTTACATTATAAAGTCTCGAGGTTAACTTTCTGCTTTAAATACCTATTTTCTGCACCATTATACATATAATTTATTTAAAAAAAAACATACAGTATAACTTTTTTGGACATCAGACTGCTTTTAAAAGATAAATAAGAGTCCCTGTTTAAGAAAGTGGGCCATACTACTTATTAATTACTGGATTTAAGAGGTATTCCCCCAGTACAGAAGGTAGAAACAACCTGTTTCCTGTTCCTGTCCTGTCCTGAGTTAGATGAGTCAACTGAGACAGATATGACTTGCAACAATACTGTGTCAGGGGTTGGAAGAGGTAGAGTTGCATGTGAAAGTAACAGTCTCAGTCTTACATGATTACTTTGCTAATCATCCTAGAACTCTCTGTCTTTTAGTCAGTCATCCCAAAGTACTTTTAAGATCTTGTTTTTTATTCATTTTGTCCAGTCAACTGTCTTGTTTTTGTTCCATCCTTAGTAATAGTTTTACAGTTTAGCTTTCATCCTGTTTGGAGTTATTTGTCAAAGTTGTTCATATATTATTCTATATCTAAATTTGTAAACGTTCTAACAGTCTCTAAAAAACAAATGTCTCTGTTACAACTCAAAATAGACTGTTATCTTTCTGCAATGCCTTGCTTCCACAGAATTTATCATGAGATTTATCTATCAGTTGGTCCTCAGAGTAGGCTCACTTAAGTTTTCCACTTGTGTATTTCATCAATCCATCCACTTTCTTAACCCACTATATCCCTTTCAGGGTCACATAGTTGCCAGAGCCTGGCTATTGTTGGGCGAAAGCAGGGTCTGGACAGCCTGTAGCTATACAATCACACACCCATACACACTTTGTCACTCTTAGAGGTAATTTTGAGTAATCAATCAACCTATAAAGCATGGTTTGGGACTGTGGGAGGAAGCGGAGTGCCTGGATATACCCACATAGAAAAGTCGCAGTGGGGATTTGTGATTTGTGAAGCTATAGTACTAACCACAGTGCCACCAAGCAGCCCTTGTGTATTCAACGAATTTGAAAAATATGTATGTTTTTTTGCTGTAAGTGGTTGTTCCTAAAAATAAAAAGAATTGTAATCCCCTGCAAAACATTTTCATAGTTTTCAGATTTAAGCAGATTCTAATTCATCATAGATAAACAAAGCAAAGCAAACCAGAGTTCGTTTGGAAGCAGATTGAGACCTCCTCCTGTGATGAGTCTCTCTCCAACTTCTTGTTAAGGACCAGAGTTCTCATGAGTACTCAGACCTGCACACTTGCTCCAGACGTGGGAAATAGACTGTGGTCTGTTTTCAGCAAACCATAAAAGCATTGTTTTACAAGTCTAGTAGTATTCCAAAACTCAAAGACATCTCCAGTAGCAAAAATTCAGATCACTGGGGTTCTGGCTCTAACTAATGTTCAACACAAAGTTCCTTCTTAGTTTTGCTGCACACCTTCTGCTGGTAAAGAGTCAACAGGAGTTTGATTGTTAAAGTAGCTGCTTGATATTCATGTAAAATTGTTGGAAAAAGGTTGGTAAAAATAATGCTCAAAAATAATGCTCAAAGTGCTTATAATGTGTCCATTATTCATTCAACAAATATTAGGGCTTATTTTCAGCCAGCCAAATGTTTGAGGGAAGTCTTTTTTTTCTTTACATTTTGTCAATATTCTGTTTATCTTAACTTGTTTGTACATTTGCAGCAGTAGGTATGATGATTCCGCTTTCCTACTGCTTACATGAGCAGACACGCCCGCCTGCCATTACGTCATCCAGTTGCAACACTTAAGTTCAGGTTTCTCTGCTAATGCCACACTGGTGTGGCTGTCACCAGGTTTATCAGGTCAGTCTCTGATGTCCTGTCTTTGTGTCTCATTGAACTAAGACAGTTTCCCCCTTGTGTCCCAGATCCAACCATTTCCTCATCCCGTATGTCAGTCTGCCTCGTTGACCCGGTCTGCTGCACCTGCCCCTGCCATCAGCTCAGCTTACTCGTTCTGACCCTCTCACCATTTAGCCCGCTCCTCTGCTTGGTCGACTCGTTTAACTCCTTGCTCAGCTTTCATTCACCGTTCACTCTTGCTTCCCAAGTTGTTCTATGCCCCACCTTCTATACGCCTCCACCATCAGAGTTCACCATTCCTACCCTTTGGTAATTTGACTCTAAAACTATCCAGGACTTATTTTGCAGCTTGGGTCCAATAAAACCAGATTAAAAATCAACTACCAAAAAAAAATTCTAAAAATAAAAATGTATCTGTGAGTCTAAATCGTCACTTTACAATTTTCATTAAATAAACTGCACAACACTTATCATGCAGTTAATCTGCTGTTAAATTAATGACATCATAGCAGACAACAAAAAGGTCATCTGAAAAAAGATGAAACTGATTATTTTAAACTGTTTCCTGGAGACAATTAGAATAAAATTTTAGCAAATTATGTTTATTATTCCCAGCATTCCAACATACACAATTTCCACCAATGTTAAAAAAAAATGTCAACAACAAAAACGTAAAGCTTTTTGACACATTAGTTACAGTTCTATATATTGCACCAGCATTAATCTTGCATTGGATCTTATTATGCAGGTTTCATGTAGCTCATATTATTTCTTTTCCTCGTTGGTTTGCTTTCTATGACACTCCTCTAATTTCAGCGTCCAGCAGCCATGCCAGCTGGTGAAAACCAAATCATTGACTTTATAAGAGAACTGGAACGAGTGACCCCTCCCCCTCACTTTCCTGTAGACGTCCTGGACTTCTATTGAAAAATAAACAATTACTCAGTTATTATATTTGTCAGAATCACAATTTTTGCTGTACTGTATGTTTTCAACATCTTCTTGGTCATTTTAATTTTTAATTTCATAAAATAAAAATAAAAATTGGTCTGTATTTATTCATATCTAGGAGGAATTGGATTTGAAATATCAGATTAGGCAACTATACATTAGGACTTAAACACTGTCCACATAACCTAACCTGACAGAATCAAATGTAAAAGGATTTATGCTAGAGTAACAAGCAAACATATGTTTTCTATGCAACTGTAATTTCCACTTAAAAAAGTTCTAATAAATACATAAATGAATTATTTACCATTAAGGAGTAGTTACGTTTATTTTTCATTACATTCAGTTACATGTATAAGTTATATCTGGCCCTTTGGGGACAACCGCTTTGCTGATGTGGCCCTTGGTGAAAATGAGTTTGACACCCCTGCCTTATAACGTAAAACCTACCAGATGCTACGTCTTTGCTTCATGTGTGTTTTGATTAGTCTATACTGTTGAGAAGCAAAATCCTGGGCTATGGTACAAAGAGGATAGACAATAGTTTACAGTATTAGTCAACAAGATTCATCTGCCGTTAACAAGAACCCAACCTCTACAGTTGCTTTTCTACAGATCTCCTGAGTGGTTGTTTTGGGGAACAGAGCTGCTCACCTCATGGACTAGGGGATTTAATATTTCAGCCAGGTACACACGGTTGCTGTGGATGATTTTGTTTTTCTCCTTTTCCTGAGCTCATGTAATTTTATTCCAAATGACCTGATGTAAGGGAGCGGCACATATGAGCGTTTTGTTTTTTACAGACCATCACACTCACCTCACTGATACTTTTTCCCCCTCTGTAGAGGAATTGGTATGAGTCTGTTGGATCTTCAGTGGAATGAAAAAAGGTAATTGTGCTGGTTTTTGCGTTCTTGTGATCAAAAAAACATCAACTTTTGCCCAGATCACATGAGAAAAATATTACTTAGACAGAATAGACTTGTCATTAAATTGCACACGAATAGAAAACTCAAAGTGAGATAAACAGCCTGGTGGCATGCAGCTGCACATCTAGAAGAAACCAAGGTTACCGTTGGACAAAAAGTTAGATCAGAGTTTGATCAGATAAACTGATTTCCTGCTGTAAATTATGTAGCATTATTGTGTGTACTGTTGCTTCAGTTAGTGTATGAATGAGAACCAAACCCTGTCATGTGCCATTACTGACACAGGAATACACTCACTGACTTAATCAACAAATAGTTTGATAAACACATAGTTGTAAAAATTGTTAGTGCAAATGTGCTAGCTTTTAAAGCCAAGCCACTTTCTTTCAGATATATTTTAAGGATTCAGTGTGTAATAGGGTGATAGTGTTGCCACAATCCTAAAATCTCTCTTTTCCCCTCACTTTTCTTCTTTTCCCCCCCATATATCTTGTTTGTGTACATGTTTGGTTGTACCTGTAAAGCTTAGGGCGTGACTCACCTTCCTGCTCTGGTGCAACTAGTCTGCCACAACTGCTCTGTTATCCCTTAAGGTGCCCCCAGCAACTGACAGCTGAAGACACTTTCCTGGTTTAGTGAAGTCCTTGTATTTTTCCTACGAGTCTATCAAGATTGTGTTTCCCATGTCTGCCTCCACCACATCCCAACTTCACTTACAAAAACCTAGACTGGTCCATTTGTAGATCTGCACTTCACTACCAAGAACCAACTTGGCACTCCTTTCAAGCTTCTTCAGCGTCCAGCTAACTGACTCTGGGTTCTTTTCTATACATAGAGAGAAAACTCCATGCTTTTCCGTTTTAGTGATGGTTCATTTCTAATACCCATTATAAGCCTACACATGCATGGCCTATTTTAGGCTGGCTAAAGGCAAAACAATGGTCAGTGCATGTTTACTAAGGTTTGAGGTTTAACTGAGAATTGGCACAAGTCTCCAGCAACCTGATATAGTGCCGTAATTTCTATCTATCTCATGCTAAAATGGTATAGTGGTGAATACTTGTATAGTGCTTTTCTATACAGTCTACAGTCACAGTCCCATGCACACACAGTTCCTATAGCCAATTTGTGTGTATGTGGGTGGGGTTTGGTGTCATGCTGAAGGACCCTTTGACACATGGGTAGGCAAGGTGGGTCCTGAACCTGTGATCTTCTGATTGAGGGTTGGCTGCCCTACCTCTGCACTATGGCCGACCCCACCCTTCAAGGACTAGAAATGCCCAATAGACTAAAAACGTATAGGTCAAGGTTTAGGGTTAAAGTTTAACCTTCTTTTTGTTGTGTTCAATCCTGTGTGGATAAAAGCAGGGACAAATTCAAAGTCCCACTCCAATCATCTTTTCATCTGTTGTTAAAGTGTTCCCAGTGGTATTTTGATTATGGCATTTTTAAGCAAAAAAATAAATAAATAAAACTGTTTTCTACAACATCGTTTCTGTAGGATGGTGTAGATACCATAACCATTCGGCCTGCAATAACCGTTGGGGTCCTTTTGACTGAGGATAACGTTACACTACAGTAACCCCACTTGGACAAACTACATAGTGTGGAGATCTGCTCAGGCTCTACATATTTTCATTTCATGTTTCCTTTTGTAACCTAAAGTTCTTTTCTTCATAAATTGTGTCTGACATTATTCTTTGTAATGTTATTAGAGAGATTTTGCCACAACCCACTTTGTAAAAAGATCTGTGACTGTTAGAATGAACCGGCTGCTCCACATAAGCGAAACGTGTCTCTGATCAGAGCAGCTGGAGTCTCGTAGCTTCGTGTTCGCAGGCAGGGAAGGTGCTTTGTTTTAGTGTGCGGTTTGGATAAGGGTTCGACCGCAGTCCGTTCGGCTGCAATGCACTTAATCATAATAATAAAAGCAAGTTTAGAAGATAACCTTGCTTTGTGTCAGAGCTGTTTGTTTACAACGGACCGCATAATATCTTTTTCTATAGTGATATAGTAATTTGTCCAGACCAATCACTATCTGACACGTCATTGGACCCCGAATGGTTGTTGCAGGCCGAATGGTTATGGTACCTACAGTGGCAGTAGTTCATCAGTCGTTCACCACTGAGTTGTGAGCAGGACTGTTAGTGGTCTGTGTGCATTTCCCATAATCCCTTTACTTCCGCTTTCTCCAGCTGGCTTACAGCCCCTCACAACCCCAAGCTAACATTTTCAATGCAACAAAAATGGTGAGCAATATCTGATCTATCCAGCCATACAAGTTTGAGCCAGATGTCAGCTCAGACGAGGAAAACAAACACATACATGGTTTTATTTTTCTGCAAGAAGATGCATCAGCATGACGCGGAGCAGGGCGCGATTATAGTTTCTATGCTACAACTCAGAGCTTTTTCCTACAGCATTTTTTTGTCTGCTCCTGATTCACAAAAATTTTAATGAAGAAATACTCAAAAACACAGTCTTGATAGATAGATAGATAGATAGATAGATAGATAGATAGATAGATAGATAGATAGATAGATAGTGGGTCACAGTAAATCACATGCTGTTGAAACCATGTTTCCATAATTATTATGATCTTTTATGAATATTTTGTAAAATTTCGTCTGCCATTAAGACAATTGTGCATGTGACAAAGTGTATGATTGTTTTACTTTTTGAAGTTACATTAAATATTTTTCATGTTTACATGTCGTGAATTTGAGGTAATCCTGGGTAAACTGTGACTGTCGATGAACTGCGTCAAATTCAGGTGAGGTCAGGTGTCTTTGGCGGTAAAGTGGACAGGTATGGTGACAGATCGGACTCAGATGGTGTGAGCAAACACAGGACATCTAACAGATCTCCCACGGAGTTGCTGCTTTGAGGCGGTAATGTGAGGGGCGTGCAAACCATCACGCCGCGCATTCTTTTTTTTTTCTTTCTTTTTTTTTTTTTTAGCCGAGCGCTTATTTTCCGGTCCTCCGCTCGGGTCTGGGTAAACACCACAACCCCGATTGGCTGTTTGTTTTAAGCGTGGAACGATCCATCGCACAGCGCCGGGCTCGATTGACACTGTCTGCTGATCTGCTGCTGCGGATTGCTCAGAATAACAAGGCTGCTCGCTAATTCCTGTCTATCGGGGCTTTCGCCGGAACGCCGAGAGTAGGGTCCCAAAAAATCCTGCTGGGCAGGCTAGAACGCCGCTCCGCCGCTGTCCGCACCCCACCATGGCTTCTGGAGACCTTTACGAGGTAGGAGAAAGAGCCGTCCTCGGAAAAAAGCGCTGTAATATTGACGAATATTGGAATTAGGAAGTAAAGGGAAGGGCGTCACGTATGTAAAAAGCGGTGTCCTGAGCCTTTTTATCGGGCGAAACTAACCCGCTGGAGCTTCGCGGAGACCAGGCTGTGTTTTTTGCGCTCGTACTTTAAGTCGCTTCTGGTACACTTTGTGGGAATTGTGAAAGACTAGTGTGAATAAGATGTAATTGAAGGGGGCTGAACTCTTGTCTGACGCCGAGTGGAAAGTCGTGGTAAAGTGACAGCAGCGCGGCGCGGCGCAGCGCAGCGCAGAGCGGAGCGGACGGGCATGGTGAATAGCTCCAGACGGAGTGATGAGCTCTGAAGGTGCGCGTGCATGCCCAAAAAATGTGTCCTCCTCCCAGCCTTCAGAGCGCTGGGGACTGTTTGCAGGCTGTCTGGTCGCACGTTTCCATTAAAAAAAAAAAGCTTGATGCGTGAAGAATGGGTGGAAAAGTTGGGTGAACAATCGGGTTTGGCTGAAGGGACACGCAACATGAACATCCTGGAGCCCTTCATCTCCACCTGAGGCAGACAGACACTTCACTGTGCTGGCAAATGGGCTCTCAGATGATTTTTCAAACGTATTGGGGCAGACCTTGTTTTCCTGTTTGTCTGTGGAACATGACAGAGCAAACACACAAAAAAGTCCATGGCATTCTTCTGTTCCTGTAGATAACATTATCTGCTCACACCACTCACATACATTTGCACAAGGAGTCAATTTTGACATCATTTTTTGTATGATAGAGCAGAAGTTAAAGAGAAATTGTCAATAGAGTTGTTTTTCCCCATATGGTGTCATGACTTTAAACATTATTTAACTTTAATTAATCATTTTTCTGCTGAAAATGAATTTATTTTCTAGCCACATTTGACCCAAAAGATGCTACAGTTGGTTGCATCCTAATCTTTCAAAGTAAATCCTATCATTGTGGTTTTTCTGATGCCGATTTCTTCTATTTATCAGCTATGCAACACATATGCTATACATTTCACAGGCAAATGAGTATTTGGTTACTGCCTAACTATGTAGCCACAAGGGGACCCAAGTCTGGGTCCCTTGGTGCCAGTCTCCCGGGTAAAATACGGGGTTGTGTCAGGAAGGGCATCTGGTGTAAAACTCTCTGCCAAACCACCTGTGTGACTCGGTGAAAGCTGATTCGTTGTGGCGAGGCCTAAGAGAAACGCTGAAAGATGAACAACTGTCTAGAAATCCTGCTACCAACATTCATCTTCTGCCGTTTTATCCCTTTCTGGGTCACGGGGCTGCCGGAGCCTATCCCGGCCACTTGTGGGCGAAGGCAGAGGACACCCTGGACAGTTCGCCAGTCTGTCGCAGGGCCACAATCACACACACCCATTCACACTCACACCTATGGACAATTTAGATTAACCAATTAACCAACATTTGATGTTTTAATAGTTGTTTGGGATTACAGCCCACACTGAAATAAATGTTTTGAAGTAGATGTATGCATTTTTCATTTGTGAAGGATCCAGTGACCTGTAGTATACTTTAGAACCAAAGGGATGAACCAGAGATTGACATTCCCCCAGTTATGTTTTTGACTTAAACTCCATTTCAGGCCAGGGCCGGCCCTGGTCTTCTGGGGGCCCTAAGCGAAATTTTATATGTGGGCCCTCTAACTGATCAGCAGCACCAAAAAAACGCAACTGTTGTTGTAATATAAATGAGATATCTCTATTAATACATTTGTGAATTATTGTTGCTGCCGAAGAATTGAATACAGTATGTCGCCTGCATGTTGGATGCACATTTAGTGGTGCACAACAAATTTTAAATGCAAAGAAATAAATATGAATGACAAATGTATATAGATATATAAATATATATTTTTTTATGTAACATTAGGCACTCAACAAATTACATTCCCAAAACTCCAACTTTTAAAAACAGCAACTTAACAGAAAATCAAATAATGATAAAACAATCCAACATAAAGAACACAACAGCTCAATGAGGGGATTTTAGAAAGTCAGTCTTTATCGGTCTGAAAAGGACCTCTTTGCACCAAATCCATTCTTACTGGATCAGAGACTGTGGTTGGTCATTCAGCTGGACAATTGGATTGGAGGAAGGTGGAATTTTGGATCCAGTCTGCTCCTCTTCCATACACGCCTCTCTTGGAGCCTCTGGAACATAAGAGACAGAACATCAATAAAAGCAAACCATGAAAAGTCAAACAGTCAAATGTTTCCCTTTAAACAGTAGATGTGGTAACAGGAGTTTCTTCTTCAGCTAAAAAACAAGAATTATTATTATAGAATAATCAATGATAAAGCCAATAAAATATCTATAGCAGAATATTAATAATGGCTCATTTAAAATCTGTGTGCAGTTCACAATTTCATGATCTTTTTATACATTTATGAGAGATTTATTGTTTGAATATTTGCATGAGGTGATATTTATTAATTTAATTATGAAGAACTTGGGACTCCATTCTCTTCAGCTGCTGTTTATAAATATAAGGGGTAATGCAGACACTGTTTTTTTAATTACTTTACATGCTATAAAATTACCTGAGATTCCATCTTCAGTGATGACAAGAACATCTTGGGATGTGGACGCTGCACCTCCTCCAATACTTTATGAGAGCAGAAGAAACTGTTGGCTGAGACGGAACTGTGCAAAACATCATCATTATGTGGAATAAAAACTGCAAAATACAAATAAAAAAAGAAATGTACCCATTTATAAATAATAAAATGTGAACAATAATTTGAGAATAAGTGGAAATATAAGCATTTATACACGTCTTTATCAATTATTTTACATTCATGATTTTAAAATTAGTACATTTATTTTGTTTATCATTTATAAATGAGAACATTTATTTCCTATGTATTTGGCAGTTTTGATTCTTCATATTTCATGCCAATGCAAGATTTTAAGACACATTCAATGTTGAAAAAGTAAGTCAGACTACCTGACCTGCTATAATAAACAGCAGTTTTGTAATGACATAAACCGAAAAATGCAGAATGCACTGATATGTGTTAGCAAAACAATTAAACAATACGATTATAACATGAGTTAAAACATTTTTCAGCCACCATACCATCATCATTATTTACTTTTCTCTGCTATTAGCCGTTTTGGAAGGTCATGTCCGACCTCATGATCTTGGAAACTTGGATATCAGAATTATTTTCGAGTTCTCCATTGGAAATGACGGGTTTGTTTATGTGCAATCTTCACCTCGGATCGATTAGTATTTGACGTAAATTGCGCAGCTGCACCGAAAGGCAGGATAATGTATAAATACGGCTCCAACATCCCCCAAACTTACCTTGTGATTGATGTTGAAGTTCATCTTTTTTCAGCTCCTAATGATGGATAAAGTATCTTTGGCATGAAGTTGTCTTGTCGCTTTGATCAGTGTGATAAAATGTGCTCGTTTTTTTCTTTTTCCCAACTTTATTGAAACAAAATGCGCTCGTAAATGCACACTGTGTATGGCTCAAATGGAATGATGTTGACCAATCGTTGCAAAGAGGGGCGTGACGCCCTTATTTGGGTTGCCAGATTGGTTCAGGTGTGTTGAAGGGGGGATCACAAAAGTGCAGGCAAGATTCTTTTGCACAGAGCGCACGTTGGTACGGAAATTCTATCAAATGGGTTGCCAGATTTGGGTCTTTCTTTATTTCATTTTTTTCGCCACTTCGGGGCCCTGGTGATGAGGGGGGCCCTACGCGGCTGCGTAATTCGCGTATAGGGAGGGCCGGCCATGTTTCAGGCAGTAGGGTGGGTTGCAGCTCTATTGGCTTTGCATGGATTGTTCAAACTATATACTGCTAATTTTAGTGACTTTGTGTTTGTTTAAAACATCATATGAAACTGTCTCACTATGTTGTCATCTTAAGCGTAAGATGCACATTTCTAGAGTTTCTGTCATATAAAATAAAAGTATCTAGTTTGGAATAAAGATCATGTCAGTTCAAAGTAGGGTTGCCACAATTTTCAAACCTAACCATACGTCACACCATTGAACCAAAAAGTGGGGAAAGTGAATTGTTGCATTCCTACTGTATATCAGTATGTTTACATAGAAAGTGTCAAACACATGTGTAAGAAGGATTTATTATGTATTGTTTTATTATATTACACCAGGCTTAGTATAAGCCAACTGAGGTTTTTCTACATCGTTACTTGCTTATTAGCAATTTAAAAAAAGGACTTGTGAATTTTTTCCTGTTGTTGTTTAACCGCAAACCAAAAATCATAGTTATCACCAAGTTGTGAGGAAAGTGAACCATTACACACCTTGTTCAAGTACAGTTTTTTTTATTTTGTTTTATTTTTTTATAATATACTCAAACATTATTAAAATCTGTGGGTGTTGACCTCTAGGGGCCAGCATCCTGCCGGTTCTTCAGAAACCGGGCCACTACCTTCTGCTGACTAATTACCTGGATCAGGTGCGTTTTGCTAATATTAGGCTGCAATGACAGGTTAGTTGGAAAACATTGGACACTGGCCCTCGAGGCTTTGACTTCCACACCAGAGATTTCATCTCTGTACTTTGGCAGTCTTCAGTTACACAAATTAGTTCAAAAATGATATTATGGAGAATGCTTCAAACGTTGGTTAAATGTCAAAATGACTATAAGAATGCTATTGTAGTAAAGTGATGATTCTCAGAAACGATTTAAAGTAAAACTGTTGTGATGGGCATTTCTGTTTGTGAAGAAATGTTTTAGCAAACATTGGCAGAAGAGTTCTGAGTTTTTGTTGAGATTGTGCATACATTAATTTGACCTATTAGAACAGAAAAATGTGATCATAGTGCACTCTAAATCAGACTTGTGACTCACCAACCACGTGAGAAGGTAAGCACTTGTTATCTCTGGCGGTGGAGTGGTTTATTTCTCTGTTCATGTCAAGTTTATAGGCTTTGTGTATACTGCACATGCATGATTCCTGTCCAATACTCAAAGTTATTTAAACTATACCCGCTGCTATACTGCTATACCTCCTTACAATGACCTTATGTTTGAAAAGCTGTTAACCCTTTTGCACCGCAGCAATAGCTCCATTGTTTACATTTTTTCAACTAGCGTCACTCTTCAGTTGTTAACGCAATTAAAGTAATTCCACCGGATCTTAAAGGCAAGAAAAGTAGCTTTGCCCTGATCTTTAGTTTTTTGGGGGGCGTTATATCTGCAGACCAGGGGTCGGCAACCAGCGTCTCTTTCATCCCTGTGCTGCGGCTCTCTGTGGTTCTGTAAAAAAACTATTATGTTCCAGGATTGCTAGGATTGGCGTGGTGCCTTTAACAACGCCAGGATGTGCAAGTGGGCAGAAGGAGGAAAGCAGCGTGAACCCGCTGAGAGGGTGTGTTTGCGGCTGTGAACGCAGACCAGAGTCTGTTATGGGATGGAAAGTTCTTCTAAAAAGATAGTACATGTTGAATGAGGTTGAATGAGTAGTGAATAAAAGCCTCATCATGCAGAACCTCTCTGGGTCGTCTGTTGTATTTTTGTGAGCAGATCTGAACCAGGAGCAGGTCTGAACTCACGCGAACTGCTCACCCCTGCTCTCCTGTGCTGACGGTTACGGTGGGCAAGCAGTAAACAGGACAGGTTCATAAAAATACTAATCGGCTGAGTATTAGGATTTAGTAAAAAAAAAATAAATAGACATTTTCTAAGTAAAGTATTACGTGACTATCGACCTGTGTCAGAGCCACGACTCCCACGTGGCAATCCCAAAAATGTTCCGACCCAGGTAGGACAACGATGGAGAATTTTTTTCTAGAAAATTGAAGTTCCTGAAGAAAACAGTACGTTTAATGGCAACTAGGCTGATTAATTTGCTTTCAACGACTTTTTCAGTATGATGATATGTAATGAGGAATTAGCAAACAACAAAGTCTCAAATGTGGCGGCGAGACATCCCAGAATAAACAAGCAGCTTTTGCCCAAAAACATCCTGATCCAGATAAGAAAAAATATTGTTTGTTGACAAAAGTCTATTGGAGGAGTGGATTACAGTTTTTCTCCATTGGTTTGGCTCATTTCTTGAAACAGAAATTACATTCTCAAAACAACATGGACAAACCTCCAAACCACTTGGCAATTGTTTGCAACAGAATGGAAATTCTCATTAATTTCATCAAATTGCAAATGTGTTAGTACATGTCTCAATGTCTCAGTACATCTTTGCAATTGATTAAGTACAGGTAGCCTATATTTAGCACAATTTCCAAGTGAATGCATCTTGTTGATCTAAACTGATTGTTGATTCTCAGTCTAATGGTCGTTCGCTCCAAAATGAGTCAGCATCATTTCATTGTGTAAGTCATCACATGCACAATAGTCTGTTCAATTGTCAAAATTAGTCAAGAACATAATACCATGAATACGATATATGAATCCCTTGAAACATTTGACAAATTTATTACAGCAATTGACAGTCAGGTGAAACTAGAACTTGACTAACGAAGGAGGAAGTCCCAGGCCAGCGAGGGGGCAATACGACTATGTGTGCTGGCATATCTGAGAATGGTGTGGCCACTCATCCCCAGTCTTGGCCCAAAAAATACACAGAAGCTCCTCTTCTTCTTGGACTGCCTTCATTTTGATTTGATCCCTGAAACTGAGAGAGGTCTCGTAGGGCCTCACCTACCACTATATGTTATTGTATGGGACAATGTGAATTTCCACCGTGGCCCGCTCATCAGGGCCTGGTTCACAACTCATCCAAGGATGGTCATAGTGTTCCTACCACCTTACTCTCCTTTCTTCAATCCTATTGAGGAGTTTTTCTCCGCTTGGAGGTGGAGAGTGTATGAGCATCGGGCTCAAGATCAGAGGTCCCTGCTCCATGCAATGGATGCTGCGTGTGTACAGGAGATCAGTGTAGGGGATGGATGCGACATGCATGCCGTTTCTTCCTTCGTTGCATCGCAAGGGAGAATATACGCTGTGATGTGGACGAGAGTCTGTGGCCAGACAGACAGCAGCGTGTGCATGGCCAGCAGGGTGAGGACGATGGCCAAGAGAGGGAGGGTGAGGACAGCAACCAGTGAAGAACTGTTAGTTGTGAAACTCAAGCATCATATACAGCACTGTAGGCTGCATATCATTTTCATTGTTTTTTGTTTATGTTTATATTATAAAGTATATTATGCTGTATACATTTTCTTTTTACTCTGATGTATGAAAGTTACTTTATGTGTGTGAATGATAATGGTTACAATTTCCTTGGCAGTATGAGTGCAATGTGTGTTGTTAAACCTAAGAGGCTACTCTTACCCTAAAATCCTTTTTCTTTTTTTCAGTTTTATATAAAATTGTATTCTGTTAGCTTTACAAAAACAGTACAGTAACCATTGTCAATAAAGGACTGAGCTAAGACTGAAAGGTGGACATGAGGGATATTTCAATGGTCCTCTGCTATAGTGTCAAAACATCTACTCATTTTGACTTGCAGTGCCTACACAATGCCAAAGGGACAAAGTATTTTGGGGGCTCTGACTGTTAAAATGATAAGTAAATTTAGTTTTGACATGAGTGAATTGTGTTGGAAGAGATATGAGCTTTTGCAGGTGAACCATGGTGTTGTGCCTAACCATCCACATTATTTTAGCAAAAGCACCAAGAGTGTTGAGAACGTCCAGTCTGCTTCAAGAAATGAGCCAAAGCAATTGAGAAGGATCTTTGTCATTTCCGTGGCACTGACTCTTTACATGAAATTTAGTTTTGAAGCATGAGTGAACAGTTTTGGGAGCTATATTAGATTTTGCAAGTGAGCTATAGTGTTGTGCTGATCTGTAAGACTGATTTGCCAAATGATCTTAGAATTTTCAGAATGTAACTTCTGTTTTAAGAAATGAGCCAAACCAATGGAGAAAAACTGTAACTGTTAGTTAACTATGACAAATTTGCTAGTTTTGTGGCCTCTCTGGAAATAGTTCTCTTCAGAACCCATTAAATGAAAGAGGATACCAAAAAAAAAACTTATCATCTCTTCACGAACTATAAAAACAAGTGAAATTATGCCACTGGAAACATCGGGTTTTCCAAAGGGTGTTGCAGCTCCATGTGTCTTACTTTCTGTGGAAAGCAGATCAAAATGGCTCTTTGAGTGGTAAAGGTTGCCCATCCCTGCTATAGACCAACAAAAACTAGTAATATTCAAATGATTAATTTACTTTTTTTTATTGCCCAAAAAAAAGTCAACTAGACTTGGTTGATTGCTATTTTACAAACATGATTTAGAGTAAAAGTATTCAGTCAGCGAAGGTAACTGGATGCTTTGGAGAACTTGAACATATCACCATCTTGCAAGGCTACCAACAGTTCATTCTGAAACAAGGAAATCCCGTAGCTACACTTGTAGATTTTCTATATCTATGTCAGAACAGTTTTGATGAAAGGTTTCACAGATGGCTCTGCGAGGCAAAATATTATTTACTCCAGATTAGATAATTCTCTAGTCTTTCTTTTCCAAAGCATTATTCTTCTCATCGGTTTGTCTCCTTGACATAATGGCAGGCGTGTTTTCAAACCAGTCACCTAACTTGCAACTGTAATAAGTTTGACTACTGAACTTCTTGACTTTTGTTCATTGTTTCCCATTAATTGTACTAATTAGCTTAAATATAGAACACCTGTGTCACCGCCTACATGGATATTTATTTTTATATCACCTTCCACTTGCCTTTTCTTTCACTTCTACACACAGGGCAACACATTTAATGCACAAACACTCTTTCTTTCCCTCCCTGCTTCACCTATTTTGCCAATATAGTTTATCTGATGGTCTATATTAGCCAGATTATGCTGATTTTTGGTCTAATTCTTAAGATTGCATTTGGAAAAGTAAGATAAATATCTGAAAGGAGGACTTTGAGGTTAATAGCAACATCTAAATTATGTGTTATGTTTATCCAGAATCCAAATTTTACGTTTTGTTTATTTACTGAGGTCTGATGCTCCCAGTAATGTAGGCAAATATGCCACATTCCCTCTAGTTTCAGTTCTGCAATTGAGTTTTAGAAGCTAAACGCTCAGCATCTATATAAAGCTTCCTCGTTCATATTAGGAAAGATCTGGATCCCGCTTATATGGCTACAGTTCTCACTATATCATCAATGTGTTTCTCATTCCCCCCCTGTTTTTCATATTGGAGGCCAACAGAAAGCCTATGTCTTACAAGTGAGTTCCACTAATGTTCTAACCATTAACTAAATTGCCTGTCAACTTTTCTCCCCTGATGTCAGGGTTAAAAGTGAGAAAATAAAAAAATGAAAATTGGGATAAAAAATATTGCCCCTTAAGTGATTTAGCAGGGAAGATAAAAGTGAATCAAAAATAATGGATTGATGAAATATCAAGCAAATTAATATATTTTCTGGCGGTTTAATAAACATTTCTTATTTTATGGTAATTTTTCCCCTTTAGCATCAATGATAATGGAAAAATAAAACAGGTAGGAGACCCAAACCTAAAAAGCAAAAATCCCAAAGATTACTATTGAGAATTAAACAGCTATTACTCGGCCATTATGTTCATCAGAATAACCATTCTTGCTCTACTACCTTTTATTAACATGTTCTTGCTGATATAAAAAAAAATTAATTACGTTTTTGCAGTAGTGCAAGTTATTCAAGTTATAAACTGACCAATCAAATGTCTCGAAAAGAGTAGGTGACCTTGTGTTGAATCTATAAGCGTTAGACAGATTCTCCTGAGCCTGCTTTCAGTGATAGGGGTGTGGCCTTCTAACATGCTCACTCCTGATTGGAGAGAGTGGTGATCATAGAAACGTAAATGGGCCAATCATGGCTTACTGAGAACATCTTCCAACATGGCGAAGGATATATCGCCGAAAAATGGTGAATACATTGAATTCATTTAATCATAATAATTATAATTTTTGGCTGAACGGTGGCGCAGTGGTTAGCGCTCTTGCCTCACAGCAAGAAGGCCTCCGGTTCAAGCCCCGGCTGGGGGACATGAAAAACTACATCAACGTGGGACCTTTCTGTGTGGAGTTTGCATGTTCTCCCCGTGCATGCGTGGGTTCTCTCCGGGGTCTCCGGGTTCCTCCCACCATCCAAAAACATGCTTCATAGGTTAATTGGCAACTCTAAATTGTCCCTAGGTGTGAGTGTGAGAGTGAATGGATGTGTGTTTGTGGACATTCTACACTGCGACAGACTGGTGACCTGTCCAGGGTGTCCCCTGCCTTCTCCCACAAGTGGCCGGGATAGGCTCCGGCAGCCCCGTGACCCCGAAAGGGAAAAGCGGTTAAGAAAATGAATGAATAATAACTTTACTTTATTTGGAAGGAACCTGTAGTAAGACATTTTCTATGAGTGACATCACGCGAGATATATCCAGTTATTTGTTATGCAGTCAATGGATCGTATAATAGACCGTCACTTTACCCCGTATAGCGTGAGGTGGGGGGAGTGTCATGGGTACAACGGATAAGGGAGTAAATGGGGCTGAACCTGTCCACAAACACACACATCCACACACTCTAAGTCAATAGTTGTTGGCCGCAATAACCTTTACACATATGCCCATGCCACATGTGTCAAACTCAAGGCCCGCGGGCCAAAAGTGGCCCACCATGTCATTTTATGTGCGAGCATAAAAGTTTTTAATTTCTTAAAAATTGGTGTGTATTTATTCATATCAAGGGGAATTGGACTTGAAATATCGGATTGGGCAACTATACATTAGGACTAAAACACTGTCCATATAACATAACCTGACAGAATCAAATTTAAAAGGGTTGTTTATGTTAGAGTAACAAGTAAACGTGTTTTTTCAATGCAACTGTAATTGTCAGTTTAAAAAGTTATGATAAATAGATAAATGAGTTATGTAACATTAAGGAGTAGTTACATTTATTTTTCATTACATTTAGTTACATGTATTAGTTATATCTGGCCCTTTGAGGACAGCCGCAATGCTGATGTGGCCCTATGTGAAAATGAGTTTGACACCCCTGGTTTATGCTGAACCACAAATACACATATCAATGCACAGACATAGATACAGATTGAGATTTTTGATGCTCTATCTTTAAATACTGTTTTGCTAATATTCCATTTGTTTTAACATCCGAACTATGTGGGTTTTCAAGAACACTAGAATTTTGATTAAAAACATTGTGGTTTGCCTTTGAAAAAATCTTTCAATTAAAGCACGATGAAAGTTGTGCTTAAAACACATTCTCTCACCCTGAAAAGCCTAAAAAAGTACAGAACTGACAATACAGTATTTCAACAACAGGAAACCCGCAAAAACCAACAAGTAACTACCTATTCCTTCAGTTTTCCAAAATGCAATCTTCCCATGAGAGTGACCAAATGCTCAGTTTAATGCCATGGTGCTTCCAGGACAAAACTAACTCCAAAGCAAAATAAAGGGATCCTCTCACCCAAAGTAAATAGTTCAGGCAGATCATACCGGAAGGTAAAGCCACATCCAAAAGTCAGTGGAGTCGGAGTCATCCTCGACAATTCAACTTCGCAAACTTTAGTGATAGACATACTTTTACTCTCAGGTCCCCTGTAAAGTCCCTAAAGTCTACTTATAAAGTGTTCCTTCCCCCAGTCTCATTTGGTGAGTTATCTGGCCTTGTGTTGACTTATCAGTAGAATACACTAAAACCAAACACAAAAAAAACCCAGACAGCACACAGTGGTTTCAAAATTCACATGACTCTCATGAGTACACATCATAAGGAAAACAAACCAGAATATAATGCAGATAATTCCATAATGTCAAACATTTAAACACACTGCCATGTGGCAATGGTTCATCATGAGCTGGATTTATTTTAGCTAATTTGGAACCAAACTGCTGACTTGGTTTAATATCTCAATTAATCAAACTAAAGGTAAGAATTTTGGATACCAGTTAGTGGTATCCAATGTACCGCCGCCATCAGTGTGTGCATGTGTGTGTGACTGGGTGATTGGGTCTGTGACTGCAAATCGCTTTGGGCCTTGTAGAAAAGCGCTATAAAAGTATACGCCATTTACCATTTACTGGAAGTATAGGTTAATCGAGTATCATCTTTCCAAAAATTGACAAAGATCCAACATTGTGCACCCCTAATTAAAACATAGACAAGTGAGGGGAGACTTGTAAACACAGAAAAATACTTTAGGTTATGACCTCAAGAAACAACTGGAGCTTCGTGAAGACTGCTGCCATATCTTGATAAAAACAGATGACTGAACCTGAGGATGGAAAAGAAAAATATAAACAAAGATCTTCATTTGTTTGTTACAGTGAAAGTAGAAAGATGGTAAGCAGACATAAACACAAAGTATGCATCATTTGCTCATCAGGCTCTATGTTAACCAAAAAAGCTATTAGATGGTGTTTTCTGACTGAAGAAATAGAATCAAAATACTACATGTACGTGGAATAAATATCCTTTGAAAAAAGCTTAGGGTTTTCTTGTCCTTCACAGCCGAAGAGACAACTAGCAGTGCTGCATGCTATGCTGCCCACAAGGGCCCACTTGTCTTATCATAGTCTGAGATTTCCAAAAGTTTGAGTTCAGAATGTCTTTTGACAAAAATGTGTTCAATTCAAAACACGGTCTTTGCAGCAATGCTGTCAAGTTAAATACAGAAATTTGGGCTTTTCATTTTTAAACCATGTTCAAGGTCCATGTACAATGTTGCATTTCTTTATAAAAAATGATCAAAAAAATAAATGAGTGATCTCTCTAAAAATGACAAATTAAAAGAAGTGGAGTGAAAGGAACTATTTTCTTTATTTTACTTGCAAAAGATAATAAGTCTAACTTCTACAGAAGAGAAAAGAGGCAAATGGAAAAGGATTGGTTCTGTATACACTTCAGCTTATTTACTGCTTTGTGTATTAAATGTTCAACAAACTAAGAAAACAGAAGCATAATATCAAACATGGCAGCCCAAACACATAGGCTACCATGACAACAAAAGTAAACAGTGAACTGACTTTTTAAAATCTCATAAAAAATAGACAGAGCTTTTTCTTCTATTCCAGATGACAAAAAAATGTATTTGCATGTGTTCAAACC